>CABFOW010000767.1:0-71150 GCA_902141385.1 Timema californicum | reverse complement strand
TATGTATGTATGTATGTATGTATGTATGTATGTATGTATGTATGTATGTATGTATGTATGTATGTATGTATGTATGTATGTATGTATGTATGTATGTATGTATGTATGTATGTATGTATGTTACTTTTAAACTAAACTAGACGATTTAAAAGTTAGATCCATGCAAAATAATGGTTGCTATTCACTGATATGTTTGTAAAACCTCGTCTTACTAATCCATTTCAAATTTGGAGGTTGAATACCCACACGCGACCAAGTGTTGCAAGGAAGTTATATTTAATTTTTAATTCGTTTCAATAAATTCAATTCCTTGTAGTTAAGTGGTTAGAGTAGTATAACACAGGTCTAGCAGACTCCGGCTGGATTCCAGGAGCTCTGATGAAGATATTTACTAATGGTGTACAACAGGGTTGCCAAATTAAGGACATTGTCAAGCCAGATAAACCAATTTGTTAATCATGTCTACCCTCCCCATGGATTTACAGTTTTAAAATATAACAAACTTTTTTCAAAAAATATTTGCACTTTATTTCAGTTAACTTCCAGTGGTGTTCACACGGAATATTCTTAAAAACTATCTAGTCTGTCTTGTTGGTGACGAGAAAGTCAGTGTTTGAATACTGAATGAGTGCATCAGAAGTGGTTTTAGGTTTGTTCTATTCAATTTGGTTTTCCATCCTTGCTTCTTGCTAATGTGGGTTCATTTTCCCTCTCCATAAAGGACGTCGAAAGGGGAGAAAAGATTTCAGTAGAGTTCAGACCACCCTGGAGTTTGATATATCCTGTTAGTAGAGTTAAATTTTCATGGTACTAGAAAAGTTACTAAATCTACTTTCGTGTATTAATACGTCAAGACATGTAATATGAGGCTGTCGCCTTTGATAGCTATTATCAATCTGGTACCTAAAAACAAAAGCATTAATAAAATAGTAAAATTTTACTAATGCATGTAGAAAAAATATTTTTTATTATTGATAAAGTGTTCTTCATATCAAAATTATCTTATAAAATTAAACTAACTTGTATACAGTATTCCTTCAATGTAAACACTACATTGTGTTTAAAGCATTGACATTCTCTTTATTAAACTAACTTGTATACAGTATTCCATCAATGTAAACACTACATTGTGTTTAAAGCATTGACATTCTCTTAAATTCCGTTGTTTATTTAACCCCATAATTCCTCTGCGGATGTGCATTAGAGGGTTAAGCCTACATATCTTTAGGGTTCTGGGCTCAATCTCGGGTGATGGCTAAAATATTAATTGATAATTTATATTGAAGACCATTACAATGAGCAAATATCTTCATATTCTTAACGGTAAGTTTATATGTGTATCACTATACGTGTATGTCTTTAACACATATGGTATGCAGGAATTGTATGTTAACTACCTCAAAATGATTACTATTCTGTTAGGATTCTGACATTTTTAACCGTCATAATTAAAGTGTTATTATATTAGAGTTATTTTTTAAATATAAATGTACAATCAAAGATTAGTTGGTCATGGAGAGGTGGCAGGGTGGGGAGGTTCTATTGAAGGGTGAGTTCTATCACCAAATTTGACCCCTATGAATATTTATTATTGAGGACATTTAAAGTGAATTATTTACGCAACTCATGTGCCTCATGTTAAGGTTTTAAGAGATCGTATTGTAAGGGGATGTGAGCAAATACGCAACACCTCAGATGTATTCAACACAGTAGGACAAAGCATGGCACGCAGGTTCAAAGGATGTATCGAAGCAGGTAAACACGAAACAGAATGTTCCGTATTTTTTTCTGTTAAACTTTGTCTTGTTTAATTGCATTATTTCTTCTGTTGGGTTATTCATTAATTTAACATTAAAATTCCTCTTACCTCAGAAACTAAAAGTTTTTAGAGCCATGTCTTTATGGACTTTCTTGTGTGTGTGGATAAATGTTACTCTTCACTATTATAAGCTACTTGGGACGGTATTTATTTATTTACCACTACGGCTGGTTCAACTTTGTTTCCATCCAAATTTAGTGGGTGGGTATACGCCCCTAGAATTTTTGACACCAATTAAAACACACCCTGTATATAAAAATTGACATCTTCAGATAAAAAAGACCTGCCTTTTGAATATATGAAAAGGTTTTTAGTAACCCTTATAGCTGTTGAAATCTTCCTTTCTATTTAATCAGACTGTACTATTGAAACTTGAACTAATAAACTTGATCAAAATGTTGAGATTAGTAAAATATAGCTTAACTTGTGTTACGAGTGTGTTGTCATGTTTAATTTTCAACAAATAAAGTTAGACACATACACATTTTGTATATAAATTTGACTTAAGCTCTTAGATATTGCTTACACTATATTACAAATAATTAATTGTGACATAACTTTATTTGGAAACAGATACAAAACTCCATCAATAATAAGTGTCTTAACCGATATTATTAAACAATGTTTAGAGCTCAAAATTATTTCTATAAGTGAAGAGATTCAAATTGAGACACGAAATGGCTGTTTAAGAACAAACTGATGTTAGCAATAATGACACGAAATGGCTGTTTAAAAACAAACTGATCTTAGCAATAAGATTGTACCGTAAACCAATTTATCAAACCGGTTTTTAAAGAGTGTAAAAGGGGAGAGAATACTCATATAATCGTGAAACACAACTAAAGTCACTACTGACTTAGATATAGACCCGAGTTTTTCAACCAGTGGGCCACGGTGTGTCAGCAGATGTGCCACAGGAGGAAAATAAAAAAAAGCGAGTAAATTTTGACAAGTGAAGATATATTTTTAACTCAACGATCAACATAATTATTTTAAAATAACACAGCTATTATAGTTTTATCTAAATGTACTTTCAAACACATTCTTAATACTCGTTATTTTAATGATAACATCTATACTAAAGTAATTGATGGTGTGTCTTGACAAATTTAGTGCCTTTTTCAGTGTGCCGTGTTTGTAATTTTTTTTAAATCGTTTCTATAGATGAATACTGTATTGACAGCTCATGTTCCCATTTTAGACATACACTTTTTGGTTGTCATACGGCTGTTTGGGAAACAACACTTAAATATATATTTTAATAATTATAACTTTACTATCAAATCTTAAAAAAAATTATATTACTATAATATTTTTATCATTATAAATTTACTATAAAATATATATTAAAAATAATTTCAATAAAATATAGTCTTTCCCTTCATCTCAGTCGATAGCAATTTTGTCCAATGAGCTAAGAGTACCAAGTTCGTTTCTTGACAAGGCCGAAGAATGTAGCATTGGTGAAAGTGGTGTCTCCTATTTCACAGTGATGACTGGACGATCAGGGGTACAGATTTGAACTCCTCTAGACCACAAGCTTGAAAAGATAATCGATAATAACATCAGAGCACTAAGTCAAAGATCCCCGTCTGTCATGTGGTCTAAGGGTGCTGTTTTTTTCACACGCCTATTCAACACAATTGTGGGTGCGGTTCCTACTATCTACCATCATTATCCCAACCACTTGGGCTGCATCTCGTTAATATCTCTTGTATTGAACCCCGTACCACAAATGTGGGTTGTGTATGCATATCCAACTTTGGTGTATCCTTATGGCATATTGAGGGTGGTTTTTACTAAAGGTATTTACACGATCCCTGTATGCAAATGCGGGTACATTTCCTATAATTCAACCTTTCTAATTCATAGAAATTTAAAGTATAGCTCAAACNTGTTATTATTATTATTATTATTATTATTAGCACCGCGTCTTACTACCCGTTCGGGTTATACGCACTTACGCTAATGTGTAATGGTAGGGTGATTGTGAGATGAAATGAAGGACCTACAGTTTGAAGTGGAATCCGAACCACGGTGGAGGCCTGGCATTCCCCACATGACGTGACTATAAAAAACAGAAAAAACTAAGTAATAGGTTTAATCCCATCATATCATCTTTAGAATTGTAAAATGTATAGTATAACTTGTTTACAAAGAACCTTTTAGAAAATACAAACGTGTTTTTTTTGTGATCAACAGTATTACTATTTTACTTTGTTATTACAGGTAGGGTATATATAAATAATATCTATCTTAAGTGACGTACAGATAAAATGACTTTACCTATGATTAAAAATTAAGTGACTTTTCTAGCTGAAAGAAAAGTTCCTTCCCATGAAAATTGGACTGTATATAATTGACATCAACCATGAATGCCATCGGCGTTAAAAAGACAATCCAGTCCGGAGGGGGTCTCTCTGCTCCAAAGGTACCTCGTAGAGTGTGAATTAGAACACGGCGTAGTTCTACGAACAGATCGGTATCAGTAGCGGAGTGGTCTGTAAGTGCCAAAAAAAGATCCTGATGAAATGTTTCAGTCCCGAGAGACGAGGAACAATGGCGTTGGTCTCGGCAGGTCACCTCACGCCATCTCTAGTTTAGTTACACCCAAGAGTTACCTCACTCTGTCGGGCGTTCAAGTCACCAAGGTGGTCCACACCCTCTTCTTACACACACTACGTTTTATCGGACTGCTTTGGTATAAATAATGTGAAGGTTTAGTTCTTCTTCACTTCTACTTTATGAGGTTGTAAACAAAAATACACACCCTAAAAATAAATGGTACGGAACTCCGCACGGACTTTCTCGCTCTTTTGTTTGAAAATGGAGATATTTACTCAAAACTCGTAATATATGTGAAACAAAATAATATACACCAGATAACCCAAGCATAAATTGCACTGTACTCATGTAAAACTTTTTTTTAGTCCCGGTTTTAAATTTTATAATTTGGTTTTTAAAGAATTAATATCCTCATTTGTATGTTTGGACCGATAAAAAGGATCAATGTTGAGTCCACAAAGGTCAACACTTCATATTGAAATTTCAACATCTGGTTAAAATTTTCTACATATTCTTAGGTGTTGCAAATCTTCATGCCATCGCATTGCTATTAAATTTCTCATTTATAAATTTTGACAAATAAAAAATATAAATATTGACTATTGAGTCTAAATTGGATATATATTATTGTTGTACAAACATTTCTCCTAAGAGCTATAAGGAAAAACGACATACACTATTTGAGAGACTTACTTATATTTAATTACTCTATGGCATTGGAGAATTATTGCGTTAAAACTTAAGTAGTATATCTTTACAACTAAATCTCACAAAAATGTGTTAATATACCTGCCATTATCTCAGAAACTGTTGTATTTATAAAAATATATTTCATATAAAAGATTTTTTTATTTTTAATAGTACTAAAATTTTGCAATCATAAGTTATTTAGTATCTCAAATAGTTGCAGAGATCCGGAAGTTTCTACTTCTGAAAAGTACCCTAAAATTCATTTTCATGGTCAAATGAAAATAGTCAGTTTATTTGTAATCTTAATCAACACCTAGAGACGAACTTTAATCAAAATCTTTATAGTCGATTTTGAGAAAATCTATTTTTTATTTTTTTGCCCTTTCTTAAATTACTCTTAATTTTAAGTTTAAGTAGACACACAGACAGACTTAATTGCAAAGACCACTCTTTAGGGTTTGGGGATCTTGGGACGTCGACATCCATCAACATTTCAGGTTAAATTTTCTCTTTCGGTCGCAATACTTTTACCTTTTGTGTTGGTAAAGTTAATATATATATTTTTTACTTATAGCTTGAAAGTTATTGGTTTTATAAAAATATGCTTCCTATAAAATATTTGTATTATAAAGAGACCTAAATAATTCTAACGATAAGTAACGTCATATTTTAAAAAAATTAGGAAATAATAAAAAAAAGATGACTTATGCATCAGACCGGAGCCCTTAAAGTCATTTTGCCGAAATATTTAGAGAAGCCATTTTATTTGTAATATTTAGAAATGTGTAGAATGTAAATTTAATCAAAATTATCTTTTTTTATAACATCTCCTAAACTATTTGAAATATGAATTTACTTGTCGTTAGAAATATGTAGGTCTCTTTAAAATACAAATATTTTATAAGAAGCATATTTTTATAAAACCAATAACTTTCAAACTATACGTAAATATATATATTTTCTAACTTTTCGAACAAAAAAAGGTAAAAATATTGTGACAGCAAAAGAAAATCTAACCTGAAATGTTGATGGATGTCGACGTCTCAAGACACCCAAACCCTAAAAAGTGGTCTTTGCAGATACGTCTGTATGTGTGTCTGTTTAAACTTAAAATAAAGAGTAGTTTAAGAAAGGGCAAAAATAGAAAAAAATAGATTTTCTCAAAATCGACTATAAAGATTTTGATTAAAATCAGTATCTAGTTTTTGGTTAAGATTATAAATAAACTGGATATTTTCATTTTACCTTTAAAATGAATTTTAGGGTACTTTATAGAAGCATAAACTTCGAATCCCATAGAGTAATTAAATATAAGTAAGTCTCTTTAAAAGTTTATGTTGTTTTTTCCTAAACCTCTTGGGAGAAATGTTTGTACAACAATGATCTATATCCATTTTAAACTCAATAATCATATTTACATTTTTTATTGGACAAAATTTATAAATGAGTAATCATATAGCAATGCAATGTCATGAAGATTTGCAACACCTAATAACATGTCGAAAATTTTAACCGGAAGTTAAAATTTTAATATGAAGTGTTGACCCTTGTGGATCCAACATTGATCTTTTTTATTAGTTCAAATATACAAATGAGGACATTAATTCTTTAAAAACCAAATTTTAAAATTTAAAACCGGAACTAAAAAAAAAAGTTTTACATAAGTACAGTGCAATTTATGCTTGGGTTTGCTAATGTATATTAGTTTGTTTCTCATATATTACGAGTTTTGAGTAAATATCTCCATTTTCAAACAATAGAGCGAGAAAGTCCGTGCGGAGTTCCGTACCACTTATTTTTAATGAGCTTGGTGTTGTTAAGGTGGGAGTGTAGGGGACGCGAGAAAGTGTTTTTGCTATTTTCATAGCAAAACATTTTTTTTTGCCAAAATAAATAAAATATTTCTCCAATAGAAGAATACCTTATCATTTTATACACTTTATTCTAAAAAGTTCTTTAATATCATTTGTCACGAAGAGCACATTTATAGTCTAAGTCGTCACTCTCGCAAAAGACTGGACTGCCTATGACCGGGAAATTGAGGTTCAAGTCCTGATTGGGTGTAATAAGGTTGGTTTTTTTCTTCATGACTTTCAACTCTCCCTCTACGCAAATCTGGGTTTAATTTCTCTACAGTCAGCATTCCTCATCTATAACACATCAGGATAATTAATAAAAAGGCGTACAACCAAAACGAATAGTAAGACAAGGTGCTAAAAACAAAACAAAAATCCGAAAATAGTAGCATCTCATGAGACACTTTTTAAAACGAATAAAGAGAGCTTTCATCAAATTGTATGACATTCAGGACAGATATCAAAGTACTGTTTAAATTAATATGTGAAGAATATTAAACGCTCTGTTTCTACTTGAGTAATTGATATATTTTGCTTAAAAATTCGCAATAAAAACATGAAAAAAATACTGCTCTTCGTTCGAAATTTCCTACCACGCCACCTTAAAATAATAGATTCTCATGTTCCGCAAGGTTTTAATCCAAGGCTGATGATACGGAAAGATTTTTAGAAACCGGTAATGTTTCTTTTATGAGGTTAACTGGTAGTAGTTTATTTTATTGATTCAATGTATGCCCATTTAAGAATAGTACCTATTTCCATATTTTATAAGTCAACATTGTAAAATTATTTATATATGTTTTTATTTACAACTTAAACGAACTTATCTAAGAATGTTGACGCCATATGTTTACAACCATGAAGTTTATTAAACCACGTATGGAAAAATAACACACGGAACTCAGCCGGGATTCGAGTACAAGCCTTCAAGGTTAGTAAAGTACACTGATGTTTAGCTAACTCTCTAGATATAACAAGTAATATATACATTTGTTTCAACAGATTCGTTCACATATTTGGGTATAGTAGATATGTGTGTGTGTGTCTTTAAAACATTATAACATTGACTTTTAAAATAAAATGTGTTTAATCGTTTGGACATTGGATATTCACATAAAATATCAAACAAACCCTCTAAATAAGAATCATAGCATACAATTTGTCATGTCTTTTGATAAGCATAAACTATTATTGAAATGAATCAAATCCTATTTTTTCTCTGTGTATATATTATGGCCATTTTCTTCATTAAGAGCGTGCATAAGATTCCAATCAACTTTAAGATTCAGTCAGCTAAAAATCGTAAATTTTCACTAACACTATCATACATGGATCATTTCTTATTAAACTTTATTGGAGATAAAGAGTTAGTCGATGTTTATAATACAGAACATTGTTGAAATATTAAATTATATTTGGATAAAAACTGCATTGGAAAGGCCGGCTTTGACAATTTTATAATGGCTTCACAGCTAAGTAGTGCTCACAAATATTTATTCTGTCTTAATAAGAACATACTGTAGCTATTAGCAAGAGACTTTGTCACTTTGTCCCCCATCGTAACCGTGTGAAATTTCAAGTAATCATTCTAATACGGACGAACTGCACACATTTCTGTCATATTGGTCTTTTCTCGCGCGAGCCGTGAGCGGAGTTGGGCCTGCTATGATGCACGCTCTTTAGCACGACTACGGATTCTTTATTGGGGTTAAAAAAACTTAGTGTTTTTTGTATCAACCGAAGATAATGTATTATAACTATTATTAATATCTTTATTACTATTACACTTTAATGGCAATGTACTGACTAGAAGTTGGCTAAATTTTAAAACCTAATACAGCAGAGTAAAAGGGTGAATTTTAAGAAATTGTACTAGATTTTACCTTAAGAAAACTCGCTTCCGGAGCACATTACCGGAAACGAACTGCAACCTCCCGGGTTAAAGTCGACGACGCTACCCTATGCCATTCATACCAGCTTCAGATACTTAACACGTCAGGGTTTTAAGCATATCTCACATTTTGATCATACTTAAAACTATTATGCCAAATTTATATTTTCTTTAAACTTTGGATTGAATTATTGATAATACCATGAAGAGTCATAGAGCTAGCGATTAATATAAATGGCTTATGCAGAGATAACGATCAACTTCGTTAACGTAGGGTGACTTAAATAAATATGGTGATGTGTGATTGGGATTCACTTAACCTAAAGGTAGTATAAATTAAATACGCGAGAGACAATTAGTTAAGACTATATGAAAATAAAATTGTTCACAAAAATTAAATTCTAGCGGATTACATTTCAACAGGGCTGCTTCTTTTTTATTTACCTACACATTTTCCAAGTTTTTCAGAAGGAACTTTCATTTTAGTGTAACTACTTTTAAAAATCGAATTTATTAATGAATGTGTGTAATTGGTGTTTAAAACAATATTATTGGTAGTCGTTACGCAATCACCATGTTTCAGAGAGAAGGAGAAGAGAAGGGCTAAGGCATGGGTTCGAGTCCATGCGCTGAGTTTTTCATTTAGGGTTTTCTTCTATGTTATGGCTCATTATTTAAAACTCGCAGCTAAATATCCCAAATTCACAAACATTATAGTATTTAAAACAGTTTTTTTTGTGAAATCCCGGTGTTTTCTCTGTTTTTTACGACTACATAATATCCCTTGTTTTCCCTAGTATTACCCGTTTTCCAGATGTTTGGAAGACATGTTTAGGTGCTTGCAATATAAGCTCTCAGGAGCTATAAGACAAAATTATAATAACAAGCCGTGAAGCTTTGATGTTCACAAACCATAACTAAGAAGGTATCTGCACACCATAAACAAACAATAGAAGTTCTAATATTTATTTAATAACCACGTTGACGCTACCTGTAACATGATTGGATGCCGGGAACACCTGTTAATATACATCTCGTAACGTTGTTGGCCCTGTGATACAGATTGCACCTGGCTAAGGCTCGATTCCCGGTGAGTACCGTGTTTATTTTCCCTGAAAGAGTAATCTTAAGTTTAGTTAAGTAATTACAGTTGTTCCACACCTTCATTTACAATATCACAATCACCTCATCTAATCGGGACATGGAAATAGTCTGCACAGGAAGGATGTGCGATTGGTATATTCGGGCGTCCTCAGGGAAACGGTATATTAGTACTGACCAATCTTTTCCCAAAATGGGTTAAGAGTAATGTAGCCCAGACACGCATAATCATTTTTTTTAACGCGTAACGTAAGGTGAAAGTACTTCCTTGAACAAATCTTACGTTTAATACATAGTAATGGTTTCCATTTAAAACATGAAGAGGAACCTTTACGCTACATTAACCTTAAGTTTCATTTAAATTGATCATGGCGATTCTGGCGTTTGTGTTCTCGACTACGGTAGATACATTGTGTAAAGTATTGATTTAGTTCATTACATATTATTTACAAATCCAGTTTGATTATTTAATCACTTGCTTACTGAATAACCAACAAAACATCAGGTTTAACCACCTTATCTTTAATCTTTGAAATGTCTTACATAACAATAAGAGACATTAACCCCATGATGATTGACAGTTGATTGATTGCTTTGTTACCAAACATTGCATACAATGTATGTATGTATATATTTATATTTACAATACTCACACACAGTGTAGCTTATCAATAATACACATCTGGTCCACCTACACTTGTTGCAACAATGACCACCGTGGTTTCGAGGACTGGGTATTACAACACGACGCCTGTGGCTGATTTGATCTCGAATTAATTAGGATTAACATACATCTGGAGTGTTACACATGTTTAGAAAGATTCTGTTGATAACTTGAATAAGAGTCGAAGTAACAGAACAAATTATTTATCCTCTAAAAAATTGTTAGATTTAATTAAAAATTGTGGTATTAAAAAATTCCTAAGGTAGGGTAAAGTATTTGAACTTATTACCTCAAGCCCACGTTGATGATGGTACCGCACTTGGTATTATAAATGACGTCAGGGTTCTAATCCAGGATGGATGTAGTAAGGGGGATTCATACTAAATTGCTTACCACTCTCCTTACATGTAAATGTGGGGTAAATGTCTTCTAAGTCTACCATCCTCATCTCTAACATACTAGGACGGTTATATATAATATATACATGAGCGTATAATTTAAACTTGTAAGGGAAGGTGATGGAAAAAAAGTTTAAATTTTCTAAAATACGAAGAATGTCCGTCAAACTTTTGATTAATCAGAAGGATAAGCGTTTAAATAAACTAACGAAAGGAAAACTCTGGATGTAATTTGATCAATTTGATCAATTTTTGGAATGTTGAAGATCTATCTGCAGTATTGCATATCACATATCACATATTTCATGCAGTTTGCATCTAAAAATTTCTAAGAAGGTATGTATTAAGTCAGGGGTGTCAAACAAAATATAATATGGGAAGTAGGGAGGTGATACAATGAATTTCCCAACTTTAGACGTTTTGATAGTACAAATGCAACAATGAGGACGTTGGGGAAGGGAGATGGAAGGATGGGTTGGGTCCGGAATGGAATAGTATGGAATACCCCCCAGTTAACAGGGGTCAAGGTTTTTTCCGCGGGAAAATAGTAAACTTCGAGGCAATTATTAGGCCTCGATTCGAGATTTTGGCAACTGTATTTTTAAATTTATTTGTTAATGATGGATTTGTCTAGTTAAAAGTATTATTGGTTTTTATATCCACCATAATCAGGGCCGTACTTAGAGGGAGGGGGGACTGAGCACCTGCACAGAGTGGTAGAATTCAGGAGGTGGCAAATTGTATTAAAAAAATGTAAAATGAATGGTATAGCATCAGATCTCCCACCCGCGTGGAGAATTTCTTCGCAGCATGTAGGAAAAAAACTTGCATGGTAACACTGATCAAATTATTGCAATGCTCCGAGAGAATACAATGTGGGGTGCGAAGGATGGCGAATTCTCCCGGTCTATTGTTCTTTGGCGCTGAGAGAGGCCGGGCTTTCCATATCGTTCGTTCGTTCACAGCTAGCAAGGCGACTCGTTCGTTCAGCCGGCTTGATTGATTGATCGATCAAAGAAAGCTTAACCATATAAGTTGGCGTCAGTTTTTTTTTATGAAGCTAAGCGGCTTGTTTAGTTTGTAGACTAACATAACAGAATAACATTTGCGCGTTTAAATAATATATTAAGAGTTATTGTATTTACAACCTTAGTTTTGTATTAATATTATTTACGAAGATAATAATTTTTAAAAGTGGTTTTCATTTGTTCTTATGAAATTATCAGAAAGCATTCTTGCTCAATTCTTGTTTTATAGTGCAAATGGTGGTTGCTTATGTTGGATTAACTTAATGACTTCGTAGGCTGTGTTTGGATTGCGAGAGACTACTTTAAGTAAAGAAAAACATGGAAGGAGCTTTGACCAAAGAAAATAAGAAGTAATGATGAAATGTCCACGCCTATAACTGTTCATAAAATCTGCTTCTGGAATCAGACGATCAAGAGGAACCTCTTCCCCCAAATGAGAGTACAGACACAACTCCCAACATTATTGATAAAGAGGAAGAAGAAGAAAGAGAAGAAATGTTCACACAACTGCTTCCGTGGCTGCATGGGCTAAGGCGTCATGCTCGTGTTATACTAGACTGCTGATTACAGGAAGACCGGAATTCGAATCCCAGTCAGGTGTATTGAGAGTTTTTTCTTCCAAAATTGTGTTTCACTCTCCCTCCCACAAATATGGGTACACTTACTTTGAATTTAATCTTCCTCATCCCTAGCTCATTAGCGTAATTAGGACATATGCGTATTATCCGTACCGGTAGTAAGACATGGTGCTAAAAAAACTATTCACACCCAGTAACAATACAATTCATTGGAGAAAAATTGATAAAACTCGGGACTACTTTGCCAATATTCGCACAAAACTTTGTGGCTAAATAGGCCTATGGCTTTATAATTGTTGACTCAAGCCTTAATATTGCTCACACTGGCCAGTAGAGTTTAGTCCTTCGTTATGTTAACAAATAGGGGTTGGTAGAAGCCCGCTTTGTTTAATTTGAAACAAATCCATGACATAGGGGCCAGAGCCTGTCAGAGGCAGCTTTTGGTTTTCTGGAGAGTCATGGATTGGATATTGGTAACTGCATTGGACAGAACTACGATAATGCAGCGAATATGTCAGGTAAGCTTACAAGCTAGAATTAAAGCTGTCAATCGTCATGCCCACTATATTCCTTGCTCATTACTTTCTTAACTTGGTGGGCTCAAGTGCAACAAGATCCTGTATCCAAGCAATTTCTCTTTTTAGACGTTTTACAGGAAATTTTTTACTTTTTCACTGCTTCTAGTCAGTGTTTGAATAATTTAAATATCTTTCTCAGTAAAGATGACTTAACTGTCTCAAGTCCCTCTCTGCAACACGATAGTCTGCTAGAGAAAAAGCTTGTAGACGCTTGAACAAGGGTGACAAGGCAATCATCAGAGCATTCTTGTAAATCTAAGATAATGAGAGTGAATTTTTTCTCATCAAATGTGAAACTAGAGGCATAATGGATAAACTTTGTATATTTTAGTCTTGACACATCTTTTATGACTGTATTTTAAGACTCCATTCTTCAAAGATTCAATTCTGTAAGTACACAGCTGTATTCAGCAGACATGGATGTGACCACTGTTGTCAACTTTTACACCAATTTACTTGGGTTCTTGAAATAAATTAAATTGGGCTATACTGATTTTAAGGATATGGGCAAGAAAAAAAACTTGTATCTCTTTGTAACCTAGCTAAAAATGTGCATATTGAAGTTTAGGAGGAGAAATATGCCACTGTCAGGAAACGCAAGAAATTATTTGATGAATCTGATTCAGACTTTAAAAAAAACTCATGAATTAGACTGTGGACACCTACGGAGCTGCTTTCTACTTATTTTTGACAATTTAATCTTGGGATTGATTAAAAGAGTCTTATCCCACCAAGACTCTAGTGAGCCATTTAAGTTTTTGTCAAACCTGAAGCAACTCAGCCCAGCTGAAATCCAAGAGGAATCGTCCAAATTTCAGTGAGTCTACAATTTGGACAGAGGAGTCAGAATTCCTACTTGAATGCCTATTGTTCAAGAGTTTCCTTTCTGATGAAGAAAGTGATAGTGTCCACACTCCATTCCACAGCTCTGAAAGATGTTACAAGCCAAAACCCTAGGTGGTGTACATCTAAACTTGAACATATCTCTGAAAATCTACTAAGTACTCCAGCTTTCAACTGCTCAGCAGAAATATAATTGTATGTGCTTTGGCACATGAATATACATTTAAGAACATCACAAAAAATATTGCCTAAGTCACCTTGCTGCCCTAGCCTATGAGTCTGACCTAACAGTGAAACTGAAAAATGAAGAAGTTATAAAGTTATTTGCCAATGACAGAGCAAGGAGGAAGCCTCCTGTAATCTGAAGTGATATTCTGGCTCCTGGTCGTAGAAGTAACTTTTTTAAAGCTAATGTAATTTCTTTGTGTTCATTTACTTTAATTATCTCGGTTAAAAAACTTTAAAACAAAACACAGGTTTTTTCCTTCCATCTCAACTTTAAACACACACATACACACATATATACACACACGCACTTAAATGGACCAAAGGAGAGACCTTTAATTGTTTTAAATAAGCGTATGAAGTTATCGAAATAAAATAAAAAGTCCTATGTATACTTTCTATTAGAGAAGAGGCAGCAACATTTTTTTGTCTGGGGGCGTCAGGATGCCTGAATATGGGCCTGACCATCATTAACAAGTTTCGGCTCGTAAAAACTACAGGTGATCAACTTAAAACATTACCTAACCTTCCTAAGGCTACAATTGTATTATAGTAGTAGTCTTAAAACTAGTAGGCAGTAACATCGGTACTACTAGCCCACTTGATTAACTAAGTTTTCTATACAATCTGATACAGAAGTTATCTACTCTCAATGTTTGATGAGCTATGAATTCGGGTACTTTATAAGAGTAGCGATCAATAGTTGTGAAACTTAAAATTTGTCTGTAAAAGTCTGTGGTAAGTAACTTTCATAACCGAGATTACTGTAGTACAGAGAAAGTCTAGAATTTCTCAACTTAAGATCCATACTTTCAACAATACTCCCATCTTTCAAGCTTTTCTCCAACACTAGAGGGAGGGAGAGTCCTCCCCCCCTCACACCCCACGATGCACCTTTTAAGAGTAGGGTCCAGGTGGACCGAGTTTGAATCCCCAGATTTTAATTGGTGAGTTTATTTTTTAGTAGCATTAATCGATATTGGCTAACACATTTTCAACCAAGATATTAGTTGATTCTTTCCTATCAAATTTATTTCGAAATTTCTTAATAATTACCTATAAAATATTTTTTTAATGTATCTCAGCAACTGGTTTCAACTCAGCTCTAATTAATCCGGTACTGGCATTATTTTGGCCAATTGCATATTAGCACTCTTATGAAATATACAATTTTAAATTACACTAATACGTTAGTAAGGATTTAGGCGATAGAACTTAAGGAAATGCAGCCATATTTTCGTGGAGAGTTAATGGGAAGAAATTTAGTAAAAGAGAAACGTCATTAAAGCCAACCGTTATTAGAACCCCAAACTTCCCATCATCGGAAAACCAAACTAAATGAGGATATGACGATATTGACGATCGTGTTTTTCACAACGACTCAATATCCATTATTATGTTACCATAGTACCGAAACATGTCTGAATGAAGTAATACAGCATCTTTACAGTACTGTATATCAAAAAGGAGTAATAGGACAAGGAAAGAGATAAGACTTAGATTATTCCACATCACTTAATTACTTCATTAAAGTTGTTTGGCATATGTTTACCTTAAAATTCTATTCTTTTATTTCACAACATATATAGACTTAAATAATTGTTTTATAACAAACTATATTGTATCTTAATTTGTAATAACATTTTTTAACATGTACTCCTATATTTTAATTTTCTCATTTACTCGTGTATCTTCTAGTTGATGATGCATTATTAATTGTATATAAATGTTCAAATCTGACAGTATGTTTATTTACCAGAAGTATATTTAAATTAAACATTTTGACTTGTAATTTCACTTAATACATCTACCAATTTAGCAACGGTAATCTATAAATTTAATTTTTTATATATACATATATATTACTAGAGAAATCTAAGTCTTAACTTTCAATAGTGATACATTAGTTCGTATCTGAAATAGTTGCACATATATTATCAAAATTGCAAATTCTTGTAAAGCACCCTTAACGTAATTTTCATTTTAAAACAAGAATAGCCATTTTGTTTTTAATGTTTAATTGTAACTAGATACAAAATTTAATCAAAATACTTAAAAATTCGATTTGAGAAAATCACTCTTATATATTTTTACCCTTCAGTAAGCTACTCTTAATTATTTTAGGAATGGATCACTAATTTCATAAACCCCGCGAAGGAGCCTTATGGGAGTCCTAGATACTAACTTTTAGCCTAATCGGTAAAATGGTTTCGCCTCTAAGCCAATATATAAACACACAGATAGACAGACATACAGAATTACGAATACAACTTTTTATGTTTCAGGGAGTCATGAAACGTCGAAATTTATCAAAATCTTGAGTTCTATTTTTTGTACGATCAAAATACTTCTCTCTCTATCTCTCTAAGGGATTGGTAGAAAGTAAAAAGGTACAAATGATTTCCAGCACAGTTTTTATTATATCCTCTTAATGCGGCTTTTAATAGAACACTTTCAAGTGAATGAAACCTGATTGTAATCTGCCCAATTAACCTGATAAATCTTTTGTTTCACTAATATGAACGAAATGAATTTTTAAATATTTCTAAGATTTTGATAGGACGTTGAGAACTTTTTTTTTACAACCAGTACTCTTTTCAGCCATTGACTTGAGATTTAATGTGTCAAAGTCCCCTTAAATCGTTTGCAGGAGGTGCAGCTTCAAATCCTGCTCGGAGACTTCAATTCAAGATTCATTCAATAAAAGTTTGTTTTAGTCAGAAGTTTTGTGTGAAAATAATTTTAACCTGTGAATACATTTAAAATAGCAATAAACCTCTCTAGGAGCCTCACTAAAATACATTTTTTAAAGGCTTAAACATTTTTTTTATCGGACAATCTTTATAAATATAAATGTTTTCCTCTGCTGTGTGGCTCATTAGAGCCTTTCTTTCGTTCAGACAGCTTATGTATGAAACGTGTAAAAACATGAACAAGTGTTTGGTAATTAAGTGTATATTTATTGAAAGAGCTATGTTTATCTGCGTACATCACCATCAACTACACACAACATATCCCAAGCATAGTGACGGCGAAGAAAGTGCTAGATACCAGTTGTCGCGAATTAGACAACTTGGTTCTTCTAAAAACTGCCCCGTCACTGTGTAAAATAAACACTTGACATGCCACAGGAAGAACGAGAACTGCATTCAGACGAGAGTCAAGGAAAGGTATTCCGATCTGTGCTTTCACTTGTCTGCCGGTAGACAATAATGGGTCGAGCGAGAGAACTCTGCATCATACGCCCTCCTCGAGTTGCGCCCGTCACCCCTTGGGACCTCTTGTGCAACCCAAAAAACAAGAAGATTCTTCTTCCACATCGCCGGCGTCAATTGTCCTCCCACCCACAGGTCCCCTTTCTCTCTTTGTGACGAACACACGTCCTCGACATCACAGGGTGACCAGCAAGTACAACAGTGATTCGGACAATTGAATAAAAATAACCACGAGACCTGCGTAAGTGTCCGCACAAACTTGAACGTCACTCTTGTAATAAGTTGGAGTTCGAGTCTCAGCTATTGTGCTAAAGGGGTATTTTATAAACGGCTTACAACTACACCTTCACGAAATTATGGATACATTTCCTATTGATTCTGTCTTATTTAGTTCAATCCTCGGTCGCTGCAAAGATTTATCTGATTACCAAACCCTTCCTTCACCTCTGACAAGACATCTTGTGAATGTGGGTAGGTCCTCCATTTCATCTCACAATCACCCTACCATTACACGTTAGCGTAAGTGCGTATAACCCGAACGGGTAGTAAGACGTGTTTCTAATAATAATCATAATAATAATGTCTTATTTATTATCTTCTTTATTAGTGCTTGAATTAATGATTGATTTCCAAAGTAGCCTAAAATTTAACGCTCAATTTACTAATTTTGTTTTTAGCACCGCGTCTTATTACCTGTTAAGTTTATACGCATCAATGATAACTACTCTAACAGGGTCTGGATGAGGAAGGAAGAATTTTAGAGGTAATATACCAGCATTCGCATGGAAAGAGGTTGGAACACCCTTATCACCCTCAATAGTACCGACCGAGATTTGATCCCCGATCTGTCCGTATTCAGCTGGCAAGTTTAACACGATAATAACGCCTTAATCCATTCAGCCACTGAAGCGGGTAGTTTACTAATTGACATGAGCTTCATCTTCTAGCTTGGACAACTTTTTTTATAATTGTTGTTGAATTATCAAAACGGTAACAAGCTCCTCTCCCAGTATGATAAGGAAACACCCATTGAGTATTCTAAGTAACGGTCTACCATCAACAAGTTACTGTTTCTTGGATCCATAGTACTTGTGTACCAGCTGCTAGAGTTTCCTAACGATACACAACCTCGCCTGACTTGGTTGCGGCTACCGGACCCATTCTTCCGAACAATAGAAGCTCTGTTCGCTTTTTTTTAAAACACGATATAGATTGACTTTCAAAAACTTGTTATGACTTCTATACCATTGTTAACTGGTCCTTTTTCCACATCCTGAGGCAAACAACCTCCACAATGTGTCACACTCTTAATATCTGGAGATAACAAAATATCTACTATGATAAATGTGTTTATAGATTTATGAATCAAAAATAAATATGGGAAAATAAAAATAACTTACGGTGATATAGTAAGTAGGCTATCTTTAAACCATAGCGGCGTAGTTGGCTAACGCGCTAGTCGTGTTGAGCTCGATCGCCGAGGACGAGGAGATCAAGGTTCGAATCTCGGTCGGGTGAACTGGGGGTGGTTTTTTCTAAATAGTTTTCCACTCTCCCTCCACGCAAATGTGGGTTCACTTACTCTAATTCAACCTTCCCAATTCCCAATCCACTAGCGTAATTAGTACTTAAAGCGTATAACCCGAACGGGTAGTAAGACGCGGTGCTAAATAATAATAATATAAACCATAGCAGTGTGCGTTAGAACTATTGTATACAATTCGGAATTCCACCGGTTGCAAACATAGTCAAAGGCAGAATCATATTTTATTTAAGAACGCCTAAATAATTGTAAACACTCCTGTAACAAAAAAAAAAAAGAAATATAATTTACTCTGGTTAAGGTGCGAGTGTAGGGAACGCGAGAAAAGGTAAGTGTTTTTGCAGTTTTTATAGCAAAATATTATTTTGTTTAAAATGAATCAAATAATTCTTGGGTGAAAACATAGAGTTTAATTTTCTTCATATGGCGAACTCTAAATTTCTTGAATATCTGTCAAGGATATCCTGAAATTTAATTAACAATTTTTCTCTTCTCTTAAAGATTCTCATCTAATTCTGCTATGCTTATGACAGATATTTAAGAACTATTGATATCACAATGCTAAAAAAATTAAAATATATATTTCTATTGGAACAATATTTGATTTATTTTAATAAAAAATAGTTTTTCTATAAAAAAACTTCAAAAACACTGACATTTTCTTGGGTTCATTACATCCCCACCTTAACTTAGTATTTTTTTCATTTATTTGAGATGTGCATTTTCTGAACTGACTGCTTATATTAGCAGCCTCCAACCATTTATTCATCAATAAGAAAAAGAAAACCCATATTTCACCTATGATAATTTGGTCATGCTGGGAATCGAGCCCGGGACTCTTAGTTACACTTAGTAATATCTCTAGATATTCTAAATATTATTTTACTCGTCCTTCTTATTATTTTAGGCTATAAAGTGAATAACATTTATTGTTTGAATTTCAACAGACAAAACTCAAGGTTTTCTATAGTTAAACCTGTCAGCGAGAGAAGAAGCATTGTATTGACTCAGCCTCCCTGAGCCAACAACACTCACAGGTCTTCAAGAGTTTCTCTAAGGCTGCAGGTTAGAGCTCAGGTTTCGAATTAATATGGCTAGTTGTGACTAAATCAAATACATTCTTATGTCTTCTTAGATGCGCCCAGAAAGCTTACGGTAAAGCTACTTATACCATCGTAAAAAACAACAACCTTTTTTGTGTTAGTACATAGGTTTTGTAGCTTTATCATGTACATATAGCTATATTTCATGGCCGAAAAACGTGTTGGCATATCTTAACGTTTTCAGTCAACTTAGTTGGAGATTTGATAAAGATTTCTTTGAAAAAAATCTCTTATAAAAAACATTCGTTGTTATAGTTAATTAGATGTTTCGGTTTTCTTGGTATTATATACACGTTAAGGAAGTTCAATTTCCTGTTAATTGCGTCAACCTGAAGTTGTAATATTTTAAGATGTCTGCTTCAAAAATCATGACAGTATTAAAAAAATCTCTTCCCAACAAAAAAATAAAAAATAAACATGTAATATTAAAGAAAAATTAATATACGGTTAAATATTGTAGTTTAATGAAGTTGTACTATACTTAAAGTAATTAAGTAATGTCCAACTTGACTAAAATATTCCACACCTTCGTAAACACAAGTTCTCTGCGTGTGATGCTTATATCAAAAAGAATAAATATTTGTTTCCATAAAACCACTTTGGTAAATTAGTTTGGGCGTTGCCACACAGATTGATATTGTGAACATCCCTAAAAAGCTACATGCATGCTCCAGTGGTACAATCAACCATCTCGTGAAGGATATTTAGTAATTTGTTGTCCGCTTCTCTGAACCTACAGGGACTAATTTAAGGTGTAGGGGAAGGTAACGTGAATTAAGGTGGGAGAATGTAGGGGATGCCAGAAAAGACAAGTGTTTTTGCAGTTGCAAGAATTTTTAATCAAAATAAATCAATTAATTCTCCAATTTAAACATAGTTTAATTTTATTCACATAGTGACCTCAACAGTTTTTAGATATATGCTATGAGCATATTAGTATTTGATTAGAAACTTTTTAAATTAATATAAAACTATGTTATTTAATTGCAAGACAACCTTTACAGAGATTCAAGAAATTTTAAGGTCACCATGGGAAAAAAATTAAACAACATTTCTACTGGATTTTATTTACTTATTTAATTTGCAAAAAAAAAAAAAATGTTACAAGAACTGCAAAAACCCCGGTATTTTCTCGCGTTCCCTACACCCCCACCATAAGATGAATATTTTAACTTTTTTTTGTTTTTAGCAAAACACCTTTTTGACCAAAATAAATATAATACGTCTTGCTTCTTGTATACGTTTAGTTTAATCTACTACGTATATTATAGTAATGCTGGAATACTTGTCATGGACATAATCTATGGTGGATGCATGGTCTAAGACGTCACTGTTGCATTAGACTAAGCTGCCGATTATGGGGAGACCAAAGTTCGAATCTCGGTCAATTGTCCTGAGGATGGTTATTCCAAAACGGGTTTCCACTCTCTCTTCACGTAAATGCGGGTACATTGCCTCTTAATACAGCCTTCTTCATCTCTAAAACCATTGGTGTAATTAGTATTTAAGCGTATAGCCCGAACGGATAGTAAGATGCGGTGGTAGGAAAAATGATTTATTTTGGCAGAACCTTTTTTTTTTGTTATTAAAACTGCAAAAATACTTACTTTTACTCGCGTTCCATTCCCCTCATCACCCCTTCCCGGCACTACCCCCCCTCCCCCCACACACAGACCATATGGCCATGGAGTGTGGAGAGTCACTCTTAAATAAATATAGACTTAAAAAAATTAGCTTGTAAGTAAAATGTAATAGCTAATAAAACACTATTACTCGTGGTACTAAGTGTGGAAAATTAAAGTGTGCTTGTGCAAAAGAACCAAATAAATTAAGTGATCTCTGGAATGATTTGACTACTATCCAAAATATCTTAGTTTGATGCTATATTGGGGTGTGAGAGGGATATTGATTTATATGTTACCCTGAGTAGAACCAGGTGCGTACCCCAAGACTCATATTAGTCTTACTAAATAATAAATACTTTATTTATAAATCAGTGGGTTGCTCTGGGTTTTAAGTACTTAGAACCTTTCATTTATATTATATTTGACTCTGGAGCAACCCATACCCTACCCCATAAGTTTCCCAATATAATTCACAGCTGGGAATCAAACTAAAGTCTTTCAGAAACTCCCTTTGTCTTTAAGATGTAGTCAACTCTGTGTGAAACTACAAACAATCATTTTGTCTTACTAGAACAAATCAACTACAAATTAATATCAAGGTAGTAGACAAAAGTAATGGTCAAATTTAATAGAAGAAAATTTTATACATTTCTTGCCTGCACCACTGATCACAGGGTTTAAGGCATCAGTTTTGGCTGGGTGCACTAGAGGGTGGTTTTCCATATGTAGTTCACTATCAATTCCACCGACAAAAAACGTATTTTCTTTGTGCCTTCTAAAAGAACATTCGTAATAAAATCAAGGCATATTATTTTTATTTTGCAAGAAATGAGTAGTTCTGTATTTTTTTCAGTACTAGGATGTGAAAAGGTCTCGACTGTTTGTTAACACTTTAATAAAGGAAAAAACTCACTTCGGTGGCCGTGTGGTCTAACGCGCTAATCTCATGTTGGACTAGATTGCCAAAAACCGGTAGATCGGGGCTCGATACCGGTCGGGTGCACTGAGGGTAGTTTTCCATAAATGGGTTTTCTACTCTCCCTCCACGAAAATATGGGTGCACTTTCTCTAAATTAAACATTCCTGATCCATAACTCATAAGTGTAATTAGTATACAGGTGTATAACCTGAACAGGTAGTAAGACGCGGTGTTAAAAAAAAAGATAAATGGTACAGTGAACTGCACATACATTCTCGCTCCTTGACTTAAAAATGGAAATATTTACTTAAAACTCCATATAATATGTGAAACAAGATAATACACATTGTTGCAAAAACATCTCGGTTTACCAAAGAGCATAAAAATCAACTCCTCGATTTCCCAGACCTCCATTTGAAAAATATATTTGCTTATAGATAAGAAAGAATTAGTTTTATAAAAATATGTTTCAAATGAATGTTTAATTTTACGATTGCTACAACTTTTCAACTAGAAGTTATTTCGTGTGCCAAAGAGCTGTGTATATACGATCAAAATTAGAAATGTACAACAATGTGAATTACCCCCAAAGTAACCTTCCACGTGGAATAATAGTTAGTGCACCTGGCCAAGAGTTTCGGGTTCGATTCCCGGCTCGTACCTTGGGTATATTTTTTTTTTACCGAAATGGTAACCAAACCTAACGGATACCAGAGTTTTTTTGGTTAGGTTTTGTTTCAACATCTTCCACACCCTCATACTCACCATCACCATCGTATCATCACATCGGGACATGGAAAGAGCCTCTACGGAAAGGATGTACGATTAGTACATTCGGGCGTCTCTTGGGCAACGGTTCATTAGTACCAGTTAAGCTTTTCCCAAACTGGCCTAAGATTGTTGTAGACCAGACGAGCAATATTATATTACCCTCAAAGTAATTTTCATGGGAAAATGAGGCACGCTATTTAAATTTTAATGTTAAATAGTGCCGATAAACGAATTTATTCAAAATCGTTAAAGCTGATGTTGAGAAAAATCGATGCTTTATCTCTTTGCTGGATGGAAATTAAAAAAAACTCACTGGGGGACGTTATGAAAACCATAAATACTGAGTTTTAGCCTGGTCGGTAAAATGATAACAACACTAGGCCGAGATAAAAACACACAGACAGACGGTAATGCAAAAAACAAACTATTTTTGGGTTCATAGAACGTTGACGTCTCCATCAAAATCTTGAATTCTAAATTTTTGACCATCATAATACTCTCTCTATCAAAGGGTCATTGAGAAAGTAAAATATTAAATTATATAATTTTATCACAGATACTTTATTTGAGACTCCTTACGACGACGTCCTCTACGGAGGTTGTGAACCAGGGTGTAGCGGACAAGACAATGGACGCGTTTGTCGTGATGTCGCCTTGGGCGGTATAAAGACTGCCGCCCAGTCCCAGTGCAGATCTGGACTTGTAGAGAAGGTACGTACACCCGCGACACAGCTGACTACCTAACCTGCCACTCCACGACCGACTTTCCTCCGGTGGGTGCGACGGCGTGTCTCCCTAGCGCGCAATTCGGACGGGGCTGCCATTAGTACTTTGCCCTTCTAGTTTCCGGAACAATTTGGATATACTATAGTCTCCTTAATATTCACTCTTCTCGTTCCGTATCGTTTAATTACGTTATACTTTCATATATGCCTCAAGAGAAAGTATTTTAATTGAAGACAATTCTCGAACTTGAAATACTGATGATTCTCTGAGATGTGACCCCGAACCTAAAAGGTGGATTTTACCATTTTTTCTGTCCCATTTCTAGTCTGTCTCTGGGCCTAGATTCGAAATGGTTTGTTAGATTTTGTAAAATATTGGTACTTATATGGAGCTCTTAACAAATGGTAGTTTACTGAAAATTGATTTTTATGATTTTTTTTAAATGGCTCTGATTTAATGAATATCTATGGAGTGTTTGACCTAACAAATAAAGATCTATAAGGGTTACTTATGTTTAGGGTGAAAATTGTTTTAAGGATAGTCTACAGAAGATTTTTTATTTTTAATTCTAAAGATTTAATAAAATTGTTATAACAATTTGGTTCAAAATTAGTATATGGGTACTATTTTACATGATGAAAAATGATGTTTGTTTATTTTTCCGAAATAAATTAATTTAAGATTAGTTTGATTGGGCAAATATTAGTTTATTTTTTATTTTTGGAAAACAGCCTTTAAAATTTTGCTAAAAACTTGTATCCAGAAATTGTTTTTAATGATAAATTAAACTTTTTTTTACAAATATAAATAATTTTAGGGTGGTTTGAATGGCTTATTTTTTTTAAAGTTTGATTTATTTTAAATGCTTTGAGAGATTTTGTTTGAAATTTATTTGAGAATAGTTTTTATTGTGAATAAAATTGTATTTATTTTTTGTGTGTGAATTACTCAAGACCCGCATCGGTCGCCGCGTGGTCTAACGCATTACTCTCACAGTAGATTAAATTGCCGATGACGGGAAGATCGAGTTTCTAATCTCGGTCAGGCGTACTGAGGTTTTCTCCCCCAAAATTATTTCCACGCAAATGTGGGTACACTTTCTTTAAATATACCTTAATCATCCCTAAAACTATTAGTGTCATTAGTACATAAGTGCATAACCTAAACGGTTAGTGAGATGCTGTGATAAAAAGAACTTAAAGAGTATTTACTGAGCATTATTTACGTGTAGGAAGAGCAGAAAACCAATTAAGAAAACTTATTCACAATACATCTAACCGGGATATGAACCCCGACCTTGCTTCACCAGTAGCTCAGTCCATAACGAGAGTGACGAGTTAGACCATTCGAACAACGATGCGGGTGTTTGAATATTAAGTGGAAGTAGAGCATTTCCTAAATATACAGTAATATTCGCAGTACTATCCCATGTATATCACATTAGAACATAAAGTAATTATAAAGCTCTTGAAAATTAATTACTTTAATGATTAGGTTAATTAATTTTCAAGAGGATAAAAATACTTTCTTTTTACCACCATGTCTTAATACCCAACCAAAATAACCTAATATAGCTACACGAATGTAACATTTTAGAAAACATTCTAAAATTTAAAATATTGAGTAAGGAGTGGAAGTTAGGACTTAGATGTTATTATTTTAAAAATTCAGGAAATTTTGTTTTAAAAATAAAGTTTTTATAAATATGAAAATAAAGAAAAAATATTATGATACTAAAAGACACTTAAAAAATTATACATAATCTTGGAATACCAAATGTAACAAATTTCATAAAATTAAAAAAATACTTAATCAACTCACTAATTTACATAATAAAAGTCAATCAGTCAAAATAACATTAATAACATATTAAAAATTACAAAATGTGAGTTGAGATAAAGATAAAAGTATTAAACTTTTTTAAAACAACAAAGTTAAAAATATATTAACATCTCCAGTAAAATTAAGTTTGTTGAGTAATGGTAAACCTATATATAAATTGAAAAGGTTAGGTTAGGTTTAATTACAAAGCTTAGTTGAATTAAAATATGTCTTATCTGAAATTGACGTCTCTTTACTCCTTTGTTAATCCAGATAAGGTTGAGTTTTCTGGAAGAAAATAGTAGGAATGAAGAAGATATCATACAGAGGAAACGCACCTATATTTTCTTGGGGTAGAGGGAAACCCCATTTTTAAAACCCAAGCTGGGTTAAAACCCCAACCTCCTGATCAATGGTAAACTAGGCTAGACGTGCTTGACACCTGAGCCCGCGTGTTCATTGACACATGGGGATTCTGTTGATAGCCCCACGAAACAAAAATTATAATCAACTCTAAAGCAAGCAATCTTATCTCACACGATAAATACATACTGGGATAGGAACCCAGGTTTCTAGAAGGCCTTCAAGAGGCGTTGAAGAGTGTAGTATTAAGCTTTCAAACAGAGAATATACCTACGTAATGTCCGAGATATTAGACTGGAATCGAATACCTGATCATTTTTCTTGCGTGACTTTACAACCATTCTCTCTACATCCAGGTAACGTACGTCACAACACCCAGCTAGTCTTCATGGAGTTATGGGAATCCCCGCCCATCAGGCCACAGCATTACTATTTGATCTCTCCCTGCAAACAATCGTTTTTTTCGCTCTCTCTCTCTCTTTCACTCTTCTCCAGGTGAGGGTCGAACACAGGTCACGGCGATTCCAATGCAGCCAAAGGGTTTTTATCTCAAGCCTCAGGTCACGACTTCGATGCCCGCATGACCTCCATCTGGCCGACCATCATCCATGCAGGTCTTAGGATGTTCCATGCACTTAGTTATCTACAGCCCACATCCACCACTTTACTTACCCTCTTAAGATAATTGCCGACTTGGAATACATGCAGTGCCGAGGTAAATAAAGGAATGCGATAATGACGAGGTGTTTGCAATAATTGGCGCGCCAACAAACATCTTGTTCGGTATGCATAGCAGTTTATCTTTCATAAGAATATCACTCTTCCTTTGGAAAAATGGCTATCCAATCAAAGAAGAGGCCTCCAACTAAAACCACTGGTGCAATATAATGATCTGCATCATAACGAAATAACGTTACCATTAATCAGTTTTATTACTGTGTGGAAAGAGAGATATTCTTGCCTAATAAACTATTGATCTCATTTCTACCACCACCATGTAAACTATTGTGTTTAGTCATTATGTTACACTTAATTAGAGGAAGAAAATTATCTTGTTCTAATTAGCTCTTTCAGTAAGATTGACTTGTTTCATAGTGGACTAAGCATAAACTGTTTCAACTCTCGTTGATGCTGAACTCTTGTGATTGGCTAGTAGCACGTCATGTGAGCACGCGTCTTTACTTATCTTGTTTTTAGGCGAATATGTAAATATGCAGTAAGTCACTGAAAAGCTGGAGTATATCATCATAATTATTGATCATTCAAATATAAATTGATTTGATATCATTTTAACATTTAAACTTCAAAGAACTAAGCTCAGAATCAAATTATAGCACTGTCTAGGATCATAACGATAACTACAACATTATCTTCATCAAAATGTTACACAGCACAGACTTTCTCACTCCACTATCTAGATTAAAATGACAGCTTGTGAGATACACGAAATAAAATAGTATGATTTGCCATAGAAACATAATGGCAAATAAAATAAAACCGCATTTCACAAAATAGCATACAGTGATAAAGAAATATATAATCTGTTCTGTTCATTTTCAATTCCCCATCTACCAAAGCTCTATTATATATATTAAGTTACAAAAAAAAAGTTTAATGAGATATTATATAAAATAAAAGTTATTTGTTTTTAATATCTCTGCAACTTTGCAATCAAAAGTAATTTGTTATTTCAAATAATTGTGGCGATATTATTGATATTTGAAATCTATACATATTTAACGTAACACAAAACTCATTTTCATGGAGAAATGAGATTAACCATGTTTTTTTAATGTCAAACAATGCATGGATACAAATTTTAATCAAAATAGTTAGAGTCAATTTTGAGATAATTTATTTATTATCTTTTCACCCATAAGTAAACTACCGTTAATTGTAGGGTAGGAGAGTTGATTAAAAAACCCTTTGGGAAAACTTACGAAAACCATGTATACCAGGAATTGGTCTGATTGGTAAAATGGTTTCGTCTCTATGTCGTGATACAGACACACAGATAAACATACTGCATTGAAAAAACAAGTTAAGTCGGCGGGTTGGATCCGGCCCGCAGGCTGTAGGTTGCCGACCGCTGGTCTAGTACATATATGTATCAGCCAATTTCTTTCGTGAGACGTGTTTATAACAGTAAACCTTAACTTAGCTCAACATTATCAGCTAAAGGGGCTTGTAAATGATGACTAAACGAAAACTAAAGGCCGGTCTTATGACTCCTGGATAAATATTAATCTTGCCGATAAATATTTATATCTGGTCGATAAGTTAAAAGTGCGTCTTATGACTGCCAGATAGCATTTATCTGCCAGATAAAATATATTTATCCATCAAATTTGTTACGGGAGGTTTAAGTACCTGATAAATTTTATCTGAAAGTTAAAATGTCGTTGCAATAGTGATGAGTTGTTTTTCATGAGGTTTCGCCTATCAGAATCTGTTTTAGGTTAAAATCTTTGCTCACACGTTAAGTAAGCACATACCCAGGCTCAAACTCTATATAAAGATAAAACATTTAATTCACGCTTTTATAAAAACTGAAAAGCTTTTTGTAGAATTATAGTTATAAAAGAACAAATTATTTAAATGTTACTACAATAAATGAAGTTTTGTAAACGTTGTACCAAACTATCGACCAAATTTTGGCAGACACCAATATTAATATTTGCAAGAAAAACTAGCTTCTGCGCCCACGTGACGCCATCTGTTTCCTCGCACTTGTTTAGCCGCCATTATTTAACAAATGTTGAGCGTTGTTGCCACTCACTATGTTGTAACGGTAGCAGCAGGGTTTATACGCATGCGCGCCCTAGTAAAAACAGTACCAACCTTGCGTTTTCTATATAAAAATATATTTATCCTACAGATAGCTATCTGGCAGATAAATTCAGTTCATTAGACGCGTAAAATATTAAAGTGGTTGATAAACTTTATCTGGTTGCTAACTTTAACCTCCCGATAGCAATATTTATCCAATAGTCACAAGACCGGCCCTTAAAATGAAGATCGTTTAAAACAAATTGTTCTCATGTACTTCATCTGAGCCAACAGTGTTTAAAAAGCCAGGGAGATAACACTTCACCTATTTCACGCTGACATTTTATTTATATTATGAAATAATATTGTAATATTACTATTAAAATTGACGATCATGCTTACAAAGATCTCCTTTATTAAAATGTTCATTTAGCTACAATACGAGTATTATAAATTATTATAAATATCTCCAAATAGCTAATATTAGGATAAATGTAAATATGTATCATAAGTTAGTCTTAGCCTTTCCTAAATAGCAAGAATCTCTTACGCACAACGGTTTAAGGGGTTACCCTGCAATTGACTGAATTGCTGATGACGAGAAGATCGGGTTAAGGATCCCGGTCGGGTCTAATGAGATTGTCTTCTTGTAAAATTTCCCCCCCTTTCTCTCCAAACAAATGCAATTACCTTACCTCTAAATGATTACCCATTAGCGTAGTTAATTATCATTTATATCCGCTTCGGTGGCCATGTGGTCGAACGCGAAACTCTCGTGTTGGTACTAGATGGTTGAAGATGGGGATATCAGAGTTCGATCCCAGTTGGGTGCAATAAAAGTGGTTTTTTCCTCAATGGTTTTCCAATATCCTTCACTGCAAATTCGGGTACAGTAACTATATTATAACTTCATAATTACTAAACCATTGGTTTAATTAGTACATAAGTGTACAACTCTAACGGGTAGTAAGAGGTGGGGCAAGAAACATCTAATATGTGTACAACCTGAACAGGTAGTAAGACGTGGTGATAAAAAAAATACCTTCCTCATCTCTACCCTATTTGTGTAAAAATGCAGATAGCCTAGACGGGTAGTAAGAGGTGCAACACACACGAGTAAGCATATCATCATACATCTGAAAATTATGTGTCGCCTATAATAGTCAATTTATGAATGATCAAGTCAAAGTTTTCTGAATACCGTCATAAATGGTCCATACTTCATCCCTTCAGGTTTATACAGGGTGGGTCGGAAACAATTAGAAGATCTATGCCGAGGAACATCATGGACAACGTGCTGAGGTTTGTCTGACGTCCGGTAGAGCTCACCTGAATGACATTATCTTCAAAAAAGGTAGTATGTAGTTTGCTTTTATTTAGCTAGTGAATATTTACTTTTCAATCAAAGTGTTAATTTTCGTACTATTAATCGTCTAATGGTTTCGCCCCCACCCTGTAACAAATTGCACGTAACAAGGAAAGTATGCCATCTTCCATCTTTTTTACTGGCCAGCAGGCTATAAACCACTAGCAAGAATTTATTGAACCGAAACTCAAAGAGTAGAGAGATAATTTAGATCATGTGTGTAATTTACATATACGTCTTGGAAACGCTGTATTAGAAACCATCAAAGAAAGATTTGTTGCTATGGGAGATGGTAGAGAACGCTACCAAATTAGTTTGTCTTGTGAATCGATGTAATTTTGAAACTCATCCTTGCGTATGGGACTACCATAATGGCACTACGAAGAAAACAAATAAATAAAGACGATTACGGAAGATAGTTTGAATTCGATGGTTGATTTATGGTGAGTAGATGTAATCAGTGAATAAAATGAGAGAGCTGTAACCGCAGGGGAAAGCAGTCACAAAATATAAATCGTTAGTGATTAATAGTTAAAGCAATATTTCATACTAAATTCAAAATTATTCCATTTTTGGTATCGCAACATTTTTTTTCTCTCTAAAATTTAGTTTATATAAAAGAGAAATTCACAATAAGGCGCTGCTGATGCTGGCTTCAGTAGTCCCGGGTTCGATCCCTGGTGCTTCCAAAATTTTCTGTGAAACAGTGAAACTGGAACGGGGTCAACTCAGCTTCGTGAGGAGGTACTTGAACATAGAAGTAGTGGCTCCGGTCTATAAAACTGAGCCTAACGGCTGGAGGGCTCATTGTGCTGACCACATGACCGCGTATATCCTCAAATGTTGGCACTTTCACCAACATGCTGTGGCTGGCCATTTGGTAGGCATAGCTCACTTGCGCTTACACAGAATTTTTTATAGCAAACAATATTTATGGCCAGATTAAATAAAAGTTTCCCTTAGTAGAAACATAAAGTCTAATTTTCTTCACATGGTAATATCAACAGTTCTTTAATATCCGTATGGGCTGTCCTGAAATTTAATGACAATTTTTTCTCTTCATTTAAAATATTTAGCACCGCGTCTTACTACCCGTTCGGGTTATAGCCTTTCAGTACTAATTACGCTAATGGATTAGGGATTGGTAAGGATGAATTAGATGAAGTGAACCCGCATTTGCGTGGAGGGAGAGTGGAAAACCATTTAGGAAAAACCACCCCAGTTCACCCGACCGAGATTCGAACCTCCATCTCCCTATCCTCAGCAGTCGAGATCAACACGACTAGCGCGTTAGCCAACTACGCCACCAAGGTGGGTTTCATTTAAAAAGATTTTCATCTAATTCCTCTAAATCAACTCTAAAATTACTATAGTAGTGTACCCCTTTGACTAAACAGTTTTGTTATCCTGCTCTTTCAAACATTGATAGAAGTTTCGTCGATATAATATAAGAGAAACCATTTTGTTATCCTGCGGCGTTAACATATTCCGGTACGATTTTCTCGAAAACTATGAGGAAATTACAAGAGAAATAATTTGATGGCAACAATGTGATAAAAATTATTATTATTATTATTATTATTAGCACCGCGTCTTACTACCCGTTCGGATTGTACGTACTTACTCTACTGTGTAATGGTAGGGTGATTGTGAGATGAAATGGAGGACCTACAGTTCAACGTGGAATCCGAACCATGGTGGAGGCCTGGAATTCCCCACATTCACAAGATGTCTTGTCAGAGGTGATGGAAGGGTTTGGTAATCAGATAAATCTGTGCCGGGACCGAGGATTGAACCCCGGCCGCCAGCACAGAAGTCTGACACCTTACCCCTAGACCACCAGGTCACCCAATGTGATAAAAAAATGAATGCTCTTAAAATTTAGCGTAACTCACATAGTTTCGTCGCTATATAAGAGAACCATTTTGTTATCCTATGAGTGCTGTGGCATTAACACCTTCCAGCGCAATTTTCTTGAAAACTATGAAACGTAAAGAAAAATACAAGAAAACCAATTTATTTGCAACGGTATGCTCAACAAAAATATACAGTTACAAATTTTGCGTATACTGGCAGTGTTTCGGTGCTATTTTTTAAAAAAAATTGCGAACCTGACAAAATTCTGTCATCTTTGATTACGTCATTTCTGGAAAATGTGCCAAGTCATGGGAAAATAACCGAATGAAAAATCATCCTTACGACCCCCCACCCCCCCACCCCCCTCCTATGCTTAAAAAGATTCTTTATACTCAAATTTCCTACAGAAGTATACCCAGATCCAGTTACTATTATGTTCATAAGAGGTTCTAACGGCATGTGGTCGTATCTGTTCCGGTGTCCTTTTTCGGACCTTGACCGCGTTGTTATACGGCCTGATTTCTCTGGATTCACGTGCGTCAGTTCATATCTCAACGCTAGATTTAAATGCTTAGATATATTGTGTAGTTTCACGTTCCCTGTCAACAATTGTACTGGGTTTGATTTAAATGGAATATAACATAACTCAAAGATCACTTATTATATATTAGGTTTAATATAAATTAAAGAATACAAATCACATATCAAGTTTAATTTATTCCTCATATTGGTTCTGGCTACTAATGAATAAATATGAATAATGGAAAATGAGTCGGAGTGACTGCACGAGTGTGTAGGACACGTCCAATCTATAAGAGGGTGTGATAGTGAGTGTTCTTGTAATGGCTGCCACGAGGGCTTATTGCAGCCCTCGTCCCCCGCACCCCGATTGGATGATTTACTTTTTTAAATATAAATCAGACAAGGTCACTTCATTGTCAGTTAAAAAAGTGCAGCTCGGGTTCGGGGAGATCTTTTACATTTTCTTTACTGTTAGTTCTTAATGATAATAAATACTAAAAAATACAATATGTATTGTACCCTTATTTTAAAACGTGATACAAAGTAACGTTCCAGTGCGTCCTTTACTAAAGTTTATAAATCCTGATAAAGTTAACATGAAATATATGATATGCTTAAGATATTCAGAAACTGTTGATGTCACTATGCTAAAAAATAATAATTTAACATCTATGTTTCTATTGCAGAAGGTGACCTGGTGGTCTAGGGGTAAGGTGTCATACTTCTGTACTGGGGGTCCGGGGTTCAATCCTCGGTCCCGGCACAGATTTATCTGATTGTTAAACCCTTCCTTCACCTTTAACAAGACATCTTGTGAATGTGTGGAATACCAGGCCTTCACCGTGGTTCGGATTCCAAGTTAAACTGTAGGTCCTTCATTTCATCTCACAATCACCCTACCATTACACATTAGCGTTGGTGCCTACAACCTGAATGGTTAGTAAGAAGCGGTGCTAATAATAATAATAGTAAAAATGAACATTTTTTAAACTCTGATTGAAGCTTATGGTGTGGATGTAGCGGACGTGAGTTAAGGCCAGTGATTTTGAAATGTTCATAGCAAAGCACTGTTCTGGACAAAATAAATTAAATATTTCACCAGTAGATTATTATTATTATTACTATTATTAGCACCACGTCTTACTACCCGTTCAACGCACTTGCGCTAATGTGTAATGGTAGGGTGATTGTGAGATGAAATGGAGGACCTACAGTTTAACGTGGAATCCGAACCACGGTGGAGGCCTGGCATTCCCCACATTCACAAGATGTCTTGTCAGAGGTGAAGGAAGGGTTTGGTAATCAGATAAATCTTTGCCGGGACCGAGAACCCAAGGCCCCCAGCACAGAAGTCCGACACCTTACCCTTAGACCACCAGCTCACCTTTCAATTTTACTGAATTGTAATATTCAGCCAGGGGTATAGTTCCCCCCTTAAACCGATTCCTTACCCCCCCATCTCCCTTCCATTTCCTACACCATTACTCAATTTCTTTACAATCTGAGAGAAAAGATGAGATAACGATCAATGTATTGTACGACGGGAGCTTTCTGATCTGTATTTAATTTTTATTCTTATTACCATAATTTTTTTAATTTATCTCTCATTCGCACCTCTAAATATGGTTGCAAACTAATAAGATTGCAATAATAATAATCGTAAAACACAATAGGTATTTTAATAACACGTTTCAACCTCTAAGAAGTCGAAAGTTTGCAATGATTGATATTGATTAAATTACAAACTAACTCTTTTCTTCTTTTTACACTCATGAAAAAGAAGTTTATAATGGGAAATGCAATTAATTATTTGATGTTCATTAATCTTTTACACCAGTGTTACAAATGTCAATATGTGCACTCATAATTTCCTCCTAGTTAAATACGTACACAGAGTCTTACTACCCATCCTTCTTAGCAGCATAGCTATATTAATTGTGAGAAGGGATGAGGGCGGTGGTATTAATATATAATGTACCATCATTTTCAAGGTGGCAGAGTAGTGAACTGTTTTGAAGAAATCCTCTCAGTACACTAGGAATAAAACAGGCCTGAAATTCTGTCTCTGACAAACCAGACAAGATGAAACTGACACATTTGTCTACTTACCCACTGTTGCGAAAGGTGTCATTTATTTATAAATTGTATAACTTTAAAAATTATTCAAGAAAATATTAGATTACACTATATATTATTTATTCAAACCAATGCTTATAATGATTAGCACACATGATATATAAAGCTAGTATTTAAGCTTGTCTCCTCCAGGGAGCTTGTGCTCGTTTTAAAGAATAAGATAGCATCATTGTTCATCTTATATTGCTTAAAAATATATTATTTATAACAATTTTGAGGGGCCCCTTTCAAATTTTATGTTATTGGGCTAGGGATTAGAGAAATTTAAAGCAATTTCCTCTTTCCCCCAACCATTTCGGTTCCCACATTCCCATTTTGAAATTTTAAGACTTCTTTAGATATTTGTTAAGGTTCTTTTACGTGCCCTTATAATTTAAATTCTCAACCAAACTGAAAAGAATATTCTACATTAATTGAATTAGTTTTGAGGTCTTAAATTTCACGTTTTTCGGTTTTGAAATTCCATGTCTACTGTGCCTATCAACCCAGTTTTATTTAAGTTTTGGAAATTTTGAGGGGAGCCTTTTTCCATTTTAGGATTATTCATTTTTAAATTTAATATTGTTCAGACCTTCGTTACAGTTTGAGGTGCTCCTTAAACTGGCCGGCGAATTTAAATCTTCTACCACAATGATAAATAGTTTATTCTTTTAGTTTTGATAATTTGGACCCTCCCCCTCAAGGCCCCCCCCCACTCACCCCATTTCACATACCCCCACTTATAAAGATAAAATACTTATAACTAATTTTGTTATTTGGAATGTTCCCTCTACAATCCTAGAACATTTAGTTTTCTACCTTACTTTAAAGTTTTTTTCTAATTATATGCCTCCCCTTTTCTCCTATATCTTTCATTTGGGTACAAATTGAGGGTAGGTTTACTCAAATTTTGAAAAACCAATGACGTAATCTTGTTTACCGACCTTGAAGCCCCTATATATAACATTTCTTGAAAATTAAAGAGGAAATGATAATTTCTGTAAATTTTGAACCAATTTAATTTTGATTTGGGGTTAGCCGACAGAAATTTCGAAAAGAGTTTTAACAAGGTCGTGCTTAGCTGTGTTAGAAATCCTTGGAAATTGAATTTCAGTTCAATCAACAAACTTGATCTTGTGGTTTATAAAGTAGGCATGGGGACTTTTTGAAGACCCTGATTCAGCCCTTTTCCGGATTTTTAGGTTTAAGATTTTTAACATCATTCTCGAATTCCCAGGAAACTCTGTCGAATTTCAACCTTCCAGTTCATCGGGAAGTACGAAAAATACCTCTGGATGGAAAAATATACAAACATGGCATGGATTTATATTGCAGATTATCGACGATAAAACTTACACGAAATTTAAGCTACCCGGTAAAAATTTTGACATTGATTCATAGATACAAAATTTAAAATATACATGTGGTAGTTATAAACACTATTAATATCTAAACATAAATTTTGCTCACTATTTTAAATTTTAATTTATTTAAGAATCAAATAAAAGTTATAGATATTTTTTTGTACACAAACAATTTGAAATTAGTTAAAAATTGAAATTTAACTGTTTTAACCTTGGTGGTCTTAGGGTAAAGTGCTCACCTGAAAACCCGATGTTAGTGGGTCTAAACCCACTGCGTCTTACTACCTATTCCGATTTACGCCCTGTTTTGATATTATGTATTCAAACTTGATATTTATATCTTATATGGTCATATTATATTGTATAAAATACTAAACCTCAAATTAAGGGTAATATATTAAGTTAACAATTTTGAAAGCTCAGAAATATTTTAAAACGTCTTTAAGGATGTAGTATAAAATTGATATTTCGGGAGTGTTTGACATAATAATTGAAATTTTATGCTCGTTTTTCTAAATAAAATTAATTGAGGGTAGCTTACCGATGGTTGACTTATTGAAACTGTTGTTACCAACTGTAATGGACTATATGAGAAAGTATGTCCAATATTGTCATATTTTAATTTACTATTCATAGGTGTATATATATATATATATATATACTTATAAATAGCTAGTAAGCTACCCTCAATTAATTTTATTTAGAAAAACGAGCATAAAATTTCAATTATTATGTCAAACACTCCCGAGATATCCATTTTATACTACATCCTTAAAGACGTTTTAAAATATTTCTGAGCTTTCAAAATTGTTAACTTAATATATTACCCTTAATTTGAGGTTTAGTATTTTATATATATATATATGTTTAACCAAATAATATCATATTTTTGCTGAATTTCCTTCTCTTTAACGTACTGTATTTAAAGTAGCATATGTATCAACGTATATAATTTTATTGTGGTTGACGTAAAGTTTTCTAAAACAACTCGCATCATTGAAGGAGAGAGCTACTTAATAGTGAGACACTTAGACAATCAATATAATTTCACAGGGGTTTGTTCAAAATAACATTTAGTATATTATCTTCATGCAAGCATGAATGTTAAATCGGAAATACTCAAAGTACCAGTATTAAGCGTTACTAGGTTTTTTTTCATCTTTCATTTTTATTTATTTGCAGTATTTAAAGTGCACATTCTGAAACGACTGATTATATAAATTCACGATTTATAGAATTAAATCTAGAAAAGACACAACACTCAGCCCCCGACCGTTAGTTCATCACTCTGAAAGGGACATTTTACCAACGGTAAATTTTTCGTCCATGACAGTAATTGAACTCGGGACCATTAACTCGCTAACCAAACACGCTACCAACTGAGATATGGTGTTAGGGTACTTTCTTTTAAATATCGCTTGTATCGATTTTGTCTCTTTGTTTTACAAAAATTAAAATATGCCAAGAAACAATTTGACACTTTTGTGATTAATAAAGTAATGTAGTTTTATATTAATTAATTAATCTTTTTAAATTGACTATTTCTTAGTAAATTTTAAAACGTGTCTTCTTTAGCATCCCGTATAATTTAAAATAGTTGGTAAAATAAAGTTCTGAGGTACAGCAGACGAGAAGAGAATAATAACAGTTGCCAACTAAAAACCGCATAGAGACGTGTATACAACTAATTTCTTCCATCCTTGGGCTCAAGAGGCGTGAGAGGGATGCATTGGCACCCTTTGTGTCAATTCGGATAAATTTACACCTCTCTGCGTTCTTGCCAATGCACCAGGCAAGAGTACATGTCGGTGACCTGGTGTTCTACGGGTAAGGTGTCGGACTTCCGTGCTGGGGTCCGGGGTTCAATCCTTGGCCCCAGCACAGATTTATCTGATTACCAAACCCTTCCTTCACCTCTGAAAATACATCTTGTGAATGTGGGGAATATCCAGTGCCTCCACCGTGGTTCGGATTCCACGTTAAACTGTGGGTCCTCCATTTCATCTCACAATCACCCTACCATTACACATTAGTGAAGTGCGTATACCCGAACGAGTAGTAAGACGCGGTGCTAATAATAATAATAATAATAATAATAATAATAATAATAATAATCCTCCGTATCGTGTAGGCAGTTTGCTAGCTTCGTTTATAGCCGGTAGTGTCAGAGGAACTTAATGCTGAGTAAAAATAAAAATAAATAAAAAGTGCAGTGAGCATCTTAAGACCACCGTGGGGCATAATTCATCGTTTCCGCACAACGGGTGTTCGCAAACAAGAAAAGGAGATGAGAAAGTTTGAAGAGGAGTGATATAAGAGTAAAGACAGACAACCAACCGAACAGACGTGACATACTTATTCCTCGCATTTGTTTATAAACACTCGCAAAGTTTTTTTTTCCTACCCCCTGCTTCTTCTTCGTATTTTCCTTATACACGATTCACGGCATATAGCACTCACACACGAAGAAGGAGGTAAAAAAAGAAAAAGAGAAAAAAAGATGAAAACTTTCGTTGCATCGGTTCTCACGGCCTAGTCACACTCTGCCCCTCATCACACTTGGGCTTATGCCATGGATTAAGAATGTAAGGAGTTGTTGTTGCTTGGACGTCGATATGTCACGGGTAGTGCGCGACATCTGGATAGTGTCGAAACTAGCCGGGAGATGTCGACATTATCCAAGTACAGTGGATAAAGTCAGAAACAGAAAGTAATTTATCTCATTTTCGACCTTATCAGGATAATCCCGACATTAGACAGCAAGATTTGGATAACGTTGAATTGTATTTGTAAAACTAAGCACGTGTAAATACGAATTATATTTTAAAACTTCATTCTTATCTCTGAAATTGAATCATAGCAACACACTAACATTCGAATTACTTAATTTAGTTTCTTTCTTTTCCACTAACCTAAACTCACCTAACATAGCCTAAACTCACCTAATATAACCTAGCCCAGCCTAACCTAACCTAACCTCAACCCTAAAATGTTGACACTATTCAAGTACGGGTGGATAATGTCAATATTAACTGGATACACTTCGAAAAACATTGTTTAATCATCTTTCAGTTAACATTTTCCACGTATTTTGGGTAATTTCAACATTATCTGGATAATGTTGACTGTATACAAGCTTAGACTTACCCGTAGCAGATGAATTCCTTTGTAGGTCGTGCTTATACTCAGTTGATGGGTAGTTGGGATGAATAGCCTCAATCCAAGAGACTAAATGATCATATCACCTGTTTTTTTATTATATCTACTATTTATAATTACATATTTTTTTCACCCCGTCTTTCTACCCCTTCGCACTATACACACAATTACTAATTGCGCTAGTGTTTAGGGTTGAGGAAGGCTGAATTTTGAGTAAGTATGCCCACACCAGAGTGGATGAAGAGTAACACCATTTAAAAAAAAATCACCCTCAGTACACTTGACCAGGATTTTAGCCCCCATCTACCCATTATCAGAAGTCTAAATTATATCTATATTTTTTAATTAATGATTCATATTAATCGATAATAATACTATACTTTAAGACAATCAACACAACTGTAAGACATATAATAAATTTATCATCCACTGAAAGTGTAAAAAAGTAGTTTCAGAAATATAAAATATAGACTATTTTTTTAATTAATAAACCAGAGTTGTCAAATTATCCTTTTTTCAAATATATAAAGATTTTTTTTTGTTCGACTGTTTTGTTTGCTAAGGAAGTCACTACACCAACATTGCATGCGGAAATACTGCGAACTAAGACAGAAAGAAAGAGATAGGAGGTATCATGTAGAGCAAGGGGTTCAGTGTCAATTGACCAGAAGGTACAAATTGAACGTCGAAAATAATGCAACATGTAATGGGACGTGCAAAGTCAACATGGCTATTTATTACTTGATATGTTTGCTTATGGTAAGCAGATGACTTCTTCTGGTAAGTCAGCCGCGTCTCTCCAACTGTAAAACATCGTAACCTCTTGTTATTTTGAGCTTCCGGTAACACTTCTTCTGCAAACACTTGCAGCCTGTTCAGCTCTAAATGCTTGAGTTTCATTATAGTGAACTATTTGTTTCTAAACAGTTCAAATCCATCGTCTGGGTTTGGTTGGAATTGTTACGTTACATTACGTGAATCGTGATTACACACTTGTTTCTTTACTTTAAGTGAATGTTTGGCGAACGTTAATTCCTAATTTATCACAAGTCACACCCGCTTTTCAAATGCGCACTCGTAAAGCGCAATCGCAAGACGTGCTGTGTTATTTCTCTAACTAAACAAAGACTGTATAAAAAAAAGTATGTAAATGTAATTCAAACCAATGTGACTCTATCATTAAAATCATATTAATGTTTACAAACACGAGTTAGATAGAATCAAATTAATATTTATTCTTAAAGAACTATTTACATTATTACTCTTATTAAATACTTTAAACGGCAATACCTTTTACTTCTTTTACTAGAGGTGTACTGACTCAGTAAAACCAATTACCGATTGTTTAAAATAATTGTTCACGCTACGATTATTCGCTCCAAATAATCACGATTATTGATTATTTATTAATAATTATTGGGTTAGAGAAGGATAACAGTTAATGTAGCTAATACAAAAATTGATTTTATGCATAACCGGTGAAAGTTGGAACTAGATTGTTAGTTTTATCAACGGTATGAACTCATATTTCTTTATCTGGTTATGTAAACTTTGCACAGCACACAACCTAGATGCAGTTTTTTTTTTGCTACTTTGATCACTAAACTCAGAACATTTTTATTCAAATTCTACTTTAAATAAACGATTAATCGACATAATAACCGTCGATTATGATTAATTGCTGATGCACTAATAATCGCCCGATAACGATTCATCGGTATCCGCACTGGTACACCCCTACCTTTTACAATTTTTTTTATTATTTAGTACTACGTCTTACTAATCTTTTGGGTTGTCCGCTTTAAGTACTAATTACACTAATGGATTGGGAATGGGGAAGGTTGGATTGGAGGAAGTGAACCCGCATTTTCGTGGAGGGAGAGTGTAAAACTATTTAGGAAAAACCACCCCCAGTTCAGAGGAGGAGAAGCGTCTTTTGGATGGGCAGTAAGCACTGCGCAAGTGCGTGAGGAGGAGAAGCATCCTTGGGATGCGCAATAAGCACTGCGCAAGTATGTGAGGAGTAAAAGCGTCTTTGGGATGCGCAGTAAGCACTGCGCAGGTGAGTGAGGAGGAGGGAAAGTTTATTATTATTATTGTTATTATTAGCACTGCATCTTACTAACCGTTAGGGCTATCCGTGCCGGGAAAGCTTTTTTTATTGATTAAGCTTAAGCTTACTGTTGCTTAAATATTATTTTAAATTATTATTTTATTAAATTTTTGTGTTTGTCAGTGGACCCCCTAGGAACAGCTCGTGGATCCCCCGGGTCCATAGACCCCCTTTTGGGAACCACTGCCAAAAACCAGGAGTTGGCCATAGGTCAATCGTGACTGACCGATTTATCTCATAGCAACTTTCAGTCGATCGCATATGAAAACTATAACTTCACGAAAAGGTAAACTTACCTTGCATTATTCCATTATGATAAAGCTTATAAGATATGGTCATAGTATAACCCGTCTAGGTAAGACCTTGCTTGGTTCGACTATGGTGCAACTTGTAAGATCGTCTTAGTGTAATCAGTCAAGGTAAGACTGCTTCCTTTCAGAGTAAACGGAGTGAACATTTTATTTATTTTATGTATTATACTACTATAAAGCTACATGGCTGACTCACTCACTGACATTAATGTTTACCCACTTCCAGATGAGCTAGAAACTTGAAATTTGACAAACTTCTAGCTTCTAGCCTGTAACCGACAGGAATAGTTAAAGAAATTCAAAATGTTGGAGCAACTTTAAAGTCGGTGCAGACCTTTCTTTGGAGTTATCTTGTGGCTAAACGGTAAGGCCTATCAAAAAACGGCTCTGGAATTACATTAGTTTACATCCACTTACTAAGAAAATCCAGTGGGGTTTTGGGGGTGGAGCCCCCAATGAGAAAAGCGAGTTTTCTTTAAAGGCAGGGACAGAAGTTTTGAGGAAATATTTAATTTAAGGGCTAAATACAAAATGTATTGAAAAATATATATTTAAAGTAGATTCGGGAAACAACAAACTGTGATCACGGAACCTTGGATTGATGTAAAAGTCAATCAGGGCCCCAAGAAGGTCGCGAACCTCTGCCTTAGACCATCGGCAACCAAAACAGGTACCAAATATCTAATGACTGTAGTCCCATACATTAATGTACCTATATTTGTTTGTGATATGCTGAACGCAAGCCAACGTAACTAATAATAATAATAATAATATTTAGCACCGCGTCTTACTACCCGTTCGGGTTATACGCTTTAAGTACTAATTACTCTAATGGTTTAGGAATTGGGAAGGTTGAATTAGAGGAAGTGAACCCGAATTTGCGTGGAGGGAGAGTGGAAAGCCATTTAGGAAAAACCACCCCCCAGGTCACCCGACCGAGATTCGAACCTCGATCTCCCCGTCCTCAGCAGTCGGGCTCAACACCACAAGCGCGTTAGCCAACTACGCCACCGAGGCGGGTAACGCAACTAATAAACACGAGAGATGTACAATGTTCACTCCGCTTGCGTGTGATATTGTAGAGAGACGATATACGAGTGCATGGACAAGCGGGTGCGTTCGGTTGGTCACAGGGGATAGGTGAACGTTACGTTACGTAAACGTCAAATTGAAACCGTGATCCAGGCATCCTCGCCTGACTACAAAGGGCAATGAAACAGCTCATCATGGTAGCCCCGTGCATTCGCATCGGTTGACTTTGTTGTGTATGGGTCGGCTTGGTAGGCGAAGCCATTCAGCTAGAGACTATAAATTAATAACATGCACAGATGCAATAGTATCTTTTTATTATTACTTTCTACCCAACAACTATCAACATGGGTAGAGGTTGGGATGCCACAAAGATGAATCACATGTGAAAAATAGCTACCACTACACTCGTCCTAGAGTCCAACCTTGACATACCAGTCACAGGCTATTAGATTTATTTCTGGTTAAACCACCAAGATCAGAGGTTCGCAATATTTTAAAATTCCAAAGCTCTTTACACCCTTAAAAAAACCGCGAAGTCGCAAGAATATTTTGTTTGGTTTAATCTACCATTGCCTACCACACTAGAATTTAAAACTTTGAAAATATTTGTAATATATATATTTAATTTGAATGATAAATAGATAGCATGATAAAATAAATAAAACAATACAAGAAACGCAATAGGTGCCATACAAATATATTCTTAATATGTGAATGACTCGCCGCACTTAATATTCCCTGAGAAAGATAATAATTCTTCATCTCGTATATCCATGACAGTATGGTTTATTAAAACGTTTATTATAACCAACAGTGGCCTACTTTTAAACAAAAAAAAACTGTACGCTTTCCAAGGTTGAATGAATAACACAGGAATAATTGATAGAATGAATTATTATATAAATGAAATTGCATAGTCTAGACTGCATTAATTTCATTCGTAATAGATTTCTTAAGCTTGCCTAGTTAAAACTAAAATATCGTGTTTATGTATAATTATTGATTATCATTATTAATTATTAATTTAAAGTAGAAAAAAACCCGTTATTGCTTACAACAATAAATAAAAATAAAATATTTTCAAACCACAACATTTACACAAGTGGTATATGCCAACAATTATATTATTTCAAACCCAAAATTATTAGCTTGAATATATATATATATATTGATGAGCATTGTTTCTGTTTAACTTTTAACTTATGATTAAATTTAATGGTAGATATATTCTTTTTAGATTTAAAAATAATGATTGATTTTTGTATTGTTATACTATTGTAATTCCCATTCTTGTGTATATTTGATTAAAAGTGATTTCCTATTGATAGTATTTACGGATAAATTTTAAATTCTTTCTTTAAAGATTGGTATCCATACAACAATAGTAGTTATTATTATTAATATTATTACTATGAAATACTAAATATTATAGTGACTAGTTGAATTCCTCGAAAACTACACCAAATTATCTTTGAAATCTTGAGGAGTAAGGTGCGTTTCAAGCTCATGCAGCATAATTTTCTCGATAAATAATAATAATAATAATAATTATTATTATTAGCACCGCGTCTTACTACCCGTTCGTGTGAAAATAATTGAACCGCCCTCTGATCTATAAGAGTAAAAATATCCTTATCCACCATTCTCCCTCAAACGCCGACAAAACCCTGTTGTTTATTGATATTACTATTGTTATTAAAGTAGTAGTATCATTGGTCTAATATCACTCGGCTGTTGCGCCTTTAGATTACAATTAATAACAATAATAAGCATCTATAAAGTTTTTATGAACCAAATAAATATTAATATCAATGGGAATAAAAAGAAGAAGAAAACGCATCTGTTTCATCTTGTCTGGTTTTTTGGTAACGCGGAAATGAGGGTTCGTACTTCAACCAGTCGTTTTTTACCAGGTAAATTTCCCAAACTCCCTTCATGCTTGCGCGGGCAGATTTTCTTTAAATTCTACCTTTCTAGTTCCTATCCGATTAGTGTAAGTATGCAGATAGCCAGGATGGTCAGTAAGGCACGTAGCTAAAAAAAAAACGCGGAAAAATAAATAAGATAGATAATTGCAGTGTCTATTATCCAAATAATGAGATAATCTAAACCTTTATAATAATAATTACCATAATCTTTCTGTCAAAGTCTGGTAGAATTGTAAATAGTGATCCTTTATGCTTGGTAGATTTATAAGTTCCCATGAAGTGTCCGCCTCTGATTGAAAGGTGGAAGGTGGTGGGAAATGGGGAGGGTGTATCTCGCAAACTCCGTGACAATACTGACCTCGTGGATAGAGATGGAGACCCGGATTAACTTATTGTGCGAGATTACAACCCCTCCTCTTCTGATGTAACGTCAAGAAGGACATAACTGTTAAATTACAATTTTAAAATGGAGAGCCTTATTATATGACAGCTAGAAAAGTTATTAGATCTACTTTCTCGTAATCATACCTCTAGGCATGTGATTTATAGCTGTCACTTTTGATAGATATTATAAATACCTGTGAAATAACACTAATAATATAGTAAAATAATATAAACACTGGCTGCCAAAGGACATGTTTGTATTTTATAAAATATTTTTCCTATGAAAATTAAATTGTATATTCAACAGGGGCCGTGTTCATCGAAGGTTACGGCAGCCGCTTGGGATCCATAGGACATGTACCTAACATTCGGAGATACTATTTGTTTTATTTTATTTATTTGTTGGTATTTAACGTACACCTATTCATTTTATATCATCTTCCGACCAAGTTTTTAGTAAATTTGTGGGGAAAAAAAATCGAATGAAAACTATTAATAGTCCAGCTTTGTGGTACAAAGGAGCTAATAATTTTTTAAATTTCAGACCTCTGTGTGCGGAAGATATCTCGTAGCTCTTATAACAGACAGACGGACAAACTCTTCATTTTATTCATATAGATGAATCCATTGCCTAAATGAATTTCGCTACTAGCCTTGCGATAGATTAGGGTGATAATGACATGAGTGTACTTGTATACTTTATGTTACTCAGAAGCACTCTTTAGTGTATCTGTTGAAGACAAAAAAAGATATGGTCATTTAAATAAAAATTGTCACCTTGTTCACTAGTAGTTAGGTTAAGAATAAGCAAGGTTGAATTTAGTGAAAGTGTGCGCGTATTTGCGTGGAGGAGTTGATTACTATTAATCAAAAAGCCATTTTTTGTATCTAACTGTGATTTAAACCCTCGTGTCGCCGTAATTTACAATCTAGTCTATTGTGAGAGTGATGCCTTAAGAGTTTAGACCACTCAATCGCAGAGGTGGGTTTTGGTCACAATTAAAACCCTAAGCGGGGAAACATTCTTGCACCTTCCCTTATTTAGGAAAAAAAGTGATTGCCATATTATAACGAAACGTAGAATAAAAATGTATCTCTTATGTGCAATATGCAATTAAATTTCTCACGCTCTATACAGTTAAAAGACACGTCAAGTAAATTTTCCAATAATCATCTTTCTTAAATATTATCTCGAATGAGCTGTAAGATTCATAGAAACCTCAACAAAACATTTCAAAAAAATTAAACGTACACAACTAAATATTCCGGAGTGGTTCAGTTTATTTGTTTAACCATTTGGTAGTCTTGGGGTTAAGTGCTCACCTTACGCAGGTTCGGACCTGGCTGAATCAACGGAGAAAATCCGTAGTGTACAACTTCCTTTGAAGTCGTCCTTCTCGTGTCGATTGTGGCATGTAAAATATCTCTGGAAGGTATAATATAAGGTACGTTTTTAACCAAAGTTGTTGGCTCATAGAAATTCAGTGTGTAAAGCAACTAGAAAATACCGGACTTTCCTAACGCATGCGCATTCTACTGCTGGGCGACAGTAATCAGCTGAAGGGCTAAGTGCACGCTGTTAGGAACGAATGGGAAACACATCATAAGAACCAATCTTCGGATTGTACATTCACTATGTTTACGGCCCCCATTTGGAAAGGGTCAAGCTCCTCTTTAAGTACTTTTTTTTGTTTATAGCTGCTGGGTTACCATCTTCATGGCCAGTACGTTCACGTTTGGAAAGATCAACTCAAACAAAATTGTGGAAATTATTTTTTATGTCTCAAAATTACTACCTGATGCAGTAGGTTTTTGTTAACACGTTGAGAATTTTAAAAAAAACACATTTATTTAAGGTGAGCTACTATTGAAAGGCCATTTTATGACCTTAATTCAATTTTCATGTTGTTTAGTATGAGCGAGTAGTAAGAAATGATTAGTGTTAGTGAATATTAATAATTTTTTATAGACGTCATACTAGCCATCCAGACTATCAACATATTTACAATGATAGAGTAGATATGAGGAAGGTAATATTTATAGGAAATGCACACAATTTTTCGTGGAAAGAGAGAAGGAAATTATCTAGGAGAAGAAAAACCCCGCATACCTGCCGAGGTACAAACCCTGACCGTCCCATTACTTCTAAATCAGACCAGACTAGGCAGACGCCCTTTTTTTTTATCATGCTCTCTGTTGTCGTAAAAATAACCTAGTTAATTTGAAGCTCATGGTTTTATATTCGAGTTGATTTTGATTATAATCAATATATATAGAATTTCTATTTTTTTAAATCACGTCTAACTAAATTTTCAGGTTATACGCGTGTTTAATAATTACGATAATGAGTATAAGGAAGGTTGAATATATAGGACGGCCTCCACCGTGGTTCGGATTCCACGTTAAACTGTAAGTCCTTCATTTCATCTCACAATCCCCCTACCATTACACATTAGCGTAAGTGCGTGTAACCCGAACGGGTAGTAAGACGCGGTGCTAATAATAATTATAATAATAATATATAGGAATTGTACTCTCATTTTGACAAACACATAAAACAATGATTTATTGTCTGCCGAGTGAAATCTAATGAAAAGTTTAAAAAGAGAGGAATTTATACTAAGCATCCGTTTGACCCTAATAGACATAAGCCACTTTAGTCGCTGCAAGCCATGACGCAATGGATGTTTAAGAGGCAACATTGGAAGCTTATCAATCCCTGAGCGGTCCAGCCATCAACAGAACCGCCCCTCATACCGGCGGTTAAGGCTTAGAGTTCATAGGAATGCAGGTCTCGTGCTTTTCACAACACAGGCCATTTTATTACAGACACAATCGTATTATTACAAAAAGGCGTATTCACCTTCTAAGGTGAATTAAAATGACGAAATGTTTCGGTAAAAGGGATCTCGTACGTATCCTCTCATGATTGATGTTTCGAAACATCGAAGTAGAATGTCCAGAAAATGGTATACATGGACGCAGATTTGGTGGGATTTTTTTTTTATATGGCTTTGAGGAAAAGATATATTTCGTGTTTACGTTTTAAACGTACCTCCTTTTATTTTGTTTGGTCGTTAACCTCATTTTAAAAACATTCTAATAAATTTAACTACAGAATCAACATTAAAACCACCCGCCTCGGTGGTGCAGTTAGCTAACGCGCTTGTGTTGAGCCCGACTGCTGAGGACGGGGAGATCGAGGTTCGAATCTCGGTCGGGTGAACTGGGGCTGGCTTTTCCTAAATGGTTTTCCACTCTCCCTCCACGTAAATGCGGGTTCACTTTCCTCTAATTCAACCTTCCCAATTCCTAATCCATTAGAGTAATTAGTACTTAAAGCGTATAACCCGAACCGGTAGTAAGACGTGGTGCTAAATATTATTATTATTATTACTAACATTGAAACCAAGTCCACCCATGATAACTAATACATGTACCTTTTTATTATTACTAGATTCCTTCCATGTTATTGGCTGGTGGAAACATTACATTAAAAAAAATTATTGGGGACTAGATTTGTTTGTAATTTATTTATTTTTTATTTAATACTAACCGTTCGGGTTATACGCTTAAGTACTAAATACACTAATGGGCTAGGAACGGGAAAAAGTTGAATTTAGAGGAAGTGAACCAGCATTTACGTGGATGGAGAGTGGAAAACCATTTAGAAAACAAAGTTCACCCGACCGAGATTCTAACCTCAATCTCACCGTCATCGGCAGTCTATCTTAACGCGAAACTAGTGCATTACATAGTTTAACTAATCCAGTAGGTACCGACTACCTCACTTTGTTTTTTCAGTTTATGATACTGTATGTGTTCCACACCATTCATGAATTTTATCATTGCATGAATCGGGCAAAATTATGCCCATTCCGTGAATTGGCCTCTCCTCGTGAACATTTCAAGAATTGGGCTAAAAATAGTCCAGTTCATAAACTAAATAGCCCAGTTCAAGGACTGAGTAACACCGATTGTTACCAAATTCATGAAATGAGTGAGTTTTACCCGGTCCGTGAAATGGATACGCGAAGAGAAGGCTTGGTCTTTGGGTTAATTTAACTTTTAATCGTTGTATAATTGAAGACTAGGGTAAGTTAGGTTGAGTTAGTTCAATATGATATTTTAAAACTAATTTCAGTTAAGTTTGTAGTAGATATGATTTATTCAATAGAAGAGCTATTATATTTGATAATTGAATTAATTTTATCATATTTCTTAAATTGAAAAAATAACACTTGGACACCGGGATCTAACCGGCGACCTTTGGGTTAGTATGCCAATGCTCTAAACACTGAGATTTCCATATGAATATGATAGTTAGATGCGGCTATAACCGTAATTATAAAATATAATAGTTCTGTTATTTAATCCATCATTACAAACTTACGTAACCATAAAATTTTAATTGTACTGTACATTTGGCGGCATAAAGCCCTCACGAGTAGAAGGTGGCTGCGTTATCTGATATATCTTGTTCTTAATAGATCACTCATATGTAGCTGACGATTTACACACGTCTATCACAGACTCTGACTTAATATATGAGTGAAGAATGACCCTGAGGAATTAATGGTTCCTGTGTAGTGCAGTGTCTAGAGCATTGGTGTACCAAACCAACGGTCCCGGTTTCAATTGCCACGTCCAGGCGTCATTTTTCAAACTAAACAATATTTTAGTAGATAATACAATAAGTTCCCGTTCATGAAATGGGCAATAGTTAAAACAACTTTTGCGCATTTCGTGAAATGTCCAAGTGAAGAAACAAGTTCACGGGATGAACAGAAATTTTCCCAAGTAATGAAATGGTAAATTTCACTATTTGGCTGTATTTTATGCAAAGAAAAATAATATGATCTTTGTTAAAACAAAAGATTGACTTACTTTTTATTAAAATAACGTGAAAAAACCACATTTGTATGCACGTGGATTAAACGTAAAGATTGTATAATCTTGTTAGCCGATTACAGTTAGGTCAAGATTCAAATAAAGAGTTTTTTAAAAATGTTTTACCACTATGCTTTCATCGAAAATGAGGGCACATTTACTTATAAACTACCTTCCTCCTTCCTAGTCCTTTTGTGATATTTGGACATCATAGGCGGATAATAAGGCGTGGTGCAAGGAAATGTAAATGCTATTTTAATAACTAGAAATTACTTAATGCTATTCCGTTAGTTATGATATTTTTCTGAGACGTAACTTATTTTCCCATTATTATTAAAATAAAACCTAATCAATAATTCAGTAAAGTGAATGTTTTAATTCCAAAATAAAATGTTTCAAACATCCAGCAAAATGTTTTGTATACAAACATAAAAAAAAAATTTGTTTTGAAACATAACAAACACCAAAATAATTTTGAAAAAATGTAGCTTTAAATTTTTGTTTTTAGTAAATAATACGTAAATTTTTAATGCAGTATAGTATTTAAAAATATTGTGCTAGTAATTTTAATTATAATTAAAAAGAGCAAGTACGATTTCCAAAAACGAATTCAAAATCAATTCTTCCCATACTTTTTATTATTTGTAAAATATTTTATATTGAAAAAAGCTGCCTGCATTATTTATTGCTACCGTACTATATAATTAATAATTACTGTGTGCACGATTGAAATAGACTAGTCTGAAAACTATAGGGATATCTGGGTTCGAATTCCGGTTGGGTGTGTTGAGGGTGATTTCTGCCTAAAATATTTTCTACTCTTCCAACCTTGAAAATGCGGGTACACCTCCTCTAAATGCAACCTTCCTCATCCCTACCCCATCAGTGTTCATGTACTTATAAGCCGAACAGGTACTGGTGATAAAAGATACTATAGTTAGACACTTTAAGGAAACCATTAAGAGGTTGGACTCGGTGGCGCAGTTGGCTAACGCGCTAGTCGTGTTGAGCTCTACCGCCGAGGACGGGGAGATCGATGTTTTAATCTCGGTCAGGTGAACTAGGGGTGGTTTTTCCTAAATGGTTTTCCACTTCCCCTCCACGCAAATGTGGATTCACTTCCTCTAATTCATCCTTCCCAAGTCCTAATCCATTAGAGTAATTAGTAATTAAAGCGTATAACCCGAACGGGTAGTAAGACGCGGTGCTAAACAATAATAATAAAAAAAGAGGTTGGAGTTTGAATAAATTAGCTAGTAGCATTCGCGTAGATATCACTTTGGTGTGATATTCAAAAGAGAAAAGTAAACAATTATGCACTCGGTTAAGTGTCGATCTATCCTTCTGTTACATTATCCATGTTTCTTAGACTTTTTGTTTTAAGTTGTAAATAATTAAAAAATAATACAGATTTTATTTAGCATTTTAAGAACAAATCACTTCGCTTTAAAAGTGTAGTAAAATGTTAGTCATTGATGCTACAGTGATATTATTGGTGTCACTATATATTCAAATTATTTTCGTCCTCCATGTCTTTATACCTATCCGGGATAACCGCAAGATAATAAACAACGATAATATGAAGGTAAGTACTACCAGACTGTCTTTGCACCTCGGTAGTTATTACTAGCAGTTTACTGCACATTTTAAAATTTGTATTTCGTTTTTCAGTGAAATGTTAGTACTGTTACGATTACACAAGTTTCTTTAAATAAAATTGTACTGTTTAAAGAAACGACCAGTCAAAATGAAATACAAGTGTTTTAAAATTTAACAGCTTCACTTGAAGGAGCTACCTTTTTAATTTGAATTTCAAATTGAATAGGACACATGATATGAGAAAGATAGAATTGAGAGGAAGTGTACATGCAATTGTGTGGAAAATTGCCCGCTGGAATTCGAGATTTATTTTTATAAATAGCTTCCAGCTCTACGTCCATAAAAAATGGGAACATTTTCTCTCAAATGATTACATATCATCTATACCTTATTAATGTAGATACGAGATCAGCCCATACGGGTAGTAAAGCGCAGTGCAAAAAGTTAAAATAATATTACGAGAGTACCTATATTTGAAGTTTAATTTCCAATTTTGATTAGTTAGACTGTTAGAAGAAGTTTTTTTAATTATTCTTATGATGTTAAAGGACAAAAGTTAAACGTACATCAGGGGTTGAATGAATAGTCTAACTATCGTGTTTGATTGTATTTATGGTGATGGGGAGATTAGTGTTTGTATCAAGGTCGGGTGTAGCTAAATGTGCATGCAAATGTGTGTACATTTCCTATAAACGTCTGCTTTACTCTCCCCTATCTTCCTTACGTGGTTATGGTATGCGAATATCCTGAACGGGAAGTAAGATGTGGTGGGGGGAGAGACCTGAAGTTAACCGTCGAATGCTTATAAACACTTTTTAAATGGTCCTTCTAAGAAATTGCTCCCGTGTCTCAGTTTAACTTAGTTATTCCCCGGTAATATTTAAATAATTCTGTAATTTGTAAGAGAGGGAGGGAGATATTTAAGGAATGTAGGTACCTTCTTGATGCTAAAAAAACTTGAGTCTGTTTTGAAGCTGTATCCTTTGTTGCAGGAATCTCCAAAGAAGGATGGAATTCCTGCATCTAGGTATGTTGGAGTGTGTGACCGGCAACCCTCTGTTGGACAACTTGTCTCTTAGCGTTTTGCCCGGAGCTGTACACGAGATTAGGGAATTTGTTCACTTGTATATCTACAGTAGCAACATGCTTTCTTCGGTGCTGACTGACAGCTCAGTTCTGACTTCTGACAGTCAAAATATAGGTACATACCTAACTTTTGACTGTCAGAAGTGATAGTTGTTAAACACATGTTTTTGCAGATCATCTGGTTTGGCGTAGGGATACTTAATTTGGTTAGGTAACTTTTTAAAGCTGTAAACTGTCAGCTGTGAGTTGTCAGTCAGCACCAAAGAAGTCATGGGGCTACTGTACATTTTGTAATGATATTTGGCCGGAAGTATGAATCTTACAATTGTTTAATTTAAAGTTGATTTGAATTTTTATGTAATCGCGAGAAATAGAGTAATTACAAAATTAAGGATGTAAACTAATAATTAATCTTGCACTTATGATCTACATAAATCGTAGTGCAGTAGTGGAAAGATTAGCCAGTACTAATGCACAGTTGCCCAGGGGACTTCCGAATGTACTTAAACCTAACTTTAATCTAATTAACCAAACCCCGGTGACCGTTTAGGCAATTCACCTTTCGGGAAAAATACTCAAGGTACCAGCTGGGAATCAAACCTGGGACCCTTAACCTCGTATCCAAATGCACTGACCACTACATTACGAGATCGGTTAGGACGTAAACTGATTATCCGTTTAGTAAAAAATAATTCATCACCAGATCAACGAATAGTTCTGGTGCCAGTAAAAATTATATGTAAATTGCTAACATGGTAAAATATTGTGTTACACCCCATTAATTAAAACAGCAACAAATTATTCAATCTTACACTAAAACTTCCATATAAGCACTTATGGATCATCTCGTTTTTTGTATACCTTGATTTTGTTAAGAATGAACATATAAAATTAACTATAACATCAAACTATAGCCCTTATTATTAGAGATTTTTTTATAGGTATTGATATTAAATTTCAAACGTGTCAGCTGTAGATTACATACATAAATTGACGTATGAATACGTGAAAGTATATTAGGTTTTTATAACTTTCAGATACGCGTATTAGTAAGAAAACTGGCGTGTATACACTGTCTACCTCCCTTGTGATCGTAGATCCATGAAAATGAAAAAAAATAATCCTACCTACCTTAATCGTTTAGCTCCAATGCCATGATTTACTGGATGTAGAAAATTTAAAAAGGTTCATCTAGGGGATCATTTTGGGCGCAAGTTGAGCTACTACAACTGAATATCATCGCTGAGGTAACTGCATCCGTACTATCGGGAAACAATGTTGTCGTTTTCTCGTTTTTGTTTGGTCAATCTCCCCTCAAATTAAGACAAGGTTCGCAACGCTGGCTAATCAAGGTTGTCAGTAGCTCCTTACACCAGCACACCACCTTCAGACATAACTGAGAGCGAGGCGATTTGGCGAGAGAGAGAGAGTGAATAGCTTTTCTCTATGACCTGCAGCTTCCTCGGCAAATCAACATTTAACTCAGTTGGTAGCGTGTCTATCTACTGAGCCAAGGGTCCCGGTTTCGATTCCTGGCATCGCCGAAAATGTAGGATTGTTGAAACGTGGGTTTAACCTTTCATATTGATAAATTAATGGTCGGGGACTGGATGTTGTGTCATTCCTATTCTTAAGTTATATTATAAAGCATATGAAGCTATGACAAGCCTTGCAAGCTGGTAGTGGAAAATATATGGGTTGGATAAAAAAGCTGAACCGGACCATAAGCTGGAAATATTAATGGCTGTACAGTAAAGTTCCCCCAGCAATGATATTGGGTATAGACAGGGTCTTTATCCTACCAGAAGGAAAGAAGAACCTCTAACATTGCATTCGCTCAGGTCGCATTGCGAGTGGTGTGACCAACTAGAAATTAACCCAATTACACCCTTAAAACTACTTTTTACTCTCAACATTAACATGATGTAAGAAAGTCTACACACTTATATAATGAGTTGTGGAATACTTGTTCCAACTAATGGAATAACGTTATAATTTTAGAAAGAAATGTTATGTAAGATAAATAAAACTAATGTCGTCTTTTTTATGAGTTTAGTTTGTACGTTTACTCACAAGGAGGGAAGCTTAGAAGAAAATCACCCGCATTAGCGTTGAGAAAGGTTCGGAGAACTAACAGCAACACAAGTCCAATTCGAGCATATTTGAAAAGTGACTCCATTATTGATGGTCATTTGAAATTACTTAAGGTGAGCTTGTAGGAAACTTTAGAAGAAAATCACCCGCATTAGCGTTGAGAAAGGTTCGGAGAACTAACAGCAACACAAGTCCCATTCGAGCATATTTGAAAAGTGACTCCATTATTGATGGTCATTTGAAATTACTTAAGGTGAGCTTGTAGGAAACAAAAGAAAAGGTAAGTGTTTTTGCAGTTTTTGCATCGAAACATTTTTTTGTGTCAAAAGAAATAAAATATTGCTCAATTATAAAAATGAAGTTTAATGTTCTTCACTTGGTGATATTATTATTATTATTATTATTAGCACCGCGTCTTACTACCCGTTCGTGTTGTACGCACTTACGCTGATGTGTAATGTTAGGAGTGATTGTGAAATGAAATGGAGGACCTACAGTTTAACGTGGAATCCGAACCACTGTGGAGGCCAGGCATTCCACACATTCACAAGTTGTGATTAATACACATCTGGTCAGAGTTGAAGGGAGGGTTTGGCAATCAGATAGATCTGTGCCGGGACCGAAAGATTTAACCCCGGACCACAGCATATAAGTCTGACATCATCCAATTTTAATGGAAAAGCTAGAAAATATTTTTTTAAACGCCGATTCCTAAAACCCATTGGGACTATAGGTGTATTTACTTTAATTATGCTAGTGCACTTAAATTGAGGAAGGTTGAATATATAATAAGGGCTCCCACATTTACGTGAAGGGATTGGAAAACCATTTAAGAAAATAAATGGGACGGAACTGGACACGGACTTTCTCGCTCTATTGTTTGAAAATGGAGATATCTACTCAAAACTCGTAATATATGTGAAACGAAATAATATACACTAGCAAACCCAAGCATAAATTGCCCTATACTTATGTAAAACTTTTTTTTTAGTCCTGGTTTTAAATTTTATAATTTTGTTTTTAAAGAATGAATGTCCTCATCTTTATGTTTGGACCGATTATAAAGATCAATGTTGGGTCCCCAAGAGTCAACACTTCGTATTAAAATTTCAACTTCCTGTTAAAATGTTCTACATTATATTAGGTGTTGCAAATCTTCATGCCATCGCTTTGCTATTAAATTCCTCATTTATAAATTTTGACCTATAAAAAATGTAAATATTGACTACTGAGCCTAGAATCATTTTCAAACCATAATAAAGTTGTAAGGCGCACATATTGCTACGCTCTTCAAATCCACTGACTTCAAATTTATACGTTCATTTGTAACGCTTTCCCGTCAGAAGCTGCGGACAAACCTATTCATTCAACATAGGTGAAAATTACGTCATTTGTATTAGCTATACTTTATTGTGTCTAAATATTTGCCATATACATAATTATTCGTCGTTTTAGTTAATCTTTTAAAGTATCCTATTTATTAAGCGCTAATAGTGCTGTTGTGTCAATGATATTTATAAAATATGTATTTATTTAAATGTATTTTTCAGGCATGTGTAGTCTATTGTATTAGATGGAAAATTAATATTAAAATTCTTATTAAATTCATTTATATATATGCAAATAAATGTAATACTAATTTCATTAAATACTACATAGTCATTTATCTAATTATATATTTATGGACGAATGTGTGAAAATGGAAATATAAAGAGTTTTAAGAATAAAAGCTCATGTATGACTATGTATGGATATTGTTGAAGCGAAGGAAGTATGCACGTATAGGAAAGTGTGGAGAAAGTTAGTGAGGATGGATTAAATATGGAGTTGTTATTTTTAGAGCTATATGAACCCTGTACGAGAATGGTGTGATTGTATATGATTGTGTGTGTGTATATATTCTATATTAGTATATTTATTATTTAATTGACAATCTAATGTTCATGTAATTGGGTAATGAAGGAAACAATGTTTGTATTGCATATATATACAATACAAACATTGTTTCCTTTATATATATGTATATATACACACGCAATAAAAACATTGTTTCCTTCATATATATGTATATATATACACGCAATACAAACATTGTTTCCTTCATTACCCAATTACATTAACATTAGATTGTCAATTAAATAATAAATATACTAATATAGAATATATATATATATATACACACATATACAATCCCGCCGTTCCCTTACAGGAGAGAGAGAGAGAGAGAGAGAAAGAAAGAGAGAGATACACCGTAAGTGAAATTAAGAGAATTATCAGATTATTTATAAAATAGACATGTATAGAAAACTAACCAGTATTTTATTCAAGATAATGTGAAATTCTTGAGTAAATATTGTATTTAACTCGAGAAATTAGAGTGGTTATAAACAAGTTTCAGACCACATAAATCCCATGAACGGCCTTAGGAAAAGAGCAATAAAAAAACTTACATGTGTTAAAATGAACGAGGTAATGTCTTTTTTACATACATAATATCAGAGCATCTTGGATTTACACGATAAGCCCACTAATGGGATTTCATATAAAGGATCAAAAGACACGATTTTAATTTGTCGGTTGTAAAGGAGCTATCAAACTCATGAGAAATTACATTTTTCTGTGTAAATGCCGATATAGACAATCATATCTAGGGTCAACAAAGTGTGAAAGGATGCTCTTAGCGATGGGGGAACCTAAATAAGAGAACTCGTATAGTATTGGTTTAAAATATCATGGATAAACAAAGGCCTACCGACCATTTGACAATATACTGGACTGCCGACGATGGGATATCGAGGTTCTAATCCCGGTACAGGTGTTTTGAGAATGTTCTTTTCCGAAATGGATTTCCACTCTCCTCTCATAAACATTTGGTTACAATACCTCTAAATCAGAGTTGGCTCAAATCCACTATTTTACGAATCCGAATCTTACATTTATCTTTGAATCTCCAATGAAAATCTCCAATTTAACTTTTAATCCAGAGTTTCGAATCCAAATCTCCAATATATCTTTGAATTTATAATATCGAGTATAAATATCCCAATTTAACTTCGAATCCCGGATAGAGTCCAAATCTTCCGTTTATCTTTGAATCCCGATTCTCAAATCTTAACCCGTACTAATTATGAACATAGAGGAAATATAAATAGAATAATATAAAATACAAATAGTAGATAAACATTAACATAATTTCTTATAATTAATTCATTATAATATTCATACATTCAGTGATAAATTATTGATATGGGACCTGGATGTTAAGTTATCTTATAATTATTATTATAGGTTTTGTGTCACCAATAATCGGTATTAAAGCTCTAAAAATACATTTCACTTGTAAAATAGAAAGTATTTTATTTAAGGATTTGAATCTTGAATCCGAGATTTTCTTGAATACTCACATTCCAAATGCCCTTAAGGATTCGAGGTCACATCCCTACTTTAAATTCAACCTTTACCACTCCCTATACATTATTGCACGTAGTTAATATGCATACAGCTCACAGGGGTAGTGAGAAACTGTGGGGAAACCCCTATTATTGCACCAACTTATATCTGTTAGCTAATGAATTATAACCAGTGTGGTAATTACAGTGATCATAGACTATTACGTTTAGTACCTTGGAGTACTCTACATATATGGGATATACAAAATAAAAAATACTATCATATTTACTATCTTTGATTATATCTTGTAACTTATACCTTAAATCAGTCGGTAGCATGTCTGCCTGCGGAGTTAAGGGTCTTGGGCTTGGTTCCCGGCATGGTAAAAAAAATTATCATTGATTAAAATATGGTTTTACGCTTTCACATTTATAAACTAATGGCCGGGGACTGGATGTTGTGCCTGTATTAGTCTCAAGTTAGATTATAAGGCATATGAAGCTACGACAGGTCTAGAAAACTGAGAATGGAAAAATATATGACTTGAATAAAAAACTGACCTAGGTCACAGGCTGTAAAGAGTAATGTATGTAAAGTAAAGAAAATAATACAATTTTGTGTAATCTGTCCTGCTTGTCAGTTCTATACAATGAGGAATCAAAAGTTTATTAAATGATAAATAATCTAATTAGTTTGGAGTTATTAGGACAAATGATGGTGAGTCATATCATTAGTAGATTAATTTTTTGCTCTTTTATTTTCTAATATCGAACATAGAATGTTGCAGTAAACAAAATACATACATATACATAAACGTATATGAATATAGGAATATATTTTAAATTAGAGTTATATATAGCTCTGAAAATAGTGACATATAATATATATATATATATATATATATATACATATATAATCATCTGTTTGGTGATGTGTGTTATGTAACTATTGTGTTCCTTTAAATGAAGAATTCTAAATAAAAGGCTATATATATATATATATTTTTAAATTAAGTATTTTACTATAAAATCACAAAGCTTAAGAAAGTGTATGACATTGTAGTTGACTCTTATGATTTTATTACAAATTACAACAACTAATTATATTAGTTATATCAATAATGGTAGTTTTAATAAGTGTTGCGGACATTTATATCAAAAGGAAATCTGATCACAAATTACTGTAAGCTGCTGACATCATTTATACTCATGTTAAAGCTTAAAGCAACAGTATTTATGTTTATTAACAAGTATGTTTAAAAAATATTATTGTAAATGTAGTTTCCCTTGAATATTATTTATAACTTTTAATATCAACTATTACAATATAACAAATATTAAATGGCACTTTTCCTTTGTGAATAAATAGACAAAAATGTACCACAATATGAAGAATCATCAAAATATTCGAATTTTTTACTAATAAAATAATTGGTACAGAACTCCGCATGAAATTTCTCACTCTGTTGTTTAAAAATGGAGATATTTACACAAAACTCGTACACAAAACTCGTAATATATATGAAACGAAGTAATATACACTAGCAAACCTATGAATAAATTGCTCTCTAATGATGTAAAAAAAATTAGATTCCCTAATTGAAATTTTTTAATATAATGTTAAGGAATTAATGTCCTCATTTGTATGTTTGAGCCAATAAAAAAGATCAATATTGGGTCCACAAGGGTCAACACTTCCGGTTACAATTTTCGACATTTTATTAGGTGTTGCACATCTTCATGTTATCGCATTGCTATAAAATTCCTCATTTATAAATTTTGAACAAATGTAAATATTGGATATTGAGTATAAATTGAAGATATATAATTGCTGTGCAAACATTTCTCTTAAGAGGTTTAAAGAAAAATAAATAAACTTTTTGAGAGATTTACTTATATTTAATTACTCTATGGCATTGGAGAATTATTGCGCCAAAACTCAAGTAGTATCTCCTTACAACCAAAGCTCACAATATTGTATTAATATATTTGCCACTATCTTAGAAATGGTTAGTTTTATAAAAATATATTTCATATAATATTTTTAAAATTTTTAATAGTACTACAATTTTGCCATGATAAGTTATTTATTATCTCAAATATTTGGGGGGATACAGAAATTTCCACCTCTGTAAACTACCCTAAAAGTCATTTTTATGGGAAAATGAAAATTGCCAGTTCATTTATAATCTTAATCAACAGCTAGATACGAATTTTAATCAAAACCGTTAAAGCCGATTTTAAGAAAATGGTTTGTTTATCGTTTCGCCCTTTATCAAACAACTCTTAATTTTAAGTTTAAACAAACACACAAACAGGCGGCATTTCAAAGACCACTTTATAGGGTTCCGGGGGTCATGAGACGTTGACATCCATCAACATTTAAGGTTAGATTTTTTAGAGGTTGCAATACTTTAACTTTTGTGTTCGAAAAGTTAAAAAATATAAATATTTGCGTTTAGATTGAAAGTTAATGGTTTTATAAAATTATGCTTTGAATAAAATATTTGTATTATAAATAGTTCTACATATTTGTAATCTAAAGTAATTTCATATCTCAAATAGTTTCGGAGATATGTAAAAAAAAATTGTAATTTACGCATCAAATCGAAGCCCTTATTCATTTTGCCGAAATATTGAGAGTAGCCATTTTGTTTGGAGTAAATATAAATGTTTGAAATGAAATTTAATCGCAATTGTGGTGTAGATTTTGAGACAATCAAGATTTTATCTCTTTGTCCTTCAGTAAACTACCCTTGATTTTAGGGTTAGATATCCAATTCCGAAAACCCCTCGGGGCTGCCCTATGAAAACCCTAGATACCAAGTTTTAGCCCGATCGGTAAAATAGTTTATGCTCTAGTAGGAGGTACAGACAGACATTCAAAAACAACGTTTTTGGATTCGGGGGGTCATGAAAAGTTGAGATTCATCAAAATCTCGAGTCCGAATTTTCCGACGATCACAATACTTTCTCTACCTGTAAGATAGCTAGAAAGTAAAAAAAATAATCTAAATACACCTGTTGAAAGAATTCATTTCAACACATTTGGAGTTAGGCCTAAATACTTATTTGTATTTATGGTCTTAAGTAATGCTTATTTGTTGTGTATTTTTTTAATTTGTCATATTTATTGGATTATTTTAGCAAAAACTTTCGTATTTTCCAATATTTGTTTTAGTAACGCGTCTTACAAGGGTGACCTGGTGGTCTAGGGGTAAGGTGTCAGACTTCTGTGCTGGTGGCCGGAGTTCAATCCTCGGTCCCGGCACAGATTTATCTGATTATCAAACCCTTCCTTCACCTCTGACAAGACATCTTGTGAATGTGGGGAATGCCAGGCCTCCACCGTGGTTCGGATTCCACGTTAAACTGTAGGTCCTCCATTTCATCTCACAATCACCCTACCATTACACATTAACGTAAGTGCGTATAACCCGAACGGGTAGTAAGACGCGGTGCTATTAACAATAGTAACGCGTCTTACTAACCATTCGGCATGTACGCTTATATACTAATTACTCTAATGGTTTTAGTGATCAGGAAGGTTATATTTAGAGGAAGAGTACTAGAATTTGGAAATAGTGGATTTAAAAAAAACTCTACCTTAGTTCACCCGACCGAGAAACGAACCTCTATCTCCCCATTATCGGTGGTATATCCTAGTCTACGGTGAGAGTATCGTTATAGACCACGCGGTCACCGAAACTGGCTATTTTCCTATTGAAATCGAAAATTATTAAAGGTGTCTCAATATAACTGTGAGTCAATGATCTTGAAAAGTACAAAACTTATTCCAACCCTGTTCTTAATCAACATAATTACATATTTTGACATTACTAATCATGGTCACTCGAAGGATCTGCGCTTTATTAATGATCCTCCACATATCCTACGGCAGTAAGGATCCGTCTTACAACGCGGGAGGGAGTGTTCGTCTTATTTATGTTGCAAGAAGAGAATGCTACATATCACCTTACAAGGTGGACCCTGGAAGGGTCACAGGTCACAGCGCCTCAAGTAGATAATCTTGTCATATGTGGCCTTACCGCTATCCCATAAGCCCTTCGCTTTGGATTAATAGAGCGCTCGAGGCGATTAACTTACTCATTCTAGTGGCCCACTGGTGGTCGATTACCAGCGCCAATTATTTTCATACCGAAATTAGGTTATTACTAAGCCTTGGTTTACCAAACACTAGTATAATCCTTGCTGCTTAAATAACTTATTGCCGAATGAGCATGCATGTTATGACTTTTTTTTAAGGTAAGATAGTTTTTCTAATATATTTAGAGCTGTAATGAATTATGTTTTTCCCTCAATTACTCAGAGCTGTAGTTTTTAGGACTTTCATGATCAACGTTAATTTCAACCTGTTTTTGTGGCCGTGTGGTCTAAGCTATTAATCTGTAAATAGACTAGACTACAGAAGACGGAGAGATTGGGGTTCGATCCCAGTCGGGTGTACTGAGGGTGGTTTCCCCTAAATGGTTTTACACTTTCCTTCTAAACAAATTCGCTACACTTCCTCTAAATTCAACATTCCTAGTCCTTAACACATTAGTGCAATTAGTACATAAGCGTATGACCGAACGGGTAGTAAGACGCGGCGCTAAAGAAATTAAAAGAAAGTTTCCATAATAATGTTTATCACTTTAAATATAAAAGAAAATAATACCAAGCTTCACTTATAAAGTGTGTTAAACTTTATATGAGGAGTGACAAATCGCTAAGTAAAAGTTGGAATATAGTTTCAAATAGTTGATCAAATATATGATTAGATTTTCTAAAGTAGTTGAACGGCTCTATCAAACCTTGTGCACACACGCAATCCTCGTTTGGATCAAAATTTTTAAGATGCATTTTATTTTAGAGAATAATATTGCCCTGTCTAAGAGGGGACAAATTTTTGAGCAGAAAATAAATTTTATATTTTGCCTTCGAAGATTTTAAAATGATGCAGTATGCTAGAATTGTTAAGTATTTAAAATTTAATTCAATGAACGAAATGTGTCAAGTGACTTTAAGAGCAAGTTAAATTTATGGGGAAAAACTCACTTGAGTTACTTCGTACATTTGGAAAACTACATTTGAACACGGTAATCTACCCCAGGACTTCGTTAACATTTGTTATATACCTATTCTGTGGTCTAATAGTCTAAGGCGTCACTCTCACAATAAACAAACAGGCCTATTATAGATATATTCTGGTTATAATCCTGTTCGGGTGTAATGAGAGTAATTTTTCTCAAATAGTTTTCCACTTTTATTCCACTCAAATTCTAGGAACACATCCTCTAAATTAAAACTTTATCGTCAATAACCCTTCAACGTAATTTTGTAAGTATGCGCATATACTGCTAGGCTAAGGAGACGTGGTTGGGAAAATGTTTTTTACGAACATAATACTCTTTGAGGATATCATAATGATAAAAAAAACTATTTTATTTTTGCACTTCAATAATACTAGTAAGCTGTTTATCTGTGTCCAAAGTTTGAACGTATCTATTTGACATATTTTAACCAATGTTTATTTTAAACTCATATTAATATTATCGTTTTTTTGTCACGTATGTTTCTATAAATTTGGTTTAAATAAACAGGTGTGTGAATTAAGTAAATTATTTTAAGGGGTCTACCTGGCAGAGAAACGAAATATAGTTCAGACTTTCAGAAATTATGTGTTAATTAAGACGTGACTTGCTATTTTAAGCTATGGTTCATGCAAAATGGAGGTGAGAAGAATAAAAAAGTGCATATTGAGTTTTAAAAAAATATTGTTTAAAAGTTCTTAAAACTTGTATAAAAAGGTAAAATCAGATAATTTTAAATTACGTTTAACGTGAAATGTCACAGTTTGGAGATAAAAACCATTGGTTAGAAGCTTGCTTGTATCTAACATACCTCAAATAAATAAAGTAGATTTTTTTTAACAAGGCTACAACAGAAAATCTAACATAATTAAGGAATGATTAAGTGTTTTTATGCTTCATAACTGTCAGTTACATAAGAAATACCTCAGAGCGAGAATATTTCTCTTTAAATAGGCGGCGTTTTTAATGGTAGATAATATTTAATTCATTATATTATTATTCATAATATTCTTTAAATTGAAAAATGAGATCTGAACACATGACTCGAGCATTGGCGTACTTTGTCAAAAGTCACAGGCGTGTCCTCTACAGTTTAAAGAATATGGTATTTACATGCGACTGTAGCCGTAATTAACAAATAATAGCTTTGCTACTTAATCCATCACTTATTTATAGGTTTGTGCAATAGTGGAGCTCGCGTGCTTTGCGTCTTTCCTTACCATTAACAATAAATAACTTACTCTATTAAAAATATAGAGCAGTAGCCATTTTTAATTTTGAAATCTTGATCTGTTTTATGATAAATGTTTGCTATAGTTAACGCTGCTTACATCTTTTATATCTTTTAACACAATCGTGTAACAGTTCCACGTCGGTTAATACTCAAGTAATAAATGTATTATTAATACTAGTTTTAATATAAGTATTCACAAAACAAATGAAGCAAGTTGTCGGATCGAGCTTATAAATTTCATAAAATAACAAATGTCTTATTAGGTTAAACTGGACGTGAGAAATACACGTGGTAACATACACCATCGCCCATCTGGTGGGACAGCTAATTAGATCATAACTAATGCAGCGACCTAACAGATAAATAATCTATCTTTAGATCTAACTTAAGGGGGCCACCTCGGCAAGCGAGAATTTGCCTCGCAGACGACCAGCTGTAACGCACTATTTAATTCTACGATGCATTATTTCAAATTATGGTTCACGCCAAAATGATGTTCACAAATTCCAACAGTGCTCTTTTTTTTGACAGCCCTACTAGGCCAGGCGGTAGCGATTTTTTGACGGGAATAATCAAGGAAAAGCTAGAAATTGTTTTGATTGCTTTATTTAAGGGGTCTGATGAACATATTAAGTTTTCCCCCTCTAAATACCACTGCACTGGCAGCCATATTGGAAAAAACCAACGAAGTAACATTTCAGTTTTTAACCAATATCTTCAATTGTGTCAGTGTGACCGTGAAAATAGCTAGAACCGATATTGGCGATAGTTAAATTCTCTATAAAAACGGTTATAAGGACTTATTCGCTAAAATATATAGTTTTGGAGCAATATCCGAGATAAATTTAGTAGTCTCCCGTGAACCGCTTGAAATATCGGACTTCGCTGGCCGTATGTCACTGTATATGTTTAATATTACTCCAATTCATTGTTTTAATGATAACTAATGCAAATATATACATATTTATATACCAGTATTCAGCATTTTTAAACTCTTTTCCACATCACCATGCAGTTGAGCTTATGGCACATTTTTAAAAGTAGTATTCCAGGGAGAATCTAGGCCTAATCCACATATATATTTTAAGAAACTTTTCCTCGTTCAGAAGTAGATGGTTGATCAAAATATTCTACTTGTTTAGTCTTCTTATTTTCTTCGTAGTTATCATGCGTCTCATTGCCAGTTTCCAATTTGTGAGATGTTTCAGTCTCTTCAGACACGAAGTAGTCCAATTAAATGTCAATTTCTGTATCAAAACTTATGTTATCTGAAACGTCAATATTTGTGCATGATTATCCCTGACAATTGTAACACATCGCGGAAATTGAAGCCCAACTTCCGACATCCGAAGGACGCTCTACACCTCAACCACTGCTCTAGCTAACACCAGAGACAACGACCGCTAGCAAAGTAAATAAGCATTATAAGAAACACCTGAAAGAAAAATATGAGTGCATGTTAACATATAAGTTTAATGTAACAAAAGGCAGAGGTAGGTACATAGAACATCTTCATAACACAAACCAATACATACTAAAACAATCCTTAGACTTATCCATGTTAATTAGCTACACAGATTGTTTAGTGGCAGATACTCTCTAAGCGAGAGTATGGCGTGAAGTGCCCACTGATTTGACAGACAGGTTAAATTATGTAAGTTACAATCTGTTGGCTGTCGGCTTCAGATATAGTTGGATTGGCCGAAAATATACATCAATTAATATAGTACAGGATAAGTTCTAATTGAGTGTTCTCGGACTTACTTGGTCATGAGCTGGCGCACAACCAATTATTGGTCTATGCCAGAAGCGTTAAATGCATGACCTGAGTATATAAACAACAAGGAGGGAGACACCCGGATCTCACAAGGAAGAAATACAACCAAACGAGACAAATGCGAGCCACGCATGAAGAGCAGAAATGACCCTCAAGTTGACCACCAAAACTGGTGAACAAAAAAAGTTAAATATAGTATATAACACGAGCCATGCCAAACGGGCGGAAATGACCCACAAGTTGAACACCGAAACTGGTCAACAACACAAGTTAAATAAACCTAACTAGGTATTGCTATTAGGCCCCAAACCATCAGAACAGCCCCTTTCCCGACTAACTGCTTAGCAGACTACAAAATAGTCATACGGGCTAAGGTGTGGGAATTATTCCCATTTAAACTGCTAGTCATAAGGACCAAGTAGAAAATATGTGAAGTACTAAATAATTTCATGCCGAGTAAACTAAGTCGACTAACTGCCTTACCGACTATAACATGGTGATACGGGCTAAGGTGTGGGAAACACTCCCATTTAAACTGCTGGTCTTAAGGACAAGCAGAAAACATGAGAAGTTGTAAATGACTTCACATAAGTGAACTAAATCATAGAAAGCTAACCTAAAGAACAATGAACATTAATAATGAGAGAAGCTAATCCTCTTAACAATCTATACAAAAAACCTAAGACTCGAGCCCGGCCATAGAGCCACCTACTCCCCACGGACTTGAACGATTAATCAAACTTCATAATATTACGATCGGTGGTTTGGTCGGTCCCTCGGCGTGAACACCGTGATCATAGGTTGCGGGAAGTTTAGTTGAAAATATAACGTCTCGACAGTCCTGAAGGTGATGAAGAATTGTAATCGTATTTTTGCCTAGCGAGCTATGGAGTTTTATATTGGTTGAATGCAAAGCATCATGGGAAGGAAATAAGTGGGGAGCAATCCCACTACATGGTGCCGGTCAAGTGGGCCCAAGTAAACAAGGCTCCACATCACGAGCAGGCCACGCGCTGCCCCCTGTCGTTGTCGATGCTCGGACCGGTCATGTGCAGTGTTATGAGAACGGTGAGGGAGGCTAACCCTTTTGATGTCACCGGTTTTATTCCATGAAGTATCCGAGACGTGGTATGTAACACATGGAGATTTATACATTAATAGACTTGCATTTATATCAGGGAATAATATATGTGTTCCTGACCAATGATTAAGTGCAACAATTTTGGGCAGTACAGGGATAAATTGGTTAGCCCATTACACACATTGTTATGCATTCACAAGATATAGACTTTAGGGGCGTTTGCGGGGCTGGATCCTTAGTTGAGGTAATGGGAAGTAGACTGTTTTGGGTGTTCTTCCAGCACCAATTTAGTGGGCTTTTGGAATTGCCATACCATAGCTGTATTTGGTGGTACGTTTGAAAGGAATGTTAACGTTCAGCTGTCTGAGTAGCTGGTAAAGAGGCAAGATTAAACTAAATTTGACAGAGACTTTGAAAATAGTTGGAATCTCAGATTATCCAACGAGCTATCATCGATCTTGGCTCCGTAAAGAGTTGCGATTACCTGTTTTCCTGCCACGTCAATCCCAACTGGATGTGCATCTCGGTCCTTGAAAATCTGCATAATTGTCTGCAATTTTTATGCCTTCCTTTAATAATCCAACAACCTTTAATTTTACCCGCTTGAAGAACGCAGAAGTTGTGTCCCAGACACTGAATGAGTGTCGTAACAAGATGTAATCTCTTACCTCGTTTGGCAATTTTAAACTGCTCAAGGGAAATATCATCCTGTCCGTTTTACCTCTGCTCGGTTTCATATAGTAGATTTTTGCGGTAAGTAATAATAATGCTGCTATCAACACCAAAAGATCTATGTATTTGTATACTGACATTACACACTCGTAATCACGTGATACAGCAATTGTGGTATTTATATTAAGACCGTCAGCATCTTCAGCATCTTGTTTGAAAACGAAACCAGCTTTTTTAAGATTTTCACTTAACATGGAATAAGCCGGATTTTATTATTATCATTCGATATACATTTTTCTTGTGGCGTAGGGCTGCCATCGACTCATCGAATAGTATATAAACCTCAGTATGTCTGTTAAATCAACGAAAGTGTTCGTTTTTAGATGCAAAGCTTAATAATACAAAAACCATGAGTTAAGTAGTAATATGAAAATGAATTATTTATTCACGCGTATTATTTAAGGGGAGATTGGACCCCCTAAGATGTTCGAATCTCGGTAGGGTGAACTGGGGGTGGTTTTCCTAAAATGGTTATTCACTCTCCTTCCACGCAAATGTGGGTTCACTTCCTCTAAATTCAACCTTCCAAATTCTTAAGCTATTAGCGTGATTACTAACTAAGCGTATAAGCCAAACGGATTGTAATATGCGGTGATAAATAAAAAAATAGTCTTGTTAATCGGCAATGAGATGGGTTCCCAAGACATAAATTCAGTGGATCATAAATTAAAAATTTTAGAAGGTTTGTTAAGCACAGTTTTGGATGCTAAACTGTTTGAGACTCTTTTATTTGTAAGTGAGAAATATGTATAAAGGAGATCGTGTCGAAACTATTTGAAAATTTTTAAATTAGTTTCTGTTCCCTCGAATTAACGTTTATTAACAAGAAAATGTTGATATATCATAAAGATAGACTTGCACACAAAAGGAAAGTAAATTTGAAGAAAATATCTGTCTTCGCAATTCATCAAGTAAATAATTCTTAATTTAATAAATAAGTAAACTTATTTACTCCATCAGCGTATTAATTAGTTGTTTACCTCAAGGACTAAAATCCCGGTTTAGTGTTCTCAGGCTGTTTTTTATATATAAATGGTTTTCCACTCTCCCTCCATGCAAATATGAATAGGCTTACTCTGAATGAAACCTTATTCATCCCTAAAACATTTGCGTAGTTAGTATATTTATGCATAAGGTTCAAACATGTATTGAGACGTGTCGATAAAGAAAATAAATGATACGGTGCACCCCACAGACTTTCTTTCTCTTTTATCTTAAAATACAGAGATATACTGAAACCTCGTAAAATTTATGAAACTTAATAGTATACATTCTTACAAAAATTCTTCATCTTAAAACATAAATGAAATAATATACACTGTTCCTAAAACATTCAATTTTACATTTCAACGAGCTATATATATATAATTATATTTGCTTATAGCTCATAAAATATTAATCTAAAAAAAAATAGAACCCAAATAAAGGATTTTGATTTTAAATAATACTTTACACTTTACCAATACTAAATTAATTCGTATCTGCTGAAATAGTTGTGGAGAAATAATCGAAATTGGAGATTTCTGTTTATGTAAAATGCCCTTGAAGTGATTTTTGTGGGAAAACGAGCATTTTCATTTTGTGTGTAATGTTAATCTGTACTCAGATACAAATCAAAATAGTTTAAGTGATTTTCTTTAAAATCAATGTTTTATTTTATTTTCCCATCAATAAGCCAACCCTAATTTTAAGGCTAGATGAATAGTTCCAAATCCCCTTCAGAGGAACTTTCAAATGATTTCGTCTCTAGATTGAGACAAAGACAAGTGGCACCGAGAAAAAGTTTTTCTCCGTTTCATGTGGGCCATGAAACGTTTGCATTTATCAAAATCTCTACATAGATTTTTTTTTTTAAGATCACAATACTTATCTCTCCAAGGGGTTGAGAGTAAATGAAAAGTAGACCTATGATTTATCTTAAAACCTATTTGTAAGAAAAATAAATGTCTTATACTCTTAAACAAAGGAATATATATTACAAAATTAAACATTCATTCCTTTTTATGGCCGTGATTATTTGGTAGATGCCACTAATGACTCCATATTATAATTTTAATGAAAGCGCTCGGAGTTAGTGGCAAAGTGGAATAGCTACTATTATTCTCTCCGGAAGTCTGGCATGCTAAAGAATGTGGTTTCTACAGTGTCACGTACTCGGGATATTAAAGGGATATTCGATTACGTAAATTATTACTATTAGCACCGTGTCTTGCAACCCGTTCGGGCTATACGCACTTACGCTAATGTGTAATGATAGGGTGATTGTGATAGGAAAAGGAGGACCCATTTGTTTAACGTGGGATCCGAACCACGGTGGAGGCCTGGTATTCCCCATATTCACAAGTTGTGATTAATACACGTCTTGTCAGAGGTGAAGGAAGGGTTTTACAATCAGATAAATTTGTGCCAGGATCAAGGATTGAACCCCGGACCCCCAGCACAGAAATCTGACACCTTACCCCTAGACATCCGGGTCACCTGATTATGTAAATTTTCCAATCTTGTATTAATTAATGGAACGTTTAAGGACTCTCGCACCTTGTACCTCAAACCTACCACCTTAATCTGATGATGAAACGTTTTGGCCAAGAAAGTGCTTTGCTATAAAAATTTAAGAAACATTGTCTTTTTTATCGCGTATCTTCCTCCAACCCACCTTAATGACTCTAAAAGAGAACCATACTTTTTTTTTGTCACCGCATCTTGATATCCGTTATAGTAATACCCATGTGAACTTATGCTAATATGTTAGCGATGAGGAAGGCTTAGTTTAGAGAACGTGTATCTTAATTTGTGTGGAGGAAGAGTGAAAAACCAATTACTAATAACCACCTTCAGTACAGTTGACCGGGATTCAAATCCCGATCTCCCCATCATCTGTAGTCCAGTCTATTGCGAAAGTGATGCCTTAGACCAATCGATCATCGAGGTGT
>CABFOW010000766.1:121557-203406 GCA_902141385.1 Timema californicum | reverse complement strand
TGATATCTAAAACATTTGTACCTAATATGTTTTCACAACATGTAAACAACCTCATATAGGACCAACCGGTCTTTGAAGCAATGTCTCTAAGTTCTAGCATCAGACGTGAATAATACTTCACGTCTATTTGTTTTAGTAGCACGTCTTGTTACCCGTCGGGTTATTTATATGACTATGTGCTAATTTCACTAACGGGTTAGGGATTAGGAAGGTCTAATTTAGAGGAAATTAACCCGCATTTTCCTGAATGGGAGAGTGTAAAACCATTTAGGAAAGCCACCCTCAGTGCACTCGACTGGGGTTGAACCTCGAACTGCCTGTCTTTGGCATTCTAGTCCAACACGAGAGTAGTGCATTAGACAACGTGGCCACCGAAGGTTTCACTTCTATTGATAACGACTTAAGGATGTTTTTTTATATACGAATTATTAGACACTCGCCAACAAAACAATTAATAAATACGCGTGTGATTTACAAAATGGATCAACTCTAGAACTATTACAGCATCTAACTCTCTCTCTACATATTTTACAACGTTTCAAAACCATTAAAACCCTTCTATTATGGTTTGTAACACTGTTAAAAAATAATTTAATTATTTGTGAAAACTTAGATTTATATTTATTACCATTTCTCCTTCATACGACATTTGGCGTTAAGATATATTTAAAAGAGAAAAGTCAGTTACATTTAGCGAGCTTCATATTTTCATGTTTTTTTTAAATCAAAAATATAAAGCATATTTAATCCTATAAGAACATGTTAATTATTATCACCACCATTTTATAGTGAACAATATTTTGAAATAACAAATCAATTTCTTCAATTAATAACGGGTTATTTATTTATATGCATGTTACCTATTTTTTTTAGTGTTCCAGTATCGATTCAGCATTTGAATTTTTTTTTATTTACGCTAAGATTTAAAATGCTATTCTTTTAGAGTCTGCATCTTCATTCTCCCTATGTGTGTTTGTAATATTTCACAGGTTTATAAAAGTACTCTAATTGCTAAGTTTTTGAGTTTGGTATTAAGTTTTTCAATACCAGGTTTATTTAGCTTTTAATTTACGTTCTTTATGTATCCAAATATTCAGAAAGTTAAAGTGCCCATCCCTTTAAAATATTAAATAATGTTTATTTTTAAAGGCATGTGCATTTAACACTCACTATTCTAACGGACAAGAAAATTTAATATTATTTTTTGTCTGAAATAATTTATTTTATTCCAAAATCTGGCGCTTACTATCTCCTCCCACAGGGAATAACCACTTGCTGCTGGACCATGTTTAGTTTTTATGTGCGCCGATGTGTATGGTTTTTTTTAACTCCGTCATGCCATAAAGAACTCGCGGGGACCCAGCCCTGCACTTGCTTCTCTGAGTTATTTCTCATTGGCCATATTCTCAACTGGCCGACTGCCAGGGCCACCACTCCAACAAACTCAACAAACAAATATATACAAAAATCAAGTTACATCACAAGTATTCCTCACTCACTCACACTTTTTTTTAAAAGAAAAATTCTAATGGAAATTTTTATAAAAAAAATTGCTCACTGAGCCGTTTGAAACACTCAATTAAATATAATTTTGAATATTATAGTATACAATTTTTCTATGACTATATAAAAACTAAATTGATAAAAATAGAATCAATAGATATAGCAAGGTAAGCTGAGAAATTTATTAAGTTGTGAAATGAATTATAAAGATAATATTTATGATTCATTTCACAACTTAATAAATTACTCAGCTTACCTTGCTATTTCTATTGATTCTATTTTTATCAATTTAGAATATTTATTGTTCCTTACTTCAATTAATCATGTTTTTTATATATAAAAACTGTTGAAACACTGTAAAACATTGTATTTAGGTGATAAGAGAGGACACAATCCCTAAACAATAGTTGAGCAGTGCCTTGGTAGAAACCAGATTCACTTTTCATTTTTTTTTTTCTTCACAATTTCGTACATAAAGGAATATTTTCTAAAACTAAAAATGATATATTAGAACAGTGAAAGTGATAATATGTTAAAAATAAATAAGAATATAAATACATTATCCTTTGATGGGTCTTCTTTCCCAATACCAGTATTCATATATTTACTGCATATGTATATGTATGCGCATACATACATCCATATTACATATTCATCAACATACATATTATATATTATATTATATACATAGCCCCATGCCTCTGTGGCCGTGAGGTTCTAATGCGCTACTATCACAGTAGACTAGACTGCCGATGTTAGTGAGCTCGAGGTTAGAATCTAGGTCGAGTGTACTGAGAGTGGTTTTTACAAAATATTTTTCCACTCTACCTCCACACAAATGCGGGTACATACCTATATATTACTTTTTTAAGCCCTAAGACCATTATCGTTAATTATTGGATAGGTGTATAGCCCGAACGGATAGTAAGACGTGGTGCTAATAAAACACACACACATATAATATACATTTATACATATAATATACATATAATATACATTTATACATATAATATACATTTATACATGTATATACATGCATATGTATAATATACATTTATACATGTATATACATGCATATGTATAATATACATTTATACATATAATATACATATAATATACATTTATACATATAATATACATTTATACATGTATATACATGTATATGTATAATATACATTTATACATTTATATATACATATAATATACATTTATACATGTATATATACATATAATATACATTTATACATGTATATATACATATAATATTACATTTATACATGTATATATATACATATAATATACATTTATACATGTATATATATACATATAATATACATTTATACATGTATTTATACATATAATATACATGTATATATACATACAGTATACATGTATATATACATTTATATATATACATGCATGTATGTATATATGTACAAGTATCGGTGACCTTATGGTCTAGGGGTAAGGTTTTGGACATCTGTGCTGAGGGTCCGGGGTTCAATCCTCGATCCCAACACAGATTTATCTGATTGCCAAACCCTTCCTTCACCTCTGACAAGACGTGTATTAATCACAACTTGAGAATGTAGGGAATGTCTGGCCTCCCCCGTGGTTCGGATTCCACGTCATACTGTAGATTCTCCATTTCATCTCACAATTACCCTACCACTACGCATTAGCGTAAGTGCGTACAACCCGAACGGGTAGTAAGTCGCGGTGCTAATAATAATAATAATAATAATAATAATAATAATAATAATAATATATTTCTACAGATATCGATGTATTATATATATATATATACTGTATGCATATTTTAATGTATATTTCTAGGTTCTTAGGCAATTAATCATTTTCTTAGATTATAAATGTAACCAAAGGAAGAATGTATTTGAAGCTAGATCTTTATCTTAAAACCCAATAAGAAAAACAAAAGAATAATATTTGGAAAATATTTCAAGATGTTATTTTATTTAGGAAAAAAACTAGAAAAATGTATTTTATAATTTATTGTTGTCTTCCTTGTAATGATTTAATCATTAATACTAAGATAAAAAGAACGGTGACCTGGTGGTCTAAGGGTAATGTTTCGGACATCTGTGCTGTAGGTCCGGGGTTCAATCCTCAGTCCCGACACAGATTTATCTGATTACTAAACCCTTCCTTCACCACATAAAAATAATACATTTTTATTGTAAATGGTTAGTGGTTTTAAAAATGTTGTTAATATGTTAAACACCAATAACCAAGTGGTTCAGGGTATCTGATTTTTATTTCCTATTGTCGCTAATTTTAAGTCCCCGCTGTGGGCCAGGAGTTATGGCCTTACAAACTACATATCCTATAAATTACACAACTGATTCCTATTTATCAAAATTTTTATGGAAGTTGTGTTAAAACAAGTTAAAAATTGACTCAGAGGAATTAATATAAGGTGTACAATATGCAGTGAACGTTCTATAAGAAAACAAATCAGTGGACACCCAGAATAAACCTAAATCTCGTCCAGTTTACTTTTATGGGTGCTGGTAGGTTGGGAATACAATCCTGGCCAGGTATATTGAGGGTTTTTATTCATAAATATTTTCACAACTTCTTTCTATGGAAATGCAGAAACATTTCTTCTAGATTTCACCTTTTTTATTCTCAGATAATCAGTGTAATTAAATGAACATATCACAGAGAGATAGTAAGATGAAAGGATAAAACATCTAAAAAATATTCATATCAAAACGGTGTGTATTACAGTATGGGTGGAAAATAAGTCATGTTGTTCACTGCTCATTAACTCATAGTCAAATTTCCCCCGCTCAAAATAACAGGAGCTCGTCAAATTAGTGAACTGGCGAGTAAGTGAAGTAGGACGGATGTGGTAGTAATTCTTCCATAAATACGTTTCCTAGGAGATGCGTCATGGTTTCCAAGGTGATCCACCCGTATTCTCCGCTCATTCAACCTCCCCTTGACGAAAATCTTCCCCTCACTCAATCAGAAATACCTTTACTCGTCCCCATTCTACCAGACAGACCTTTGTCAATGTAGTTTACAGTTTCAAATTGCATTCATCTTTGTACGCTCTTTAACGTGATAATTTTCATCGTGACTGTGCTTAAAATATATTTAAAAAATCGCTCAGTATTAACGTGTTAAATCACACTGAGGATCATATGTGGACAATTATCTACAATCATACCATCAGTACTCGGAACTAGACTTCAAGGTCAATTGTATTCAAGTGCAATGCAAGTATAATTCCTTTAATCTAGTTTTCCTCCATATTCAGGTTAAAATCAAAAACTACCTCTGACTATACATTAAAACGAAAATCTGAGGTATTTAAAGTGCACTTTCCGAACCGACTGATTTATCAGCACACAAGAAATTCTATAATCTGGATTAAAATTCTTAACAATTTTGTCACGAAAAGTATTTTCACGTCAATTACAGGGTTCTTTTATAAGCTACAATCAACATGAGACTGACGTCTTTACTTTCCTTCCAAAAGGAAGTTGTGCTATGCATTTTTATTGCTCTAGAATAATCCATCAACGCTGGATGCGTTTGAACCCATGAAAAACGGGTCTTGAGGTGAGCACTCTCCCCAAGACCACCTGGATCAACCTCTGACTCTAACTAGTGAAGGTATTATAAGGTCGGTTTGTTGTAAATGAACAAGCATTAATTTAAATAAAACACGCATACACCATTCTGAAAGTTGAAAGCTACACCAATGGAATGAGCCCTTTCATAAGTTGAAACAAGTAGAGTCCTGATATCTTGCGTCGTAGCTAGGATCCCCCCAAAAAATACACAAAATAGAATACATGTAAATAAAATACTAATATATTCGGTAAAAATAACACACGTAAATAAATACCCTTCATCATATTCTACAGTAAAGCTTGAAACTAATATAGACTCACTTTCAGCAAAATCAAAAGTTATACTCTGCCATGTGCAAACTATTAAACTAAGGTTTTGATCAAAATTTGTATCAAAATTAATTAGTTTAATAACACAATTTAACAAATTTAATTTTGCCTTTCCTTTTGTATAAACACACTATTTTGATGAGCAGATGAGCCCTTACCGTTTTGACCCAGGTCTAAGTTATCTTGCGACCAATCTTTCAGCTCAGGTGTCTTAAATTTAGAATACAGTAATCTCAACCGTTAATTGTAATTGGGAGAAAGTTGGTAGCATTAGAAGGGGTAGCAGGTTAATTATGAAGGTGCGGGGTAGAGTTTAAATTGAAGGAGAAGGAAAATAAATGGGGATGGGTAAAAAAGGGATGTTGAGAGAACTGTAGGGCTAGAGAAGTGAGTGGTGGGGGAAGGGGGGGTGGAGGGTGTTAAAGGAAAGTACTGGTCGCCGATTCCGATATTTTTATTACCTCTTGCGTAACATCGGGAGTCCAATTTCATTCTTTAATTAGCCTTCGCCATGCTCCGAAACTAGCTCCTTCACTCCTCCCTTTGCTGTCTACTCAGAATTAACCTCTACAGCATCGTCGGAATAGTCTACAAGAGGTGGGGCTACATTGTCAATGATGACGTCATTACTTCTTCCGCAGCAAGTCGAGGTAGTCGTAAGACACTCTATGTGAATTTGTTTTTACAATTATATATAGTAGTTTAAAATAACAACATAAAAATATATTTATTTTTTAATAAACCTCAACATTTCACTGTAATAAAAGTAGGTTCTATAAACATTATGATAAAATTAAAGTATTGTTAGGTAAGCGAAAATAGTTGGGTAGTATTATTTACTAGCAGAAGTGCCCGGTGGTGCCATAGTTGGTCATGAGATGATTTGATTCAAACAGATTGAAACAAATATCTTAAATTTATTTCTTCCAAACAAATTTGTAATAAATTAAAACGGATGAAATAAAAACATTAAAATTGTGTTTATTTACGTGGGCTAATAATTTTAAAATTCAGGCCTCTGCTTGTGATATATATCGTTTAATACTCATGACAAACCAACGAACACTTTATTTTATTAATATATATATATGCAGAGCGTCTTACAAATCATCTGTGCTAGCCACATATTTACAATTATGGGGTAAGAATAAGAAGGGTAGAATTGATAGAAAATCTTCTCCCAATGCCATTATAGTGAGGTAAACAATTGAGGAAAAAATACCCTCAGTATACTTTCCAGGATTCCAACCCCATCACCTGAAATCCACTAATTTTCGTGAATGATACCTTCTTAGACCATGTGACTAATTAGGCGGATAGGAAAGTTATTGTTTATTTACTGCTAACGTAGATTAAACATGTTTTCTATATGCATCAGTGTCAGAATAATCTAATAAAATAAAAAATAATCTTGCAAAATATGACGAAGGCTATACCTATTTTGTGTCATTTTATTTATACATGCAATGGTTATTTAACATTTCAAACTATGAATTTTCATATTTACATATAGTATGATTTTGGTAGGAAATACAGTATAAACTAAAGTTACTAAAACAATTTTAATATTTTAATACAGCATGTCGTGTTTTCTGCCACAGTAGCTTTTTATTGATATTATAAATATCTATAGAATAATACAAATAATATAGTAAAATGTTAGTTTTGGCCACAAAGAAATATTTTTGAATTGTTTCTAATGTGTTTTCCAACAAAAATCAGGGGATATCTTAATATTTCTTTATTTTGGACAATACATTAGGAAAAAACCTATAAACCATCTAAATTACTCAACGCAAATGGTTATCTATAGATGCAGCGCTCATAGCAAAGAATATAATATTACTTATTTGAGAATTTATTAAATTGTCCTGGTTTTCAAAAGTAATTACACAATATCACTTAAAACGCTAGCAATTAGGTTAAAATACTTTTTTACCCTTTATTATTTTAAATGGCTTTTTATAGGAAGATTTTTTTAATTTAGTTATGACTTAAATAAAATGACACACAAATCTACCAAATATCTATTTTGTATTCCTTATAAATAATGAAATTAAAATATTTGACTAAGCCAAAAAAAAGTAACTAAACAACCAAAATACGTTGTTAACTTTGCACGACTTTAAATAATATTCATAAAGACTTATGTTTGAAAATAATTTTCTCATTTTGCTTTTTATTTACTAAAGTTAATATAATATTTAAATAATTGTATTTAAAACTATACTCTTAGCAGTTAAACTTTTAGATTATATTAGAATATTGACAGTTAATATTTATAGATCACGTACAGTGCATTTCATCTACCTTAAAAGGTAACAGACTGAGCTTGCTTAGTTTCACTATGGCGTAGGCTATAAAATATTATTCAGTAAATTTAAGGCTACTATCTTTCAAGGTAAGCGTAGGGTATTTGAAATGAATTGGGTTGAATTATGTTTATATAGGTACCACCATAATACTTTCAGACGTTTTTGAGGAATATTTAAAAGCAAATATTTATATGTTATAGTTTAAATGAATATTTTAAATAGTTTCTGTAACTTTAAAATAAAATTATATACTTTTTTCAAATATTTTTTCAGGTTTATGAATCTTCATTTGATGGTTTCTTAAGCCCCATTTTCTTATGAAATTCTTGATCACGAAAAATTTAAATACTGTTTTAAATGTAACTTTTTCGTGGATAACAATATTAAAGATCCCATTTTAATAAAAAAAAACAATGGTACAGCGAACTGAAAATAGCCTATTTTCTCTCGCTTTTATCTTAAAACAGACTTTTACTAAAATATCATATAATGTGTAAAGGTATATAATAGTTTCATACATTAGTGTAGAAACATTACAACAAATATCATAAATTAAATTATATAAATTCTTACTTATTTAATTATAGCATTAGGAACTAGGAGCATTATTACAGAAAAAATGAGTAAAGAAAATAGATATGTCCACCAATGAACATAAGAATCAAACTCATTTTTAAAGACCTGAATTAAAAACTGTAACTTTTTAATTATAGCTCAGAAACTATTGGTCTTATATGAATATATTTCAAATCAAAGATCTGTATGTTTAATAGTAATACAACTTTACCATCATAAGATATTTCGTATCTCAAATAGTTGTGGATAAATGATGAAAATTGGAAAAGTTCCCTAATGTAAGTACCATCAAAGAAGTTATGAAAAAAGAGAATCGCCATATTGTTTATAATAATACACAGTGTCCAGATATAGAATGTAATCAATATCGTTAAAGCAAACGTCGGGAAAATCATTTTTTTTTATTTTTTCCACTTAGTAAACTACCCTTAACTTTAGGATTAGACATATAATTCCAAAAATCCCTTAAGGGGGGGTCTTATGAACTCTTCAAATACTATTTTATAGCCAAATCTGTAAAATTATTTTGGCTTTAGCCCAATTTACATAGAAACGGCATCACAAAAACAACTTTTTTTATTTCAGGCGGTCATGAAACGTCAACATTTATCAAAATCTTGAGATAGACATTTTTGAAGATCACAATACTCTCTTTCAGAGGTGTCGAGAGAAAGTAAAATGAAAGCTACGTGATGTGAAATAAAGAATTTACGTTAATTCATGGACATAACTTATTGTAGTTAGCTCAAATTAAAACTTATTTGAAAATAATACACCGTTAAAGTTGTATTAGTACTATATAATGCGACTTAGTGAAATTCATCCATACATTTTATGTACCATTTAAGAGAAACTCAAATAAATCAAATTTAATAATAATATGTAGCAAGTAGATTTTTATTAAGCATATAATAAAATAGAGTTATTTTATTATTGTGAATATAAACACATTTCCGATGTTTTCCATCAAATTAATACAGACAATCTCGTTTATAAATAAAAAAAATTATAATATCAAGAACTAAATTAGTAACTAAAACACTTGTTTTAATTTAAAATGTCGTGGAATATAACTATATGTGTAAATTTGAAAGGTTGAAAATTTGAACACATCTGTAAGATGTTTCAAAATAATAAACGTTTCGAAACCTACTTTCATATTTACAATTGAGTGTGATAAATGTGTACGTTAAAATTTAAGCTTGCATAAATTCTCAATATAAATAAATGTGACGAGTGTTTTAATTGATTGTTAATGTTTACTACATTATGATATATAATGTTTGTAATTACATGTGAGTTTATAAACAAGATAAATTTTTCTAATACATTGATAAAAAGAAGCTAAAGTTCAGTCTCATCAAAATTTCAATATCGAGTTTTACTCAATAATTTATTATATGATACTCCTTACAATATAATTAATATATATCTCAGAAATTAATGCAAATGATTTATTATTAGATATGTCATTTTGTCATAGACATGAAACATTTAATAATAACATTAAATTAATTTATATTTAATAGCCACTTATTTTAATTATAAAAAAATGTTCAAGTAAAAGTGCAGGTTTTGACCTTTAGTAATTGAAGATAGGACCCGCTGCAATTAACCCTCATTAACCTTTCCTTGATCAAAAAGTTAGTCCTACATTCAATATCTTTCGAAACAACACATTTTTTATGGACGTCAATAAGAAAGCTTTCTTTTTATCATATACTCAAGAAGCAACCAATTCATCCAATGTAGTCTTAGATATTAAAAAGTGATATTTTCACAGTGTGCGTTTTATTTAGAGCACTATGTCATTTATATCCCTGGTTTTTATATAATTTAATATTTTAATCGTGCCAGCTAAAGATAGGAAAAGTGAAATATCAGTGGATTAAGTTGTTTTGGATTGTATTTTGAATTTTAAGCTTGCCATATTTATACATGTTTTAATGAATTAAACATATTTTAGAAGATTACATAAAATTACATATTTAGTGCGTTGTTTTATCGTGGCAATATTTATTAGTATTTCATGAGAAATATACTTTTTAATGATGTGTCACTAATTTTCAGACAACCGGTACTTTCATAAAGGAATGTATTCGATGAAGGAATGGCAGTGAGCAAAGTCCAAGTCAGGTATGCTGGGACAAAAGAGAAGATTCCATTTGCCGTAACGTAACCTTGTCTCTGACGTTTCTAATGATGTGAAGGAGGGAGAATGCAGTGTTGCCAGACCTCAAAAACATATCTCTCGCGCGGCATTAGAGTTTGTAAACATAAATCAGATATCAATAATTCTTGGATTTGTCTAGCTCATTTTAACGTTGTTCTTTGGTCGAGGAAAGAAACTGTTATGAAGCGGCAAGGCACAGAACATAGAATGAAACCATATAACTATGTATGTGTTGTTAGCGTGGGGAAAGAAAGTTTATTAATTGTTATATATTTTTACTAATTTTGCTAAATATTTATGTACTTATTTTGAAGGTTAAACTACAAAAAATGTCTAGCTCTATGTCTTTAGAAAGAGGCTGGGAAAATATTAGTAGTAAAAACAATTTGAAAAATGACAAGACGACATATTGAATTTAATTATTGGATAGAGGGAGTCAAAAAAGATGTAAACCCAACATTAAAATACATACACACGTAGATTATTTTGAAAAAATTCTTCGTTTGTATGAATAAATGGCTATATATAAATATTTGAGATTTCATGAGAAAACAACTTTAAAAATAGGTAAAATAATTTACTTCAATGTAATTTTAAAACTAGTATATACGGTTTTTATATTAAAATAATATCTTGGTCCAGCTTATTAAATAAGTATTTTTTTAAGAATATATAGAAACCTTAGAAAAAATGTATCTTAACAGTAACGCAAAACATTATTTTAGCATACTAATAAATTTACAAGTTTTAATGTTGAATAATCAAAGTTTTAATGTAGAATATTCAAAGTTTTATTATGCCAAAATTGATATCCATGAACGAAACTAAAAACAAAGTTGGCTGCCCACGTCCACTAGACCCATTAAAAAATTTGTTCTTTGGTCGAGGAAAGAAACTGTTATGAAGCGGCAAGGCACAGAACATAGAATGAAACCATATAACTATGTATGTGTTGTTAGCGTGGGGAAAGAAAGTTTATTAATTGTTATATATTTTTACTAATTTTGCTAAATATTTATGTACTTATTTTGAAGGTTAAACTACAAAAAATGTCTAGCTCTATGTCTTTAGAAAGAGGCTGGGAAAATATTAGTAGTAAAAACAATTTGAAAAATGACAAGACGACATATTGAATTTAATTATTGGATAGAGGGAGTCAAAAAAGATGTAAACCCAACATTAAAATACATACACACGTAGATTATTTTGAAAAAATTCTTCGTTTGTATGAATAAATGGCTATATATAAATATTTGAGATTTCATGAGAAAACAACTTTAAAAATAGGTAAAATAATTTACTTCAATGTAATTTTAAAACTAGTATATACGGTTTTTATATTAAAATAATATCTTGGTCCAGCTTATTAAATAAGTATTTTTTTAAGAATATATAGAAACCTTAGAAAAAATGTATCTTAACAGTAACGCAAAACATTATTTTAGCATACTAATAAATTTACAAGTTTTAATGTTGAATAATCAAAGTTTTAATGTAGAATATTCAAAGTTTTATTATGCCAAAATTGATATCCATGAACGAAACTAAAAACAAAGTTGGCTGCCCACGTCCACTAGACCCATTAAAAAATAGAGCCAAAAACGAGATAATGTGAATTCAACATCATCTCTGAACGGACGAATATCTAACCCATTCTCTTTACCCCAGTATCAACTAGAATTCACCGACCACACTAAACTTTGTTCCTGTTCTAAATTAGGAAGAGGGGGATAGTAAAGGGCGGTCTAGGGTGACAAAAAAGGCGGAAGTTGGTGGTAATATAAAAAAATAACATTACAACTTTTCTCTTGACCAAGCGCTAAGGGAGTACACTAAACAACTAACTTATGAAAAGCACAAAAAGTGATGGCGACTACACACACATACATATACATACTAACATAAAAGCAAAAAAACTAAGTTTATAACCAGGCAATAGTTAAAATTATATTCACAAGCAGATAATGTAAGGATTGAGTTTCTATGCAGTTCTAAATATGTGCGTACTAAATTTATATTTATTTTATAAATAAGGTAACAATTTGGTCTGGAAGAAATTGATGCGATGTTTCATTGTTTCACATATGCTTAGGTTTCCACCAGTTTGAGTGAACGTTGTAGATCCAATTACACTCACTGCGTTAATAATAAGTTTAAAAAAAAATTAAAAGATCCGCTATTAATCTTGAGTTACTTTTACTCAAATGCACTTTCTGTCCTTAAAAATATTTTTATCAAGCTCAATTCAAGGGTTGGACCTAATCTCAAAGTTATACAAAAAGCATATATTTTAAGAAACTAATCCATATCTGCACGTAACGAATATTAGAAAATCATATTTGGAAAACCACATGAAATTCAACCAGCCTAGGTATGAAACCAGGTCTCCCCAACAACAGTGATTATTGGAACTTCCTATTATTTTTTTAACTTGGAATACTGATTGAGTTTAGAAAACTAAATAAACCTATAACTGCACCAATAACAAAATACACATAGCATCAGACAAGATTTTTCATTCCTGTGTGACAAAACAAATAAAAAAGATCAGGACGTCATACCGATATCCAGTCATACTGACCGAGTGGCAGCAGTCTTTGGTGAAGATAGTGCTAAATTCTGCAGATAGTGGGTGTCATTTGATGAGCACAATAATCCCTTCATCAATTTATCTCAGTTTTATAGACCAGTGATGTTACTTTTTCCTTCATAAATGAATACATACGCAAATAACGGTATTATATATGTATGGGACCATCTTGGATTGAATCAGGAAGATCTCTAGAAACGATGATAGCTTCCTTACTCCAAGAAACAAAGATCTCTTGGCATGTTTACTGATAATTAATTTTATTTGGGCATTAAATTGTGGTATCTAATTCCGATATCAGAAACATTTTAAATATTGTTAATGTTCACAGGCAGGCTATACCAAGATAATAAGAAATATAGTGAACTTAGAATCATTTGTTATTCACCAAATTCCTTACTAAGTGAATAATTAATATTTACTTAGACAGTATTAATATAAAAGGATACGAACTGTTTCGCAAATTGGACGTAAATTAGAATTAATTCAATATTTAAAGTTAACCACCAATTTTGTCCTGTAAATAAAATATAAATCAATAAAAACATTATAGATTATAAAAATGAACCTAACATAGATTATAAGAAATTGATTTTGGCTTAATAGAGCCACTGTCCTGTCAACTAATCAACTAAACAGAATGAAGCCAATCACGGGTCAAACTCCTCTATACGTGTATCTCCCAAGACGCCACTGACTTTGTGGGGAAAACCAGCTTTACCCAAGAACACAGATGCAATCTTCAGTAAATTTATGATATTATAATAATATTTTCTTGAAAATCATATATATGTGTATGCATGTGTGTATGTGTGTATGTAAGTATGCATGTATGCATTTATGTATGTATGTATGTATGTATGTATGTATGTATATATGTATGTATGTGTATGTATATATGTGCTATGTGCTTTGTAAATTAAAGCTTACGCTCTAACTCATATTAAAATGTGCAAACAAAATTTTATACTTATTATATTTTGTTTATAAATCTTTGCAGGATAATCTATTCTAAGCATGATATTACTATATATTGTACACATTTTCTATTTATTTCAAAATTCACTCACGTATTCCAGATTTAGATTTGATCACCTGATTTATTGATAGAATACCAATTATTCTTCGTATCCAAAACTTACCTGAAACAACAGAGAATTCATATTTTAGGTAAAAGTAATATATTGTTAAAGTTTAACATATCATAAACTTTTCAAAATTAATATTTAAAGTAAATAAAATTGAGCTAGGTCAATTCACTCCATTTGTATTGAAAAAAAATGTAACAATCTCTTCCAAATTTTTGATCGAATAAAAGTTATACATATTAAAAATTTTACACAAACACTTATTTTAAATGTTATACCCCTATTTAAAAATTTATGTGTTGTTTCTAACAACTTTCAATTTTATATTCTAGCAAAATATGTTAGAATTAAAAAATAAAATAATCGGCTTAAAACTAAAAGTAGCATAAAATTAATAAAATATAATCATATTGAAGATAATAATTATATTAAATCTTATGTCAATAGTAGATACGCTATGTTAAAACTGTAGATAATATTCAAATAAGAACTTTTGTTATAAGTCTAATAATGGATAAATTGTAAACTTTACTTTCAAATTGTAAAGCTTGCTCTGGTTCAGTGAATAATGAGGATATACACAAGGCATTACATAGCTTGTTAAAGAAAAGCTTACCAATTTTTATATGTTTTAGTTAAACAAGTTTAGATTACAAAAAAAGTTAAGTTATAAAAATGATGACACAAACAAAGTTAGAAAAATATATACAATGAAAGGAGCAACGAAATTCCAATTATAAAATAAAAATTGGTCGTAGTAAATAAAAATAACTACCTGAAAGCTTCATGTTATAAATAAGTCTGAGGTAATGTATTTAACATTGTTTAACTATGCACAAACTTCTAAATAATTTTTAGAAACTAACTTTATAACAGATATCTTTTGTTTAAACATGTTCTTTATAAATCTTCAAAAGAATAACGTAAATTGTATTGAGGGCGCAAGGAATTAAATAAATAATTTGTCTGACAAAAGTATCAAACAGCATTGCAATTTTTCTGAATAACAGAGTATATATTAAAATTGAATGGTAAAAAATATAGTTATTAGTGGTTCTGAAGACATTGTAAGTTTTGGAAACCAAAAGTATTAAACTCATTCATAAAACCTGAAACATGTTATGTATTGACTTTTATATAAACACAATCTAAAATACTTCTTACTGAATTTTGTCACTATTGAAGGGGAGGTATGGAGTAAAAGTCTCTGCTCAGTTTGGTAAGTTGGCTATCCATAGATATTTTATTCCTGTAGTTTCCCCATTCTATCTATGCAGTTACACGGATGAGATTTAAGCTAATTTTCTTTCGTGTAATCTTTGGATTTACCTAGTTATTAAAGGACATTACCTACCTATGAAATCACGGCCGGTCAAGATAGGATTTCCAACGTTAATAAATTTACGTTTTACTAAGCGAGTTTTAAAGATATAACGTTGAAATGAAAAAAATAATTTTTAAAATAGTCTTATAGTTTCAAAACATTATTATTTCTAAATCTAGGTAATTTTTTGTAAACGTATTTTTTTATTAATCATTTACAATCTTGACTATTTGGCCTGGTCACGAAAATGGATTTTAGTAATCTTCCTGCTAGGATGTAGAGTAAAAGAGGTATTGGTAACTTATGTCTATCTGGCATAGGAAATAAGAAAAAGGTAAAATTAATAAGAAAGTTAATGTTTCCAAGATGCAAATATTAAAGTGATCCTGTAAACTCGTGCAAAGAAGAGGGGAAGATTTATTAGCACTTAGACAAGTACTCTATTAGAGTGAACTTATCATTTTCTTTCCTCTATTTCTATTTTGTACAATGGCGTCTGATTGTAATAATGCTTAGAATGCTTAGGTGCATCAAGTTAAGATGCAACCCACTTCGCTAAATAGCTTCAAAGTCGCCAAGTAGGCAACGTCGTTAATAACCTTTCTAATATAAGGGCCCTGTAATTTATATATATCACAAAATATTAAGTTTGGTTCCATCTAATTTCAGCTTGCGCTTCTTATATTAGGATGAAATCCACCCTTTAAATTCATATTTGATTCAAAACATAAGATTAAAATACATAAAGTTATATTACCTATATTTAAAAGAATATAAGTAACGTAAAGAGGTCTGAGTATTCTAAGACATCTGGAAGTACCTTATATGATTGTGATGGTTAAATATAACATCATATAAATATATGTAATTTATCATTTAATGTCTTTAGCAATATTATGCTTACAATACTGTTTCTTGGAAACACAATTTGTTTTTGTTTTGATAATTTTTTATATCCTGTGGAATTTTCATTTAAAACTATATTTTAAGCTTGTTAAAAGATTATATTATGTTGAGAAATACTTATTGAATTGTTTTCAAATTATTTTTACATAGAGGTAAATATCTCATACTTATTTAAGTTTGTCATAAAAATATGTCTTTATCAAAGATACGATGAAGCCAGTGTATGCTTATTTCAATTATTATAGATTAAGTAGGTAAGATACTATATTTTTTTAATTACAGTTATAGTTGCATATACATTTCAGATAATTAAATTGATTAATGACCCCTGGTCACGGTAATCGAAACCGTTACCTTTAACTTAGTACGCTAATGTTTGTCATTGATCTATCGAAGAGAAATTCAATGCTCAGGGTCATTCTTCACTCACATTTTAAGGTGGAAAGGAAAATAAAGTTACTAAAAGTAGAAAACACAATTACAGCGCATGGTCCCCGAGGAGACATCCTCTATCCGTTAAAAAATTGGAGACATCTCCTGCTTGGTCCAAAGTTAGAAAATTTATACTTCTGGTTGGTCAATGAACTGTGCTCAACATAACGTTTTTATAGAATAAGTTCACACCAATGATCATCAAAATATTGTGATAGCAAACAATAAAAAAGTGTTGTTGATAGCTATTATATAATCAAGCGAATACTAATAGAATAAAAGTTCCATGTAAACTTAGAGTCTAATTTTAATTAATAAAAGGGCTATCTGAAGGCCATAAATTATAATATCTATACTTATATATCTAAAATAGTCATTAAGAAAAAATAACAGATTAGCCAATTTAATTCTTTAGGGAACGATAGTAAAGTTCGTTCACCGTAGGAATTGTTTTCTTAAAGGCCTTTTTCCCTACTAGAAATATATTATATAGTAGGAAATTGGTAGGAGAAAAGACCTTTCAGAGAGTAATTCCTACCGTGAACGGACATTAGCTATAATAGAGACCAAGGTTTTAATAACAAGCAGCACAAATATCAAATTATACATTGAACATTTAATTTTACGCATAAGAATAATAAGAATAAAGCAAATAAATATCTCTTGCTCATATTATTTACTACATGCGTAAAGTCATATGCTCTGCAATTGTTACTATTGATAAATGTTATTAGTACCTTTAAAATGGGAACACCTATAAGCAAAAGGGAGGATAAAAATTATAATAGAAATGAAATAGATAGGTTGTAATGAGTGGGGACAAAATAGAGAAACCTCAAGATAGGGATAGGTGGCGTAATTTTCTAAGTGCGGCAATGCGAGGCTCTAATACCATCCAGTAAACCGTAATATAAGTAGCCCCATGGCTTCTTTGGTGCTGACTGACAACTCACACCTGACTTCTGACAGTCAACATTTAGGTATATACCTACATTTTGACAGTCATAAGCGACAGCTGCTAAACACATGTTTTTGCAGATCATTCGGTTAGGCATAGGGATACATAATTTGGTCTGGTAACTTCTCAAAGCGGTCAGTCAGCACCAAAGAAGTCATGGGGCTATTCTCAAATTTCACTATTTAATTTTCATTATGATTTTATGACTTTATATCAGTAATATTTTCGCTAAATTCTCATTTAACTTACTTAATGTATGGTTTAAGGAACTTTAAAGTTTATATGCAGCACTTATAAAAGTATACCAATTGTTCCTATCTTGATACATTTTCATCCAGTCCCTCTCATACAACCTATGCCTATAAAATAACACCAATAAAATTGTAAAATAGTATTGGTTTAGAAGCAAAAAAGGATATTTGTATTTTATAAAAGGTCCTTTAAGTCTGCTACTCAAGAGTGTTGTCCTCCTTGTAAATTGTCCCTTTGGAATAGTGTAAATAATATGTTATTGCACACATTTTGTTCAAAATGATTACGCTTGAAGGCTCATAACTACATAAATGTAAACCAATAGTTGTTATGGTAGCCATTGATATCCCACACTCTAGTTTGATTGGTAGTTGCTGCAGTGATAACCATTTTTATACAAATCTTTCATGAAAACAAGTGGTGCGACTTTGAAAAAAAAACCGCGTCAAAATTCTTAGTTGAACTATTCTTAAATTTCCCTATTTAATGTTCATTATGATTTTATGACTTTATATCAGTAATATTTTCGCTAAATTCTCATTTAACTTACTTAATGTATGGTTTAAGGAACTTTAAAGTTTATATGCAGCACTTATAAAAGTATACCAATTGTTCCTATCTTTATATATTGCAGTCCCTCTCATTTCAAAATATGCCTATCTTTAGCTAGCTAGCTATTTACCCATATCACCTCATCTCTTTCACTAAATATATATTTAATAAATATTATACTTTTGTGATTTTTATTTCATGACAAATCAAGCCATAGCAAAAATATACATTACTATTGATAATACTTTAATTTTTTGGAATGGGTCAAGTCTTAAATTTTAAGAGGTTAACAACTGGAATGCTTAGACCCATAACAGGCGTTTGTAAATCCCACACTATTTATTTATTAGTTTGTTGTTATAAAATATGTGTATATTATCAAAATGAAGTTGATAGGTGAGAACTCTATATTTTATATTTCTTTGATTTTAAAATTTTTACTAAATAATCGAATCATCTCATGTACAGTACAAATACGCCTTAAGTGAAATACTTAGGCCGGGAGAAAAATAAAATTTCAGAAACACAACAATAGCCTAACTCGAAAAATAAAAATATATTTTAATTAGGTCACAAAATAAGTTTTATGATATCTAGACATTTTAGAGCTGTTTTAAATCTGTATAACAACCACTATAATCGAGATGGACGGTATTCTATCATTGACAAGTATTTCAACTCAGCGACAAAGACTACCACTTGTCTTTTTACTCTAAAACAAATTTCTGTAACCTCTAAACAGTGATAAATTTGTTATTATTTACCATTTTTTCAATTTAAGCATTAGCTTAATTTATTTTCAACAGTCACTTATCATATTTACAAAAATACAATTTAACAAGAACAGTGCTATTTTTTCGTATAAAATGTTCCCAATGTTTATTTTTATCTTCACATCATTTTATTTTCAAAGGATTGGAAGACAAAAAGATTTAAGTTAAAGACCAAAGGAAGACAATTCAAATAACCACATTGAAATCAAGGTATTAAATAATATATTACATATATTATACTGTTCTGGCTACTATTTACGGTAGTTTCAGCACAAAATTAAAATATTGAAGATAATTTTGAGCAACTAATGCTTCAAAGTATAATTTTAAGTAATATACTGATAATATAATGTTATTAATTTATAGATAAAGGGATTACCTTAATTAAATAAATATATACTAAAAGATGAATAGTTTACTCACTATGGTATTATAATTTAAGTTTGATTAATAGTGGAAAATGTATATTAATATTTCCAAAATTAACTTGGTACACTAAAGAGCTACTTTATATATATATATTTATCAAAACGTAGCAATATTTTTTAGAATTATGATAGGAAAAAATCATTTAGAAAATACAAACTTTTTTTTCTATCCAAATTGATAACACTTTACAATATTATTGTTTTTTATATATATTGATATTATATAATATCATAAGTGAGATTTGAAGACTTTGTTATTTAATGCATACTATTGGATTTAGTTCCTTTCTTAGCTATTGGATAGGTGTATTATTTTTGTAAAATTGGACTGTAGATAAAATATAGTCTAACTATACTCACTTTTTTAACTAGAAAGTAAAGATTATTATTAGAAGTAAACAATCCTATTCACTANAAAAACCTATTCAATAAAAACAAAAAAAAAAATAGAAAAGATAACAACCACCTAAACGTTAAAATTTGTTATTTTTCATAATTCTTCCACTTTCTGTGCACTTAAAAATAGAGAAAAACCACATCTATCTGGAAAAAAAAGAAGAAAACAATAAATGTTTTGTTTTCAAGAAAGCTAAAGGAAGGAATTATTGGAAAGCTATGGTAGAAGAGGAGGAGAATGGGCAGACGGGGTATGTATAGAAGGGTTAGTGGGTAGAAAAAGGGGAAAATAAAAGGTAGAAGAGGCAAGCAGAGAGATGATTTGTAATGTGCTAGCAGTTCCTGTTCTGAAATGAAGCACCTCTGACATGAAGGATATCCGACATCTCAAGACGAATAAGAACTCTTCCTTTTTGGCTGTTCTTTTAGCAAAGAAAAATAAAATAAAAGGATAGTTAAGGGGTGGATGGATCTTGGGGAAGGGGGTAAGAAAAATACACAAAAAGTGACGCGTGGCTGAATTATGTATGTGATTTAGTGAAGTCGATGTATAAAAGAATGAGTATAAACTTATAGAGTGATTCGAAAAGTTGCTTTTGACACGTTTAAATGTACTATAAAGTAAAGTAATTTTTTTTAAAGCTGAAACTCTTTTATTAGAGAACAAGCTAGCAATAATTGCTTTTTGAATCAAAATATAAAGCAACATTATAATTTTAAATTTCAAATGTGGGGCAGTACTAATCTTTTCTTGAGTTAAATTCACGGTTTAACTAACGGTATTTGGGGGAATTGAGTTTTTTTCCCTTCAAAGCATATAATTTGACGACAGGGGTATTTGAAAGTTATATTTTTATAAAATTATTCTAAGTGTTACGACTTGAAATAATAGAATGGTACAGTCATTTTTATTTTAAAAATTGAATGTTAAATGCCATTAGTAATAACAATTCTTATTAAACCTTTCTTTTCTATTTTTCTTATATTAGATATATTTGACTGTTCATTCGATAATGCGTACATAATTATAAGGTTAGATTGTTCAATTTCGAAGTTCAACTTGAATATCGATTGTGGAGACTTAAGTGACAGGATGTTAGACCTAGCGATTGTCGAATGTGGTATAAAAATATGTGCCGAGCTAATGGATATTAGCTCACACAATCATGTGACTGTTTCACCTCTCAAGAGATCGTCTGTTTCATGAACTACCCTACTGATTGGTCTCTCCTTGGCCTAAATGTCTGTGTGAGTGTGTTTCTAGCTCATAGCCTATAAGCCTCATTTCGTTTAAATGCAGTAATCAAACACATAGAGAAATTGTAATGTTGGGGCTTCACTCGTTTCATATTGCCTCTATCTCTTTGCTCTCACTGCATATGCGCTTACCCCCCTTGATGACCACTCAGACCTCCGAACGCTGTTGCTGTACGACGTGATTGTCTGACACCTGTTCTCCCCTTCCTTTTTTACTTCTTAATATGGAAATTGATTTAATATACCGCTCGAGAAGAATAAGAAACACAACTTGTAATATTTACGACTTATCGGGTCTCTAACTGTATCTTCTCTACTGTAGCAGTTAATCTGAATAGGCCCTGCCTGGAATTGGAGTCCAGTGGAGACAACGCACGGCTACCCGTAGGTAGCATCCCTCCACACCTGGGTCACCAACACCACCATAGTCTATCACTGGTGCACTAGAAGTACGCCACCTGCTCTAGAACTGGGGCTACAATAATGCTGCGCTGTCCTATGTTTGAGTTGGGTCTCACACGGACTGTTTGATAGCGGGACTGGCTAATTCCCGTCTACGTACGGTTTGTACTGTTGCTCGCCAAGTTGTGTTTAGCACGGACTGTTTGATAGCCGGACTGGCTAATTCCCGTCTACGTACGGTTTGTACTGTTGCTCGCCAAGCTGTGTATATTTACTATGAATTTTAAAATTATAGCGACTCGTAATGTGAAGGTTACTAAGCACCGGCTCAACTTATTTGGGAGTCGCGAAGAGCTCGTTTCTTTCTAAGTCAATCCCCTGGATAATTGATGTATATAAGTATTGAACTAATTAGGCTGATTATTACAAGAGTTGTCACAAGAGTCAACTAGGGCATGATAGTTCAAAGAGCAGATATAGTTTCTTGTCGATATGTACTACTTTGTTTGTATTGCTAGGAAGGGAACGTCTTGAGTCACTAGAGGGGAGTGATAGATGTGTTTTGATGACCTAATTAGGTATCTTGGCCATGGCTAGGTATCTTGTATTGTGTTAATATTGGATACTGTATTTTACTATTTATTATTGGCTCTGCCCTCGGGAAGCGTTTATATCGTTATTGCAAGTTTATTTGAAGCCGTGTAGACGGCGTCCTTATGTCGTACTCTCGTTGTACTTGGATCAGTTGGGTATACCTTGTAAACCAGTTTTGTTCGTGAGTGTGGCCACTGTAGCTCTTGGCTGTATATATTTCGCCCTAGCTGGGGCCAATTATCCCCGTATAAGAGGGACCAGGTTAGCGCCTCCTATTTGTGACTATGATGTTAACTCACTCTAAGTTAGCATAGATAGAGCGTTTAGTTACTAGATGTCTAATTAGCTAGGCTTCTTAAGAACCTGAGCGAGCACAAGCTGATGGGTTAGTAGTCATGTTCTTTGGGGTACAGTCATTTAACCGAGCGAGCTCTTTCTTGAGGTCAGTTCAAGGTATTACTTTAAATGTTTATAATTAATGACCCACCACTGTCCAAGTTGTTGCAGGGGGCGGGTTGTAAGGGTTGTCTTCTCGGGAGCTTTTAGGATCCTGGATATTGATCCCAAACAATAATTTGCTTTAGTTAAACCCTATTGGCTCATTTGTTTGTACTCTCAAGGCTCATTATACTGGACGTTTTGTTTTCAGTTTGTTATGTATTTATTTATCTACTTGTTGTGATATTACGCTCTACAATCAAACCATATTTATTACAGAATACAACGGAAACCAAATGAACTATCCTTAATGTCACATATCATACTGTACTCTGTTATATGTCTCATTAATAAAACTGAATTATTTGTATTTCTTTCTTTATGTGTGTGTGTTACCTTCTCAAACATTTAGGGAGGGTACAAATATATCTTTAAATAAACGATATAGAATATTTTTGTAAAGCATGCAATCATAATTTAACCACTATACTTATAGTCACCTAATGGCTCAGGTATTATTCGTGAGAATATCCGACACCGTATTTTGGTTGAGTGATGGTTAAACATCCCTGATGTGCTAAACAGACCCATTGACTCGAAAGGTAGTATTTTGTCATTATTGTATTCGCTGGTTGATTAAAATGTATTAAAGTTTGATTACACTACACCCAAAATCACCTCTACTGAATCTGCAGGTATAATGGAGAGAAGATTCATCTTGGTTTGATCTAGGTCGGCTTACTGTTGACTAATTTACTCGCTTTCAATCATGTTGGAAGGTGGTGTGATGGGTTGAGAAAGAATTAAAGGAAACCTCAACAAACTAGAGTTTAAGATACGCCTTATAATCAAGATAATATTATTAACACGAAAACAATAAAACGACAACGCTGTATTCCAATAGTAGCCATATTGTTACCTCAGAGATGATATTTAGTCTAGTTAATAAATAAGAAACCAATTAAAACTGTTATGCAAAGTCAAGATACTATACCAGAATAGGAAGTGGTACCAAAATAAATTAAATTCGTATTTTTTATGGCCAAATAGAGCTTTTTTTTCTCGTGGTAGCGACCAAATTATTTAACTTGTGATGCGTGTAATGTACACATATTTATTTTACTAAGTCTTGCAACCCGTTTGGGTTATACTCATGTGTATGATGATCATACTTATTGATAGGGATAAAGGTGTAATCTAGAGATAATATACCCGCATTTATGTGAGGGGAGAAAGGGAGACCACCTATGAAAAACCGCCCTCATTACTCCCGATCTAAACAAGAACCCAGATACAATTGCTATCGGCAATCCATTCTATTGTGAAAGTGATGCCCTAGACCCTTTGACCACCAAATCATGCGTATCTTGTTAGATTAATTAATTTGTGCGCTTCAGTTGCAGCATAGACTTAGGCATTGCTCTGGCAAGACTGGACCTCCTGTGTTGGGGAGATAAGGGTTAAAATCCCGGTTGGATGTACTTATTTTTCCTAAATGGTTTTCCACACTACCTCCTCACCAATGCGGGTATAGTTTATCTTAATTTAGCCTTTATCATCCATAACTCATAAGTGTAATTAGTGCATATGCCTGTAAGTTGAAAGGGTAGTAGGATGCGATGCTAAAAAAAACTCTTCGGCGTAATTTATTGTTATCTCGATATGAACAAGGAATCATATTAAAATAAATTAAGTGAAATGTATATATGCACCCACCGATGGTGAATAGTTGTAAACCCAGCGGAAATTTATAAGGAGAAAGGTGAATAGTTGTAAACCCAGCGGAAATTTATAAGGAGAAAGGTGAATAGTTGTAAACCCAGTGGAAATTTATAAGGAGAATGGTGAATAGTTGTAAACTCAGCGGAAATTTATAAGGAGAAAGGTGAATAGTTGTAAACCCAGTGGAAATTTATAAGGAGAAAGGTTTGAAATATTATCTCGGGAATTATATCCCAAATGAAGATAATCTGGATACAACCTTGATTGTATTAATTAGTCCACTACACTAATCCTTGAATAACACTCTGGATTATAAACCTATTCCTCTATCACGCTGTAGGACCTGTAAATAAATCATGTGCTTGCATAAATACAATCCATTAGAGTGATTTAGTAACGATTTTTAACTATCAATAAGCTATTTTGTTTGTAAATTAGGAAAAGAATACAATCGGAAAAGGAATGCTATTACTCAGTCAGTAAGTTGTTGTCGCCTATCCTACTGCCAAAGAATATAAAACTCAAAATATACAAAGCAAGAGTTTTACCAGTTGTTCTCTATAGGTTTGAAACGTCATCTCTTACGTTACATAGCGAAAACCAACTTAGGCTGTTCGAAAAGAAGGCGTTTCGGAACATATTTGGTTCATAAAAGGGATTAGGCTACTCGGGAGTAGAATAGACTACATAATTATGAGCTAGATACCCTTTACTCATAAAAAAAAACATTGTTAGGATAATCAAGTTTCATAGATTACAGTGGGTAGGACATGCTGTGCGAATGGGAGATTCTAGAACCTTGTTCAGGGTACTGACTGACAAACCCAATGAGAAGAGACCATTGGGAAGACCTAGACGCAGATGCGAGGAAAACACTCGAATGGAAGTGAAAGAGATAGGGTGTAATGAGGTGGATAGTATAGAGATAGTTACATATAGAGATAAGGTGCAATGAGGTGGACTGGATAGAGCTAAATACATATAAGGGTCGGGTGTAATAAGCTGGACTGGATAGAGCTAGATACATATATAGGTAGGTTGTATTAAGGTGGACTGGATAGAGCTAGATACATATAGGGGTAGGGTGTATTAAGATGGACTGGATAGAGCTAGCTCCATATAAGGTTATGGTATATTGAGGTGGGCTGTATAGAGCTATCTACATATAGGGATAGGGTGGAATGAGGTGGACTGGATAGAGCTAGATACATATAGAAGTAGGGTGTATTAAGATGGACTGGATAGAGATAGATCCACATAAGGTAGACTGAGGTATTGAGGTATTGAGGTGGACTGTATAAAATTATTAGCACCGCGTCTTACTAACCGTTCGGGATATACGCACTTACACTAATGTGTAATGGTAGGGTGATTGTGAGATGAAATGGAGGACCTACAGTTTAACGTGGAATCCGAACCACGGTGGAGGCCCGGCATTCCCCACATTCACAAGATGTCTTGTCAGAGGTGAAGGAAGGGTTTGGTAATCAGATAAATCTGTGCCGGGACCGAGGATTGAACCCCGGCCGCCAGCATAGAAGTCTGACACCTTACCCCTAGACCGTGGACTGTATAGAGCTATCTACATATAGGGATGGGGTGGGATGAGGTGGACTGGATAGAGCTAGATATATTTAGGGGTAGGGTGTAATAAGATGGACTGGATAGAGCTTGATACATATAGAGGTAGGGTGTATTAAGGCGGACTGGATTGAGCTAGCTCCATATAAGGTTAAGGTATATTGAGGTGGGCTGTATAGAGCTATCTATATATATAGGGATAGGGTGGAATGAGGTGGACTGGATAGAGCTAGATACATATAGGGATAGGGTGTAATAAGATGGACTGGATATAGATAGCTTAAGATAGGTATAGGTGGCGTCCTTTTGTAAACGCGCCAATGAACTATTGAGTTCCTATTGCAATAACGTGAGTAATTTACAAATCATACATTGGAATTTACTAGTTTGTAGAGAACTAATTTATATAAATGTGGAGAGGGGGAGGTAAATTGGAAAATCTTACCGATAGCTCATAAAAATGAATATACAAACGCATTAACAATTCAGGAGGGTTCCATCCACTCTTATTATCCACCTCTTTTTACACTCTTAGGATTCGAATACAATACTTTTTTTCTTTTCTTTTTTGCGTAAGATTTCCCGAATTATCAATAATACATTAAGTAATTACTAATGATATATCGATAGTATTCATAACTTAAATATTTAAAGTTCTTTACAGGTTTTGGTGACTTGGCGGTCTAGGGGTAAGGTGTCAGACTTCTATGCTGGCGGCTGGGGTTCAATCCCCGGTCCCGGCATAAATTTATCTGATTACCAAACCCTTCCTTCACCTCTGACAAGACATCTTGTGAATGTGGGGAATGCCAGGCCTTCACCGTGGTTCGGATTCCACGTTAAACTGTAGGTCCTCCATTTCATCTCACAATCACCCTACCATTACACATTAGTGTAAGTGCGTATAACCCGAACGGGTAGTAAGACGCGGTGCTAATAATAATATATGACTAACATATCATTTTGGTATATTGGCAGCGCTCTAATTGATTACAATAACTTTTATACTGATAAAGTAAGAATAATATTAATGAGTGTGTGAGTGTGTATTCGGTTATACATAACATATTTACATTTTCATAAACAATATGACACGACCATCGATTGAAGAGGCGTCAACAAAAACCACTCCTCACCCGTCCGCCCGTTAATTCCGCCCGTGTTCCTCAGGCGTTAACGATCGGTTCAAGACTCGATGGTTAATTATAACAAGAGTAAGGTCGTACAAGTAATTGAGTTACCCTCGAGTCAAGATACCTCTGAAAAACGGACGCCTTCCGCCCTTTAAGTTGGTGAGAAGAGAAGGGGGTAAGGCTGAAGTGAAGGTAGGAGAGGATGTAGGCGGGAAATTGTGGTCTGTGGAGGAAGGCCTAGTCACCCTGTTGACAACGCGACGGCAGAGAAAGAGGTGTGGGGAGTCCCCGTACCTGAAGATAGAAGATTTAATAGGGGATATTGAGAGTCTAGCAGTATTTTATTTTTAGCTAGTTCCGGGATTATTATTATTTATTTCCCAGATATATTCACTGTTTAACAAGTAAATGTTTTCCAATCTTATTATTTTCGTATATTTGTCTGGGATACATCACTCGTAGCCCAGTTATTGTGAAGATTAGCCGATACCTATGTACCTTTGCTCAGAGGACGTCAAAATGTATTGATTACTCATTATTTCCATTGAGGCTCTTTCCATGTCTAGATAAGATGAGGCATATTCCATTCACCGTAGGAATTGACTTCTGAAAGGCTTTTTTCCTTACCATAAATCTAATATATAGTACGATATTGGTAGTAAAAAAGACCTTTCGGAGAGTAATTCCTACCGTGAATGGAATATAATTGTGAATGTGGATATGGGGTATGAGACCAGTAGAAACTCTTCACCTAAATTAAGCCTAACCGACCAGACTCCGGTGACCAGTGTAATAGTTCACCTTCCAGGAAAAATACCCATGGTACCAGCTGGGAACAGACCCGAGACCCATGATTTGGTAGTCAGGTGCGATGACCACTCTATACCAAGGGGCATGTTAATTTTTAATTATTAGATCATTTTAAAAATAAAGCTTTTTATGTCCACTTTGATAACACTTAAGCAGGCCAATATAATTAGTTTTATTTAATATATATATATTAATATAATCTATCTAAAGTGACAGTTACGTGATTCGGTTGCCACATAGTCTAAAACGTCACACACGCAATATACTAGACTGAAGATAACAAGGAAAAGTAGGGTTCGAATCCAGGTTGGGTGTACTGAGGGTGGTTTTATACTACCCATCATGCAAATTCGGGTACACTTTATATAAACTTAACCTTTCTCATATCTAACTCATAAGCGTAATTAGTATATTATGCGTATAGCCTGAACAGGTAATAAGATCCTGTGCTAAGAGAATAAGGTTAGTGATAGCTGCAGATAACGAACTGACATAAATACGTGAAAGTAGACCTAGTAAGTTTTCTGGTTCCCACATAGGTCGCACGGTCTAACATGTCACTCTCGTGTTGGACTGGATTTCAGTTGAAAGCAAGATCAGGTGTTCGTATCCTGGTAAGATTAACTGAGGGTTTTTTTGATTAACGTTTTCTACCCCTCCATCAACAAAGTTGCGAGTATATTTTCTCTAAGTTATATCTTCCTCGACTTTATCCGATACATATAATAAGTTGTGGATATCCCATATGGGTAATTAAATGTGACTAAAAAACTAAATTGCTAGGAGCTTAATTGAAAGTTTAAAAAAATCCTAAATATACTATAATGTATTCTCACAACAAAACATATTTACTGCTGCATTCACTTTTGACACGTATTCATCTAGACAGCTCAAAGCTATATATAGCTACCCTTAACCAATATATAGCCCTCGTAATTTATTTTAATATTTTCTTAAAGGTACTTTCTGTGACGTAATTACAATATTAATCATTAATGGTACTTCCAGAACCAAATTTTTAGAGCGAGAGAGAAAATAAATAAATATTACGTCATCGAATTTCTTTAATGTATAATTTATTACTGGGCACTTATGGCATAACTGACATGAAAGGGCAGGAACTATATTGCACCCCTTCCCCTGACATATCTAGTTATTATTATTATTATTATTATTANCGTTCGGGTTATACGCACTTACGCTAATGTGTAATGGTAGGGTGATTGTGAGATGAAATGGAGGACCTACAGTTTAACGTGGAATCCGAACCACGGTGGAGGCCTGGCATTCCCCACATTCACAAGATGTCTTGTCAGAGGTGAAGGAAGGGTTTGGTAATCAGATAAATCTGTGCCGGGACCGAGGATTGAACCCCGGCCGCCAGTATAGAAGTCCGACACCTTACCCCTAGACCACCAGGTCGCCGACATATTTAGTGAAGATTTAGTCACTAAGAGGGTGTACATTCTACCCAGGTAAATGATGGTACATCCCCTAAAAATTCACCCTTCGAATGGTTTAAAGCCATCTAGTTTACTTCGTTGTTATTATGTACGAATAAAAAAAAGCAGCTTTACAACAAAATAAAAATAAAACTTCTTACTATAGAAACAATGTTTGGGTGTAAAAAAAAGGCGTAATTGTGAGACCGTGAGATATTTAGCATTGGAACGGAAGTCGATGACAAAAGAACCGGGTCTTCTCTTCGCTCTTCACGGAGTTTAGAATGTATAGACGACAAAGACAAAAGATTTAGGGTGAGCAGAACAAAAGATAGGGTGTTACTAATGTGAAGAATGAAAAAAAAATGTTTTGTAATTGGAGAGAAACCAAACAGTAAAATGTTTAGTAAACTGAGGGGGGAATAATACTTGATACCTACTCACCAAAATGAACCCACGTAAAAAATAAATATTACAAAACAAACCGTACATATTTTACTAATTAGTGTATTATAAATTGTGAAATATTTTTCAAAATACATTAATAAAAAAAACCAATTCTGAGCTGACTTTCTAGAAAAACGGTCATGCAGTAATATGTATAATATAACACACTTCCTTTTTACCCATTTTGAACAAAACTGCTAATGTTTCCCAAAATTTCAGATGTAAAAAAAAAAATTAAAGCTAAATAGCTACAAGTTTCACCTCACACATGATACCTAGCTTAGGTAGGTAATCTAGTAAGAAATAGACTTTATATCATGGGAAATGTATTTTATATTCTTAAGGCGACTGGCCCTTTTCATTTGGTGTGGAAATGTAAAGCTATGTGAACAAACGTTTATATTCAAGAACTTTATTAATGTTTTGTATTGTTATTTTTGGTAACGGTTTGTTTAAGAATAGAAGCGAGTTGATTAAGTTTAACTTTTTATATACACACCTTCTCTATTATTTTAACAGTGATCAAATATCGATACAATTTACATTTTTCAATACAAAACTGCCGGCCTCATGACAAAAAAAAAGAAGATGTAACAATTAATAAACATCGAAAAATTATCTTAGAAGGTGTGTTGAAATTGTTAAAATTAAAATTTCATTTGTTCTCGAGAAAACTGATATAATCAAACGAAAGATTTTTCCGCAAGACCTGTTCGGTACTAGCACCATCTACGGTTTCCGTGATCCGTCTGTTCGTGTTGGCGCGGAAGGATACTTTGGTTGGTTGTGAAGCCACGCCCCGCCTGTCATCCTCCCACCCATCATCCCGCACTCGACAGGGCCATAGGCCTTAATTAAAAAACATTGGAAAATAGACCAAATAAACCGTTAGCATAATCGAATTAATAGTACTGTTAATATATTATTTGGAATGAAATTAAATAAATTTTTGTACAAAATTTACACAAAATGGTATAATTTAAACAATATACATTGTTACAGAAACATATTAAGAAAATAGTAGCCCCTCCGTTCAACAAAGAGTTTAAAAATCAGCCTCCTAGGCACCCGCTTCGGTGGCCGAATGATCTAACGCACTACTTTAGTGTTGGACTAGACCGTCAAAGACGAGGTGATCGGTGATCGAGACTTGTCGGATGCAATCATTTGGTTTTTCTTAAATTGATTTACCCTCTACCTTCACGCAAATGTGGTTACATTTCTTATAAAATAAACTTCACTAATTTCTAGGCGATTAGTGTAATAAGTGCATAGGCGTATAACCCGAAGACATACTAAATCATGGAGATATAAAAAATCTCAGACCTTAACTTAAATATATTTACCAATAGCTTGGAACCTATTAGTTTCATAAATATATATTTCAAATAAAAGTTATTAATTTTTAATCATAATGCAGCTTTTCTTTGATAAATAGGTTCATATATTAAAGATTTGTAGAGATATGCTTGTGAATGTGGGGAATGCCAGGCCTCCACCGTGGTTCGGATTCCACGTTAAACTGTAGGTCCTTCATTTAATCTCACAATCACCCTACCATTCCACATTAGCGTAAGTACGTATAACCCGAGCGGGTAGTAAGACGCGGTGCTAATAATAATAATAATAGAGATATGATCAAAATTTAAGATATTCGCTTATGTAAGTTAAACTTTAAGTAATTTTCACGGAAAAATTAGAGAGTAATTTTGTTTGTATTGTTAGACAGTGTATGGATAAGAATGCCAATCAAAATCATCACTACCAATTTTGATTAAAAAAAAGAAGCTTATTTTGGTCCTTAAGCAAGCAACTCTTAAAAATAGGGTTATATATCTAATCCCAAAAACTCCTCGGGGGAATCTTACTAAGCCCCATGTCCTGGATCATAGCCCGCTGTTTAAAATTGTATCGTCTCTAGTGCCAGTAACAGACAAACCGACAGAAGGAATAACAAAATAATCTATTTCATCTTCAGTGTGTCATTAAATCCAATCAAGATATATATAAATCTTGAATTAGTTTTTGTTTACGATCACAATATTTATCTAGCTAGAGTGTCACGAGAAAGTAAAATACAACCAAATCTACTCATAGATATTTTTAAATTTCAAAATTAATAAATGTATCCCAATTTTACTTATATCAAAAGAAAGATGCCTAAAATCACAATTTGATCAGTTTTCAGTTTTGTGATTAATTTTGCATAAAACAAAATACGGGCTGTTAAACACATTTCCTGTTGAATAACAATCGGGCCATACAATATTATTTGTCGGTGACCTGGCGGTCTAGGAGTAAGGTGTCAAACTTCTGTGCTGGTGGCCGGGGTTCAATCCTCGGTCCCGGCACAGATTTATTTGATTACCAAACCCTTCCTTCGCCTCGGACAAGACATCTTGTGATATGTGGGGAATGCCAGGCCTCCACCGTGGTTCGGATTCCATGTTAAACTCTAGGTCCTCCATTTCATCTCACAATCACCCTAACATTACACATTAGTGTAAGTGCGTATAACCCAAACGGGTAGTAAGACGCGGTGCTAATAATAATATTAATAATGATAATAATAATAATAATATTTTTCATGTTAAGCACGCTAAGCACGCTCTATATATCCAATTGAAAAAATAATTTTAGTCAACCTCGAAAAGTTTTGAATCACCAAAAAACAGATCATAGTAAACTACTTATCCTTTTTTAAAAGCTAGAATTAAAACCAAAGAAAGGCCCTGAGGTGTGTTAACATAATATTTAAACATTAAATTTAAACAAAAGCCATCACACAGTTCTGAATCCAGCCCCAGGTACAAATAGAAATACAGACATACAGAAGTGTAAGACCTAACTAAATGTCTTGACTCAGGGCAACAAAACACCTCGAGGTTTGACATTTTATCCCGATTACAATGCTTTTTGTAGACTACATGGGGAAGGGAAAATATAAAGAGAGTTTGATTTGAAAAATATTTAACTTTAACGTGAATAAAATGTTTCATTGAATGCATAAATATCTAAAGCCATGTTTAAAATATTTACTCATGAACACTCGGAATTCAAACCAGAGGCCTTTTGCCTGAAGTAATATTTCTCTTATCGCTTATATTTCCAGGTCTATTCTTTCTGCAGGGCAAAATTTCACTCATTGTTTTAAAGTAAATCCAATAATGAACATGAGGTTATCATCTACCTACTAATGATTAGAGACGCAATCACATTCATTCAATCTTAAAATAAATAGTGACGTATGACAATGGACACGGGAATAATGAATTTATCTCATTTTTATTCCTTTCCTATGGTCCAAATCTGTGTCCAAATAGAGTTTTAATACATCAATTTGAAAGTCGTTTATAATATTATTATGATATTTATTTCAGTATATTCTCACGATACAATCAATTTGTCAATCTATTATTTTGATGAATTGAAACCAACAGTTATTACAAATAATATGCCTAATTTTAACAGAATTTTCTGATAAAATTAATACGTAACTTAGAGACATGTAGTGATAATGATACTCCCTATAAAGGTGAGGTTGAAAAGAACGGGTTTTAAGTAATGTATTTTTACCGTATTTATAACCCAAAGTATTTTTTTTTAAATATACACAATGTTAAATACATTTAGTCCAGTTTTCTACATATTATAGTATTCTCAACAAGTATTTCATTTTGGTCATGAGCACCATGATGATTGAATGTAACCCTACCCACTTTGATGGCCGCATGTTTTAAGGTGCTACTCTCGCAATAGACTAATATGCCGATATGCCGATTACGGGGCGATCGTGGATCAATCTCGATAGGGTGTACTAATAGTGGCTATTCCTAAACGGTTTCTTACTCTCTCCTCAAGCTAATGTAGGTATATTTCCTCTTAATTTTATCATCCTTATCCCTAACCCATTAACATAATTAGTATATAAGCTTATTACCGAAATGGGTTGTAAGACAAAATGTTAAAGATGTTAGCCTTATCTATTATTACTAAAGGTTTCTGTTCAAATTTAACTAAACTGATTACAAATATTTAGGATCTGTTGAGATTATTATGTATAGTATAATAAATTAAACGCATCGACTAAAACAATAATTTATTTATTTTTCCTGAAAAGGGTTATTGCTAAAAAAATGGCAAAAATACATAAGCTAGTCAGCGTTTCCTTTCACAATATTTAGAGCAGTTTATATGTTAGTTTAATTATTATGAAAGATTTAAGTAATCAAAGCACACACAGACTATTTATATCTTTACACGAATGTGGGCAAGAGAGTTAGTTATGTGTCAGAAGCATACATTTGGGTTTTACAGTAAGGGGAATGTTAAGGTCCGAATCCCGGATGGGTGTGATTATGGTGTTTATTACAATATGGTTTTTCACCCATAGTTTACACAATTTTAGATACTCTTTCTACAAATTCTACCTTCTCTTTCGTATTAAATAAATTAATAAAATTCCTTATATTTTGATGTGGTAGAAAAAATCTACGTTTTCTAAGATAATCATAATATATTTTGCCTAAATATTAAAAATAAATATTATATTTGATTCTCTAAATAGGAATAGTGTCTTAATTATTTTTATAAAAGTACAATATTTAATTTAATTAATACTGACACAGTATAGGTATTAAAGGCAATGCACTTTATATAAAAATACTGATTTTGATAAGATCAAGATATAAATTGTTTCCAAATTTGTTTGTATTGTTTTAAATATAAGTGTGAAAAAATATTTCATAATACATATCTAGCCCAGAATATAGAATAGTATTACATTACTTGCGTATTTGTGCCATACCTTCCCTCCCCCCACCCAACCACGCCCTCTTTTTCTTCCCAAAGGGCACGTAAAAATAAGATAATGATGCTAGCAACAATAATTTAAGAATATTTCGTTTACAAACGTCATATAACACGTGGTCTAATCATAAGGGCTTGCAATTAAAATATTATCTTTGAGGTTTGGGATTTGGTGGGGGATTGAATCCCTGTAAATGAAATGAAGTATTGTTTTTAAAATTCAATTTTCTCATCCTCTTTACCGGATAATGCGAATGTACCTAATTTCAACAAACTTCCTTAAATTTATCCCTTATATCAAGGAATTAATAACCCAAATATCGAAACTCACTAATTAAATTAAATATAACACAGGATATTAAAAGCACTATAAAAAATGTTTGAAAAAACTTCATAAGAAAATCTGTTAAAATACCATCTAAAGCGATATGAATCATTATTTTCTCTATAACAGTATTATAAAACTGACCTTCTATATGCAATTCGAAGCCATTGTAAAAAAAAAAGGCTATATAATCCTGTTGTAATCTTGTCCATAGAAGTGATGGCACTGAGCCCGGTGCTTTATGGCCAAAGTTTAACCCAAGCTCCCCGACCCCCCTTTTTCCAACATTCTACTGGCCATATAACGCAATACGTCGATATTTATGCGCGCACTGCATTTACGACGGTAGATAGAGAGGTGAAGTTCGGACTCAAAACTCCAGGAGTACATTCACCCTCAAAACAGAATAAATTCTCGTTTAGATGGTAGAGGTAACCATATTTTATACGGCTTGTCAAAAATTTATATCGTAGAACCAAAGTAAAAATAAGTTCTGGTGTATAAAGTTGCATAGTGTTCTTAATGTTAGACGCTCTAATTGCATGTACTTTTAAGAATAAATATAATAATTCTAGAAGTAGACTTACAGTCATATAGTTTTTAATCTTGTTATCTTTATCTAAATCATTTCAGAAATCCCTAACATAATTTGAAAGAGACGTGAACTATTTAGTAAGTATAGCAAAACCTTTAATGTTAGTGAACAAACAGTATGAGTTGTTGAATCTACTGAGAAATATGAAATACGCGAGAAAAACCAAATTGATGGAAACAATATATATATTTAGCACCGCGTCTTACTACCCGTTCGGGTTATACGCTTTAAGTACTAGTTACTCTAATGGATTAGGAATTGGAAAGGCTGAATTAAAGGAAGTGAACCCGCATTTGCGTGGAGGGAGAGTGGAAAACAATTTAGGAAAAACCACCCCCAGTTCACCCGACCGAGATTCGAACCTCGATCTCCCCGTCCTCAGCAGTCGAGCAGCTCAACACGACAAGCGCGTTAGCCAACTACGCCACCGAGGCGGGTGATGGAAAAAAGGGAATCGTCATACAACAAATAGCTGCAAATACTCATACAATAATATTGTTCCGCCACGCATTACTAATCGTCTGGGCTAGAAGATTTAAATAAGATAATGGGATTAATATGAGGAAGGTTTAATTAAAATTAAATACATCCCTGTTTGCTTGGTTATAATTGGGAGAATACTTGGGATTAATGCACCCTCATTTTACCTAGACGAGCAGCAAACTTCCCGTCACCATACACCCAAACTAGACAAGTTTGACATTTAGTGCTCCCGCCCGCTGACCCAGATCATAAGATATTTACTTGCCCATAAAATATGTCTATGAGGTAAGTGTGTCAACAGATTGTCCAAAAAAGAGGGACGTGGTAAGAGTTTTACTCCAAGGAGCTATTGTAATCTATTTCAATCCCTCTCTAATAAAAAAACTTTTAAGACACCTACTTAAACTAAATATTAATTTACTATTAATATATAACTAAGTGTACAGTGCTTAAATCCTCTTGTAGAATATTTCGACATTTTTCTTTCACGCCAGACTAATAATCGCTAGTCAGGAGGACAGTGGTTTATTTAAAGTATAGAGTATAGTGTATTAAATATTTTTATTAAAAAAAAAAGAGAAGAAAACCGATATATTTTCTCCATTAATTTGTTTCAGGATAGATTACGAGAACCGTGGAGTAACAAATATTCTACCTCTGCCCCAATTCCCCCCCTCCCCCCCTTGACCCAAAGGCACTGTTTCACTAGCAATCAAAAGATACAAAGGTGTGATTTGAACTAATCATGACCACGGGTGATTTTAAGACTCCTACGGTGCTCAAGATCTCAGCCGGATTAGCTTTATTATTATTATTCTTTAAAATTTACAACATATACTATATGGGCTGCAACCAATTAATATTTGTTTACACTGTACTTGACCTCGTATATATATATATATATATATAATTTGTTTGAACAAAATATCTATATATATATAATTTGTTTGAACAAAATATCTATATATATATAATTTGTTTGAACAAAATATCTCATCTTCAATAAACCATCCTTAAGTGGGTGTCAAAATAGCAATTATAAACACACCGAATGGAAACAACAATAATATTAAAGCTATTGGAAAATCAATTGGATTAACGGGTACTATATCAGGTCTGAATGCTGCGATTAAGATCCAATACCTTATTAAATGTTGCGCAGGAGTTTTTACTGTGTGGTTATTGAACAACATCATACCCCCCGCTACATCTATGCATTTTAATTATATTAATGGGGCAAGGAAAAATATCGTAGAATTTAGGGTAAAGGCACCAAAATTTGTGAAAAGGGAGATTGAGAAAACTTTTAGAAAAAACCTGCCATCATTAAACATGGTATTAAATAAAGCACCTAAAGGTTGTTGTTTTAATCCCAAAAATTCCCCATCTCAGAAAGTCTAATACATTATTATTAGCACCACGTCTTACTACACGTTCGGGTTATACGCACTTACTCTAATGTGTAATGGTAGGGTTATTGTGAGATGAAATGGAGGACCTACAGTTTAACGTGGTGGCCGCCAGCATAGAAGTTTGACACCTTACCCCTAGACCGCCAGGTAATCAATATCTAATACAAATGAGCTTGAGGTTTAGTCTATGTGTCAACCGATGAAGATGTCTTGCTTTTCAATTCGTAATATCTCATTCTCTCAAATACTTATTTAATATTCATCATCACAATCCTGTTCCCAATTACACAGTTTATATTAGTGATAATCAATGAGTGTGGGCCTACTAAAACGTCTCCCTTTCAATCTTACATTCTTAAATATAAAAATCTATTAGGAAAACAAGATGTGTACCTTTCCTTATAAATCATGCGCCCTTTTATGTTCTTCAGGGCAACCCACTAGCTCGGGAGCCCCCACCCACCAACACCACCATCCCCTATCCCAATAACCACCCGCCCCCCCCCTTACTCCCCCAAACACAAGCATCCCTTCGGATATAAATATTTCGTTAGTACCCCGGTAACTTGACAGCGTCCAAGCGAGAGAGAGCCATTGCTACGGATGCACATCTGCTGGGGGTAAGAACGGCTCATATACAGGTCCCCCAAAGCCGATCTTCACTTTAATAAATATTTGGAGGCATTGATTGAAGTTTTTTACACTTGCTTTTATTTTGCTTTTTAACACTATGCCTATTTCTATTTTTGTCACCGAATCTATTTAACCATTCGGGTTATACGTCTATGCACTAATTACGCTAAAGGGCTATAAATGAGGAAAAGTAATCTAGAGAAGTTTATTGGTATTTGTATAGAGGCAGAGTCTAAAACTATTTACAAACAAACACACTCAGCAAATCCATCAAGGATTAAAACCCCGAGATCTTCGTCACTGGTACTAAAGACTATTGTGAGGCTGACACCTGCTTAGAACATTTGACCATTGAAGAGGGTAGCAATAATATCAATGTATCAATCTAGGGGGAAGAATCGATGAGAGTTATTTTTTTCACAGCATCCGAACACATATTATTAGGGCCTAACGAATACATTTAATTACGTTAGTGGAATGGGACGAAGAAGGTAGAATTGTATATGTAATATACCAGCATTTGCGGTTAGAATGAGTGCTAAGCTATTTAAGACAATCCATCATAAGTTCACCCGACTAGGATATTTAATCTAATATACAGGGTGTGGCACATAAAAGTAGCCAAGCTCCAAACGTACGCGTAAGAAAGGACTGCAAGGTGTTACCCGTAATATTCAAGGTCAGTTGTACCCACCTAACCAGTGTCGGGGCAGTCAAGTTGCGAAGGTAACAGAAGCACGCACGTGGAAACGTTAGCAGACTATTTTCAATGCTTTTCTAGCTCATCTATGTAGGATACTTTTACGTTGGACACCCTGTACCTTATCATCGACAATCTTGTCTAACATGAGAAAACTACGTTAGACCATGCAACCACCGATTTAGACTAAGGAATGGTATTTTTAGAAGGAAGTGCACTTGCATTAGCACAAATAAAGGATGGGAAGGGCAAAGTGATAAACCAAACGTTGAGCGGTGGAGGGGAGCGGGGGGGGGGGGAGGACTACTATAGCGCTACCAGCCGAGATTTTATCTATCATATAATAGCTTTCAGATAAGCTTTCTTACACAATANGGGGGGGGGGGGGGGGGGAGGACTACTATAGCGCTACCAGCCGAGATTTTATCTATCATATAATAGCTTTCAGATAAGCTTTCTTACACAATACACATTTAAATATAATGATTTTCCTAAAAAGAATCTATAGTAAATTACAAGAATATATTGTTTTTCTTATGTTTGGAATATTTGTGAACATATCTATCAGGGAACGATCTTACATAATAATGAAAGACATAACTTTATTTTTCTCAAAACCAATTAATTTAATGGATTTTTACTTTCGGCGGATTACAGAAAATATAAAATTTTTGCGAAATTTAACTTTTATATGGATTTTAAAAATATATATCCGGGAATAGTTTTTCATTATAAGTAAGAACACGTTTTCCTTTTTTAAAAGTACAAATAATTTTACTGTGGTTTGAAAATAGCTTGATTTTGAAAATTTGTAGTTTGTTAAAAATCTATGAACAATTTGGTTTAAAGTTTATAAATATATAGTTTTTATGGTGTTATTTATTGGAATGTTTTGGTGTTTATGATTGATATGAGTGTATTGAGAACTTGGTGCCTTAAGCAGCATAGCCACATAAATGCCCCTAAATTAATAAACGCTGACGGAACCGAGGCGACATAGTTGATGTGACAGGTTGTTATGTAATTATGGAAGTGGGAGAGGTGGTGGGGTGTTAAAAGAGGGTTCCGGTGTTGTGTAACATTTATACTTACTCGTTAAATACGCACTGCTCATTTTATGAGTTTTCGTGGTATGGAGGTGGACGAGAGTTCAATATTTTTGTAAGCTTCTGTAACTAAATAAATCTGTTGCCAAAATCAATCAATATTGATGAGATGGATACATTTAGTTGAATTTTATAATTTTTTTTTAATAAACGTTGATTGTTAATTTTGTCACGAGCACAGTGTCCCTTGAAAAAAAACTTTTTTAATGAGAAGAAAGAGTCGTGTTTGAAATCCACCTGTCCAAGACAAAATGAATATTGTGACACAATTAAATTAACTGTCTAATATTGTATATTATATCTGCAAGAAGAATGTTTAAAAGTAAAACCTCAGTAAACTAGCTTTAAGATATGTTCACTCATAAAAACCAAAACATCCCAATAAATAAAATCATAAAAACTATTGGCTAATAAACTTTAAACCAAATTGTTCATATATTTTTAATATATATCAAATTTTCAATAATCAAGTAATTTTCAAAAAAACCGTAGAATTATTTATAGTTAAACACAATAAAAACGTTTTCTTACTCATCATGAAATACATTTTCATGCCATCGCATTGCTATTAAATACCACATTTATAAATTTTGACCAATAAATATGTAAATATTGACTATTGAGTATAAAATGAAAGAGCTAGATCATTGTTGTACAATCATTTTTCCTAAGAGGTTTAAGGAAAAATAACATAAACTTTTTGAGACTTTGGCCTACTTATATTTAATTACTCTATGGCATTGGAGAATTATTGCGTTAAAACTAAAGTAGTATCGCTATACAACTAAGGCTCACAAAATTGTATTAATATATTTGCCAATACCGCAGAAATTGTTGGTTTTATAAAAATATATTCTATATACAAGATTTTTATTTTTAATAGCACTACAATTTTCCAATGATATGTTATTTAGTATCTCAAATAGTGGCGGAGATACGGAAATTTCAGCTTCTGTAAAGTACCGTAAAGTCATTCTCACGGGAAAATGAAAATAATCAGTTTATTTATAACCTTAATCAACGCCCAGATACGAATATTAATCGTAATCTTTAGAACCAGTTTTGAGAAAATCTATTTTTTTTACCTTTATTTAAATTACTTTTAATTTAAAGTCTAAACAGACTTACAGAGATACGGCATTTAAAGACCACTTTTTAGGTTTCGGGTGGTCATGGGACGTCGACATTCATCAACATTTCAGGTTATTTTTTTATGGTCGCAATACTTTACCTTTAATGTCCCAGAAGATAAACAATATATACAGTAGGTGGTTTCTGAATTTCCATCTGTCTGTCTTGTCTCTGTATCTTGAAATAGAGCCTAATCCATTTAACCGATCGGGATGAAATTTGTTATATGGGGTTTTAGTAGGGTTTCCTCGAGGGGTTTCAGTAATTGAATATCTAGGACTAAGATCAAGGGTATTTTACTGAAAGTCAAAAAGAGAAAAAATCGATTTTCTCAAAATCGGCTCTAGGATTTTGATTAAATTTATTTTCAAAACATTTATAAGTATTCCAAACAAAATGGATATACTTAATATTTCAGCAAAGTGACTTTAAGGTTTCCGATCTGATTCGTAAATATATTTTTTTCGTCATATCTCTGAAACTATTTGAGATATGAACTTACTTAATTCTGCAAATATGTATATCTATTTATAATAAAAAAACTTTATTTGAAAAATATTTTTATAAAACCATAGGATTCGGAAATATTGTCAAATATATTCAAACAATTTTATGAACTTTAGTTGTGAAGAGATACTCCTTAAGTTTAAACGCAATAATTATAAAATGTTATAGAGTAAGCAAATAAGTAAGTCTGTCAAGAAGTTGATCTTTTAACCCCTTAAGGGAAATGTTTATACAGCACAGGGCCGAGTCCAGGATTTTCGTGAGGGGGGAAGGGACGTGGGTGTTCCCATTAGAATCGGTTTGGGGAGGGGGACGGGGCACCTCAAGAAATTTTGATATAAAAATATTTCAATATTTGAGAGTAAATCTTTAAGTAATTTTTCATTGTGATGCTAGAATTGAGAATAATCCTTTAATGAAGGGTATAATTCGAAATTAGCAGTAAGTATTGAAATTTATTGAAAGCAAATAATAAGATCACCAACAAATAATGATTATCAAGAGGGAAATTGTTTTAAACACTCTAACAATTATAATATAAATAGTTTTTTAGCTATTCAATAAAATAGACAAAATAGATAAAATTATTCAGGTTTCGAAAAACTGAACTTTAACTCCACTATAAAACATAGCTAGTTATTTCTCACTCTAACAGTAGGCCATACTAACACGTTATGTGTGTGGTATTAAACAAAGATTTTGTTTAAGCACGTTATTTAAAAAAATATTTAAAGATCTTTATTTTAATCATTGAAATAGTAATAATAGAAATGATAAATTAAATTTAAACCTAACAATATTTGTGCAAAAAGGTGAGGGGGGCGCATCTTAAATATGGGTAATTTTATGAATGCTTATTATCACCATTTTAACAATCAATGGGATTGACTTATGTATTAATAATAATCATCGTATATTAATAATTTTATTATATTACCAATGACAATTAAAAAAATTAAATCTCGTTATTGAGATAGTATTACGTGACAATAAAATTAATAGTGACTTCAAAATTGGTTTAATTGGCCTAATTTCTTGAAGGGGGGCATGGTCCCCCACACCGTTTACTGGATTCATCCCTGGTAAAACACATATCTATCTCGATAGTCAATAATTTTAATTGGCCAAAATTTATAAAAGATAAATTTAATAGCTTTGCTACAACGATAAGATTTGCATTACTTAGAAAAATTTTGACCCTTGGGGACCAAATATCAATATTTTTTTTGTCCAAATATACAAATAAAAAGGTTTTTAATTCTTTAAAAATAAAATTATAAAATTTAAAACTATTAGTCAAAAAAAGTTTTACGTATTTATGGCGCAATTGTTTTTAGGGTTCGCTAATGTATATTATATTACTAATTTTGAGTAAATATCTCCATTTTTAAACAATAGAGCGAGTAAGTCCGTGTGGAGTCCCGTACCATTTATTTAAATCAATGCTTAAGTTAAAAGGGAAATATATCATAATTTTGTTAATTATTCATAAGTATAAAACCATTAAATATATTTGTTTTGAGAAATATAAAAATACTATATTTCATGATTATATAAAATAGTATCCTGTAACCTATTTTGAATAAAATCAATATTATAATGTTAAAATATATTCCAAATATAAAAAAATTAACTTAATCTGGCAATGCACAATAGATTTATTTAGAAAAACAATAAATACTGTATACATAAATATGTGTTTTGTATATATATATATATATGTAATATATAAAGATGTGTTATGTAAAATAGAAAATAAAAGCTATTTTGAAATAAATTGAATGGCAATTTATTTTTTTATTTTCAAACATTGTATTATCAGTAAGCCACCCTTAAATTAATGTAACCCCCGAAAAAAAATATAAGGTTGTTAGTCAATCCTCCCCAGTTTCCCGGTTTATATGAACTTTGAAGATCCATTTTCAATACATTTCTTACTTTCTAAAATCATTAGTAAAATGTCAATAAACGAGTTTTCACCTAAAAACAATAATAGAGTGTTACTTGGGAAATAAACCACTTCCAAAATATTATTTTTAATACAAATCGTTAAAAGCACATTTTTAGTCCCCAATTAGAAAAAAAAGTCATTAATTAATCATTCTTTGAAAAATGTTGAACTCGAAACCAGTATACAGTGCTATTTTTCAAGTCAAACACACTCAAGATACCAATTTGGAACACAATCTATAGGGTAGTTTTAAAAATATCTTAAGTGTTGGAAATATCAATAATTAGTAAGCTAACCTTAAATACGTTTTCAATCAAAAATAATGTATACAATATTATTTGCCATATCAAACTCTCCTAAGATACCCATTTAGAACCAAATTGTTAGTGCTATCTATGAAATATTTCTAGTTTTTAAGAGATCACTCATAGTAAACTAACAATATATGAGAATTACTTCAAAATTAGGTAGAAACATTTTATCATGTTAAACACTAGCAAGATATTCGTTTGGTTCCAAATAAAAAGCGTCATTTTAAATATATTTAAAGTTTATGAAGAATCAGTCATTACCTAAATAACCACCCCAAAATCAAGTACAAAGTATTAACTTTCATAGCAAACAACCTCAAATATACATACTAAACAAAATAAATTGAAATTTTTCGGGTTAGCATGAATTTTACAAAATTTGACATCAGTAAACTTCCCTCTTTCAAATTATTTCTCGAATAATAACGATATTATACTATTGGTGATGTCAAACAAAACCTTTGATGTGTATTTTAATCAAAATGTTTATATCAATTTTCAAAATAATCACTCATAAGTAAATTACCCTTAATTTCAGGGACAGGCTCAAAGCCAAAAAAGGTCCCAAAGTATAGTAATCTAAATATCAATTATGAACCAAATCCATCATACCGCCTATGATCCCTGGCCAAGGACAGACCCACAGAATTGTAAAACCCAGTTTTTTGGGTTCGGATTCATATAAAACGTAAATATTTACCATAATCTAAAGATTTTTAAAGATTACAATATTTTCTTTAGTTATGAGACAGTAAAATAAAGAGCTGTTGAGTTCATTATGTGTAGAAAATTAGATCAAAATTTTTAATTCAACAATATTTTATTTATTTTGGCCAAATTACGATGTTTTGCTGTAGAAACAACAACAATACTGAACTTTATTTCCATCACTTGAATCCCACCTTAAACCACTACAGATGTATTGCACATTTACAAGAGGAAACATTTGATAAATTTAGGCCTTTTATAATAAAACACATTTTCATCACAAACTTATCCATTATTTCTTATTTTTTAATTTACATGGCGCTACGTAACAGTTACAAGAAAGCATACCCAGGTGCGATGTGTGTGTCTGTGTGTGAGTGGGGGGGGGAAAGCATGGGGAAGGCGGTTGGAGGATGGACTGGAAAGTATTGTTAACCGTTACGTAAGGGGATAGAGTTTTGAGTGGGTTTCAAATCTTCCAAAAGTGTTTCACGTCATTAATTATCCACCTATACTACTGATGGATACATGGTTACAAATTAGTGTTAGATTATTCAAAGTAATGCTTTGATATCAAACTGGGACTGAATGTTTTAACAGACTAAACTGGTAGATAAACAATATCGAGGTTTTATGAATTTACTCCACTTCATTTTGTTATGCGCTGTTTCCAAAATTTGCTTGTCAATATTAGGTCATGCGTTCAGTTATTTGCGATCTGGTTACCCGCTAATTTTAAATACGAGATATAGTTAAAATATTATTTGTATTAGTATGAAGTACTGGCCTTTTCCCGGAAGAAATACTTTAGGGAAAACAATGGTAAAAAGTACATTACATTTATTTGTTCTAAAAATGTTAATAAAAAAGGTCCGAAAATATAAAAAGGATTAAAAGTGTAAAAATAATAATAATAAGGTAAATAAATGGTACGACACAATCACAAAGACTTTCTCATCATGCTTATTATGGTTTCCAAGATAATTTAAAAAAATGGTTTTGGGGAAACCACCATTAAGTATGTTTTCCTCATAAACACAAATAAAACATATTGTTAACCATAATAGTCACTCTTTTTATACACTGAATATTATAAACCAAATTGTTCAAAAATATTATACGAAATTCAAATTTTCAAATACAAATTATCTGTAGACTATCCTAAAATAGTTTGTTATTTGTAAAAATAGCAACGTATTCTTATTTATCTTCAAAATATATTCCCAAAACCATTATTTGAATTCAATTCTCAAGGTCATTTTCCAAAAAGTTCAATTATTTTTATAATTTGTGGAAAGTAAACTGTGCTTAAATTAATAATTTTTGTATTAATAAAGATTGATTGTTATATATAATGTAAAATAGTTCTCCGGTACTAATTTTGAACAAAATTGTTACTTTGATTTTTTAAATATATTATTTTACAGAAAAAAATCATAAGTGAACTATTATTGAATGTAATAAAAGGCAAGACTTAGATAGTGTCAATAATTTACAAAGGTATGAGTTCAAATAAATTTTATTGATAAATTGAATATTTAGGATAAATAACGTTATGATTAACACTTTTACAAGTTATTTGTACTCAATTTTGTTTGTTTTCCCCTAAGCACGCTTTGATATTTAAAAATATTTACCTTGACTATATTTAATACATTTTGAGTCAAACTGATCAAACTAACAAACATGACAAAATCCACAGTTAATTTAAAAACAAGTTTTTAACGAAAGTGAAAATAGAACATATTAAAATAATAAGTTAAAACAAATCTATTCAAAAGTTGGTGAGTGCTTGGATTGTAAAAGTTGCAGTTTTCAAATAACTTTCTTAAGTGTTACCACGACTCGTAGCTGTATACGAGTTAAAGGTTATTTACTTATTTACCATTTATTCTATTTACCTTATAGCCTTTTCTGACCATTTTACACTTTTAATCAGTTTTAAACTCTTCTCCCTTTTATTTTGTCACATTTTATTATTATATAAAAATAATTGGATTACTTTTTATCAATTTTTCATTTTGTCACATTTTATATTAGGTACCCGGTTTGCCCTGGAGGAATATTTTAGAGTAAAAAGATCAAAAACATGCCAAAAGGTCAAATTTAATCTAATTAAACTAATTTTAAAAGAGGACAAGCAAAAGTGAAAAAAAATTAAAAAGGATAGTAAGGTAGCAGGGAAAAGTTGGTAAAATTTGCAAAAAGTAAATATAATAAAAATAAACTGGGCATAGAGGTTAAAGGGGCAAAATAAAACCACACAGAAATGTAGTTTTCAATAGCATTTGTATCAAATTCAAGCCCTTTTATTTCCAGGGCTCAAAATCAGAAAATAGATAAGTTCAAACGTAATTTGGCTCTCTTGTATTTGATTTTGACTTACTTGTCGAAATTCTATTTTATATCCCACTAAAAGGTGTAATTTATATATTAGTTTTAGAAATTTTAAGGGAACCCACCCTGTATAATCAGTGTTTCTTCATCGTGAAGTTTAAGGATCGAACCTTAATAGGGATGGTTCTTATATCCACCTGAAAGATTTCATTTTTATAGCACAATGAAAATTAATTTATTATTTTAGTTTCGGGGATCATAAAAATCCCTATTCATCTAGCCCTATATATAATAATATTTAAAATGCATTTTGTTTTTGGAGTACTTTGTCTATATTTATGGATTTTTTCCCTCGCCTAAATTGTTTTGATTAACTATCTTTCCCCCCTCCTCCACAATTTTTTCAATTTTAAATGTTATGTTCTTCATGGTTATTTTGATGGTTTCTTAAGCCTTTTACCAATTTAAAGAATTGTATCACATTGAAAAATAGTTGTTTCTATTAGTTTTATAAATTGTAAACCTCCCTTCCCCTTATATTAAACAACTCCTATTTAGAAATTTCAGATTTTAAGATAAATTTGATTATCTGGAGTTGCCCTTCTACTTGCTTACCAAATATAACTTTCTACTGGAAACTGAGATTAAAGATTTTCTTTCTGTTAAAGGCATGCCCCTAAGCCCTCTTGTTTCAAAGTTCTAGTCAAAAATTAAACATTTTCAGCAATTTGTATTTACTTAGACTTGTCTTTTCACATAGTTGACAAATTTAAGTTTTCTACCACACTGGTAAATAGTTGTTTGTTATTGGTGTTTGAAATTTTGAACACCCTTTCTTGAGAAATAACATTTTAAAATATATTGGTTTATCTAGAGCTTTCTCTTCATCTGCCTACTTAACTTTAATATTCAACTTCATTTAAATAGTTTTATTCTTCAAATCATATGATTCCCATTTCCCAGAGCCCCATTTTAGAATTTTTAACTCTAAGATTTAAATTGATTAATTTGGAGAATTCTGCTACCTACATGCCAAGAAACATTTATAGGTTTCAAGCCTAAGGGTGGGGGAAATACGGCGATGATTGAGCCAAAGAGTCACCCCTCTCCGCCTGTTTGGAGAGTGAAATTTTAAAAATTCTCAAAAACCTTCCAATGAAATCTGAAAGTGAACCTTAATTTTAAATTTAAAGGTTATATATCTATTTGTTAAAAAGATACATAAGTAATCTTTGAAATATTTCAACCCCTTTTAACCCTTTTTAGGTCAAATATCCCAAAACTCCGTATTATCTCTTGTCTACTTCCTAAATGAAACCTTAAGGCTAAATTTCAAGTTTTTAGGTCCAGGGGTTGATGAGATACGGGATAAATGAGTGAGTGAGTGAGTGAGTGATTGAGATAATGTGTTTTTCCTTTTACATTAATATAATATATAAATCTAAAAGCAGAACAGTTTAATTAAATTCTATAAAGTTTAACTATTTTTTCTTCAATATAATGGTCTAAGGTAGTGGTGGGCAATAAATTGGTCAGCTTAGCTACAGGTGTGGCAAAAGTTAACTTCTCATTCGCAACACCATGTACACATTTATAAATTAGTTTGCTAACACGAACATCTAAAACAACAGACACTGTTTTATCAAGTCTATTCAAACTATCTACATTAAAGACTACTCAATTTCAACTGCCTGAGATGAAAATGATGAAAATTGTTCATATTGAGAATGTAAAAGTATTTATAGTAAGATTTAATATTTCTTTTGTATGAAGGTAGAGATAATATAGATTGTTGGGAAGATTAAGTGGAGGCGATATAAATGGGAGTGCTGGGTCAATTACTTATTCAGAATATGGAATTAATTTGTTGTTGTGAAATAACTATCAAGTTACAGCCTGTTCACGCGATCAGTAAATATTTTATTTGACAATTCGCCAACTTCTGTGATCGGCTAAAAGATAATTTAAGGCGTCACACTTGCATTAGACTGGACTGCCTATGATGGGGATATTGGGGGTTTAATTACGCTAGGGTTTCCCACTCTTCCGCAAAGCAAATGTGAATAAGTGCAGGCTTACTCATAAATTCTACAACCTTCATCATTACTTTATTATTTCAAAGAGAAATTAAAGTCTCAGTTAACGTATGCCCTGATATTTGTAGGATGAATATTTCAAAATAGTAAGTCACAGTGTTTTTTTAAAGCTCAGAAATTAAATCTAAATATTTTTGCTATCAACATTTTCAACACTTTACAGACCTATTAATATAGGTTTATAGGTATCAATATTACCTATCAAATCATTATCATCATCCTGAACTGTTCCCAGTCTGTGGCCGGGTCTGTTTAGTAAAATGCACCCAGCAGTCTGTCCTTCCACCATTCTTGCTCCTTCATTCTCTTCCACTTTGATTCTATCACTTGCACACTTACTGTTATCTGTTACTCTCATCTTTTACTTGGTCTCTTTTGTGATATCTTCTATATATACTCCATATTCATTAATCTTCTTGGAATCCTCTCCCATTACATCCTCATTACGTGTCCATACCATCTCATCCTAGCTTACTCTAGTATATCATGTACCCCCTGTTCCCCAACTCTATGCCTTACATCTTCAATCATAATCCTATAGCATTCTTCTCAAATCTCCATTCCAAAGCCTTCACTTTCTTTGTTCCTCTTGTATCCAAAGTCCAAATTTCTGTTGCATACGTTACTATGGGTATGAAGTATACTCTATACAAAACTTCCTAAACTTTATGGAAACTTCTTTTTTCCATGGTAGGTATCTTGCACACCTGTAGAAAACCTCTCCTTACTGATCTTGTTTCACTATATCTTCTCGGATACCCGCAATTTTCTCAATCACACTTCCCAGATGCTTCACGCTCTTTGATTCTTCCAAATCTACTCCATTCACTTCCATCACCTGTCTTGGCCTTGTTTCTGCCTTGTCGTCACTACCACTTCACTTTTCACCATACTAGATTTCATTCCACACTTTTAACCTCCTCATTCCATTCCTGGAGCTGTTCCTTTACTTCCTCTTCTTCCTCCTTTTCCACCCATGCCATCAAGTTATCTGCAAACATTAATGCTTTCAATTTCTCCTGATCCAGTTTCCTATCAATATATTCACTATAATTTCCATCACCAATACTAATAGTAATGGTGAGAGGGAACTTTATTTCTTGACTCCGTTTGAAAATGGAACCACTCTATCCACACTCCCCCCGTATTTAAAGAACTAATATTATTATTATTATACAAACGATTTACTTACTTAGCCACTCGTATTTATACTCCAGTCTCCTCCATAACATTTTATACTTTATTTCTATCCTCACTATCATAAGATTTTCCTATATCCATAAATTACATTATCAAATATGAAGGTTCTACATGATTTGACCTGACTTATGAATATATTGAAATTGTTTTAGTAATTTTATTGCCATCAGATACTGTTCTTACTACCAGAATCCTACTTTAGTTCCGTGGGCAATCTTTCTTTTCTTCCTAAATTAAGATACAATATTCTAATATGTTGTTTTAGAAAGTGTATTTAAACCCACATATTAAAATACAGGTTAATTTTACAAACAATTTGCAGTAAAATCGTAAGTAAAATCATATGGTTAAACATGAGAAAAGTAAGTTTTATAGTTTAAAACCACTGGTATTAAAGTAGAATAAAATCGCCTCGATAGTTTCCAAAACAATTAATATTTATGTTTAGGTGTATGTGTATATACATATATTATATACGTATAGGATTTATCATATTATTTTACCATTGAAATACTTTGGATGGATTTAACCTCTCGCCGAACATAAAATAAAGCTAATGCACTGAATAACACTTTATAACTGCAGCAATTTTCTGTAAATATATTTCCAGTACGTGATGGCCATAAAAAATGGGTTGAACAAAACATTTACTTTCAATGGTTGTAAGTGCACTTCACACACATATCAACGAGGGGGAATACGTTGGTTGAAAAAACTCTCTGTGGGGTGATTTTATTTTATACATATTGTGAATGGGTGAAAATCTATTTTAAAATGCAAATAAAAGCCATGCAAAAGCCTACAGTTTAGATTAATTTACTTGTAAATATGTGTTTATAGGGAAAAGGGTAAATGGGATGGATATATGAAGTAATTTCCTTTATCCATTCAATTTTAAGAATAATCTCACCAGTTTTGATGTATAGAAATTGTTTTATTTAAACTGCAATAATTTATTTAGTAAATACAACCAAATCATATGGTTAATTTATTCTTACGTATATCTGTAATTTTAATACTAAGATACTACTATACTATTTTTACTAATACTATCTTTATTAACGCTGTAATATTTTTTTTTATAACTAAAAGAGTTTATTTAAAATTTTAATAATGTATATTTTACAGGAGTGACACGGACTGGGTCAGTGTTTCCTAATATTTCATGGTTACAGATATCGTCCATATCCTTTTAACCAGGGCCCTAATATTAACAACAAAACTATCTTCAAAATATGAGCAATAGAATTCCACTTTAGTTCGAAAATTGACTTTAAATTGACGATAGTATATTTTACCCCAAAATCTGAACGAAAATTTGGAGTAAATTTATAATACTAACAGTGTACTTTCTGGGGAGGTTGGGGTGGCTCAAGCCCCCTACTATATTTTAGGGACAACCCGAGATATACACAGATCAGAAGAGAAAATAAAATGTGTGGAGGGACGGATTATGACCAGTTAAACATTGTGAGCAGATAAAATATTAAGTGCCACACATCCTTGTGATGATCCTCCCTCGTAGTCCTAATCGATGTTCTTGCAGTCTAGGAAGTGGCCTCATCCTTGTGTTGATCCTCCCTCGTAGCCCTAATTGATGTTCTTGCAGTCTAGGAAGTGGCCTAAGTCGTGAAGATTTCGGCGGGTTCCAAATATCCCACTTTCACACGTGGTTCCATTGAGGAGTCACACACTGGATCGACATTTACCTATTACTAATAGTTGTTGATTTTTGTGGCTGCAGGCCTATGTGACGGTAAAACCAACTTTAATTCAGGCCTATTTATTTATTATTCTGTTAAATTATCACGCTTATAATAGTAGAAATATAAACGATCAATATAACAAATACCACTAAAAACATTCCAAAAAGCTTCAAGGTGTATATAATTTCCGAAAAAAAATAAAAAAAATTGCCTCCGCCAATTTGAGGGATCTTCCTCCAAATCTCTCTCGAAACCACCACCACCCCACTTTGGAATCCTGCGTACGATACTACGCACTACTAGATCAAATATGCACTATTCATAATACAAACTAGTAAAGTAAAATATTAAATAGTAAAATAACTTTGACAACAAAACTCTTTCATTCCGCTTAACATAAATATGAACATTAATAGCTTCCTCTTGGTAAGCACTGCATTTTACTACCCTCTTAGGCTAGTAACATATTAACACTAATGAGATAAAAGTTAGTGAACACGTACCCAAATTCGTGTTGAGGGATAGTGGGAAACTTAAATCCGTTATATAGCGAGTCTGACACCTAGGATCATAAAACGCCTTAAACGGATACTAAAAGCTACCAACATTCCACTTTGATTCTTAAAGGGACTCACACAACTGTGTGTTAAAAATATGTTTATTTATAGAAGAATTTACACAATATTTATAAGAATTTTAAAAATAAAGACTTTTATATTTAACATAAATTTATGTCTGTGGACCACCAAAAGAAAACTATAACGTCAAAATCCGGACCCTGCCTATAACTTTGCCAACGCCCCTTATTCTTTGCATTTTACCACCCGTCCATATTGTCACGCAAATAGCGTTGGTATGAGAAAGATAAAATTAAGATAAAACACACCCACGTTTGCATGGCAATTACTTCAGTTAAGGGGTGACCTGGCGGTCTTGGGGTAAGGTATCAGACTTCTATGCTGGCGGCCGGGGTTCGATCCTCGGTCCCGGCAAAGATTTATATAATTACCAAACCCTTCCTTCACCTCTGACAATACATATTGTGAATGTGAGGAATGCCAGGCCTCCACCGTGGTTCGGATTCCACGTTAAACTGTAGGTCCTCAATTTCATCTCACAATCACCCAACCATTACACATTAGCGTAAGTGCGTATAACCCGAACGGGTAGTAAGACGCGGTGCTAATAATAATAATAATAATAATAATAATACTTCAGTTAACTCAGCAGGGTCTAGACCCGTTCGACAAAACAAGACTGAAGTATTTAGCCACGCACCCAGTGTTACGGGCAATCGAGTTTTGAATGAAATATATTATTTTAATAATAATGGCTTTAAAGTAATACTTGAAGTACCTACTGAGCAAAAAAATATAACTAATGGGTATAACCTTAGACAGTATTTGGAATTCATGTTTGAACCCGGCTGCGTGGTCTCGTGGGGGACAGTAAATCACAGTCTTAGAATATATCACCTAGAACAGTAATAACCAACCATTTTGGTTCTCTTACACACTTATCTTATTATTTATCTTCAACTTTGTGCCCCCAAAGTTGTTGCTAGATAATTAAATTCATACAAATGCTTTACTCTACATCCAAAATAATAAAATATTTTACATCGAAAACAATATATTAAATAATAACTATTAAATGATAAATATCTACATATTTATATCTTTAAATTTTACGTTCTCCTTAAAACGTCCTCACGTAACCTAATGGTACGTATACCCCAGGTTTAATACCCCTGGTCTAGACTATTTGTAGAATAAAGGTCAAGAAGACAGAAGAAGAAACCTAATTATTGCCGACATTAATAGAATGGTTTGTCCCTTCATCCCTGTTTACGTTTGAGAAAACATCAAATATGGTCACCCTTAGATGGCTACAAACATAACTAGTAACTATTTACTGGAGAACACGACATTCAATGCTTAACGTCATCATTACCAACCCATGCTTCATGCGAGCTTTCGCGGAATAAAAGGTGACATATACGTGACGTCATTTATCTCTTTGACGTATACATACCCTTGAATATTGGACTTAAAGGTCATTAATAAGACTAGGGATAACCATTGAAACCAGATATCAAGGTTGGAAAATTGTAGATATTTATTTGTATAAAAAATTGAAGCTAACAACAATGAATACGCCAACAATTCCGTTAGTTTTGTATTTGCCTTTGAAAAAAAAGGCGAAAGGGTGATATTAAAATTGAGTGCGTGTAGTGAGCTGATTTTTACAAAATGTTTTCCTAATCATTCCTCATTCAAATGCTGGTCTATTTTATAAATGGGGCCAAATAAGTGTACATTTGTAGATAGCCTGGGCCGATATTTAAGCATGGATCCTATAAAAAAAAATTCAATGTAATGTATATTAGTAGCTAGCTAACTATTACGGTTTTAATTATCACACGGGGGTTTTACTTTGTGAACCACTTGACTCTTTACTTACATATAATTAATTTTAATTAATTTTAGTTATTAAACTGAAATTTATGGACCGACTGATTATACCATTACACAACTTATAAATCAACCTATTACAAGAACAGACATATCATCCAGCCCTTTAATTCATAATTGTGAAAGAGGAAACTAAAATATCACCAATGATAATTTTTTCGATCATGCCACGAATCGATCTCGGGATCTTTACTTAAAACATTACGTTAAACACGTTAGCCCAGAGAAATTGATTATACTAGAATTTTTTTTATAATTAATTAATTCTGGATAAAAAACAACAGCCCTTCTTCCATCAACAAATGCATGAATGTTAAGTGAAATACTCAACTTTCCCAACTATGATATTATTTTATACAAGATGGAATCCGTCCCAGTTTTTTTTATCTCAGTGTTAAGCTATAATATAAAGTCAGTTAAAGTTTAAGACTTCTCATTCGTTAGAGTTGCTACGTATCAAATTAAGGACGTCAGCCAATTTCATATTTGTGTCATTTATAATAAATTATGTTTAAACATTTCATAATAATAGTCCACATAGAAATATCGCTTCAAAAACTTTGTTTGAGGGCTTAGGTTAGTTGTGGTATTACCAACATGTTTTGTTTTTAAAAACAAGTTGAAATAATTATTATATGCTTAAAATCAAAACGTTGAATAATAAATGTTGTACTATTCTTATATTTAGTTTGTCGTCTCACAAAAAACATATCAACTTAGCCTAGGGCAGCACACCTATAGTCCATCCCTAGTACAGCAAGAAATGTATAACCATTATAATAAAAAGAATTTTGGATTATTTTCGTTCTTAATCGGTATCTACTCCAGGTCTACACGGATATTAGCTCAGATTTGAACGACTCGGCATTATTTTTCATCGACAGATTCATGTTTTAATTATAGCCAAACGATATTACGGATGTAAATAAAATACATATAGAATAAGTTTGTGTATATCTACACCCACGTGTTCATACGTCAAGTAATATAGTTTGTAACTTAAATGTCACTTTAAATATACACTTTCAATACTTTTATTTAGCACCACGTCTTACTAACCGTTCGGGTTATACGCCTATGTACTAATTATACTAATGAGCTCGGCATTGAGAGGGTTTAATTGAGATCAAGTGCACCCTAATTTGCGTGGAAGGAGAGTGGAAAACCATTTAGGAAATGCACCCTTAATACACCCGAGATTCGAACCCTGATCTCCCCGTCCTCTGCAGTTTAGTCCAACACAAGAGTAGCACGTTAGACTACGTGGCCACCCAACCGGGTCAATACCTTCTAATATTGCAAAAAAAAATCTAGAAGCTGGTCCAAATCTCTATTCGTAAGAAACTTAGGTTAGTATTATTTTGACTTAATGATCTCAAAAGTTCATGTTCATCATAATAATAATTAAATACCCCTCTATATAGTCCCTAGATTGACACCTGACATACTTTAAATACATTTTCATATTATCAATCCAATGACATATTGGCTTACCGAGGGGATTTGTATCTTCAGGTTTGCTAACCAAAGTTGTGTGCGCGCCCGTCTTCCCCCACAAGCCATATTGTAACTCCCCCTCAGAATACGTTTATTGATGGTCCTTAATATGTTTGGAGATGCATGAAAACCACAAAGTTTTTGATTACCTAAATTTATCAATTATCCTGTTTTTCATCCCTCTTAGACAAATATATGTTTCTCAGTAGTTTGTTTTTAACAACTCCGAATTCATTATCTTGATACAGACTGAGAGACCAAGCTTCACAGCCTTGAAACACAACGAGTAACACTATATTGGTACAATATGTAAGGAAAAGAGACGAAACGATAGCATATTACAAATTTGTTTATAGCAAGCATTACTTGCACTAAATAGACTTAAATATATATTCAATCTCTTTTCTATAATCTTGTTCCACAAATACACACTTATCAAATGGTTAAACTTCTTAAATTATTATTAGCACCGTGTCTTACTACCCGTTAGGGTAATATGCACTATGCTAATGTGTAATGGTAGGGTTATTGTGAGATTAATGGAGGATATACAGTTTATCGTGGAATCTGAACCACGGTGGATACCTAGCATTCCACACATTCACAAGTTGTGATTAATACACGTCTTGTCGGAGGTGAAGGAAGGGTTTGGCGATCATATTATTTTGTGCCGGGATCTAGGATTGAACCCCGCACCCCCAGCACCGAAGTATAAGACCTTACCCCTAGACCACCAGGTCACGACCAACTTTTTTTAAAACTCATGTAGTTGGTCTTTATGAATTAATTCCTTAGAAATAACGAATTTTTGACAACGTGACCAAGATAAAAACGTAAGCTATTGACTTAGGTTAAGTCTCCCTCTTGGCCCACTCTCGCTCTGGAGATCCTCCGTCTCTCCAAGGACCAGTAAAACATAGGGGGTTAGAAAAGGGGAAGGTATACCTTGGCGAGATGTATGTTTACTGGTTTTCTATACTCAAGTCACTCTACTATCCCCCTTTAACCTCCCTGCTCCTTTTTTTTTTACTTCCCTTGAACTACTTTTGTGTGTCCGTCAGACGAACCAAAAACTTCCAACATACTTTAATACGTTTCCTTTCCTTCAACCCCTCTTCCCCCCCTCCCTTTTCTCTTGATAGCGACGTGAAGGGGGTAAAAGGAAGGTCGGGTCATGTAGGTATCTTCAGTGTGAGCCTTCTTTCTCTCTCTAGCTTTTTAAGGATGGGGCAGTCTTTTCTACTTGTGTGTTTTTATACTTTATTCTTCCGGAGTCGCCATACTGTATTTTTTTCTTTTTTTTTTTTCACCCGCCAGCCTCAGCCTCATTTTCTCTTTGCCCCTAAATTCTCCTTTTTTTTACCAGAGAAGATTTGATTGATATATGTTATGAATGAGTTTCCAAGAAATGGTCTAATGTGACTAATATGATAGCTTTCTTAAAAAAAAAAGTTATATTCGTTGGTTTCAAACTCCATATAGCTACTCAATTGTAATACATTATGCGCCTAGTGATCTATATTCCTAATAAACCTATATCCTATAAAATACATTAACTAAGGCTATATTTAAACTTCTTATGAACATAAGGTGTAAAAAATAAGCTGCCAACAATCAAGCTGGTGGGCTCTTTGGGATGTCAGTGTTTTCATTTTTTAGGTCCTTCAATAATATCTTAATGCTTCTTATAAATGAGAAGTTAGAAATTAGATTTTATTCTTTTAATAATTTTGAATGTTTTGTTGCTAAAATATAGTATAATTTTAAAATATCATATTTTAAATTTCATTATAATATAAGTTATTTACATCAATATCCTGTTCAAAATACAATATAATATACATATTCACATATCGACAGTTTCACTATTAGGAGCTCAAAAGAACGATTATATAGCCTATGAATATATAACTAAATATGAGGTAATAAACACATTTAAAATTAAGTTATCGATTCTCCAAAAATAATTCTAAACAAATTACATTTTACATATTCAGTACACAAATGGTAATCTAAAAGTAACATTGAATGCTATTCAGATATTTTAATAGACTTTTACCTGTGAAATGTACGAAATGAATGGAATTAAATAATAATAGTTATTCATAATTTCAACATAGTTAGTTACCTTTTTGTTACAATATTATTTAGATCAAGTATCTAGAAGGTGTCTCGTACTTAAGAAACTTTGTAAAATTATAAATTATATTTTAGTAGGGTCTATTGATACAATATACTAGAGATGCCAGTTAAATATTTCTTTACATGTATTATGAATAAATATATGTGATATTAATAGTTTTACAATGTTTATATATGGAACTTTCTACTAACACTTTACTATACCTAATGTTTAAGCCTATGATAATAATAATAATAATAATAATAATAATAAATAATTACTACCCGTTTTGGTTATACGCTTTAAGTACTAATCACGCTAATGGATTAGGAATTTAAAAGGTTGAATTAGAGGAAGTGAACCCGCATTTGCGTGAAGGGAGAGTGGAAAACAATTTAGGAAAAACCACCTCCAGTTCACCCAACCGAGATTCGAACCTCGATCTCCCCGTCCTCAGCAGTCGAACTCAACACGACTAGCGCGTTGGCCTACTACGCCACCGAGGCGGGTTTTAAGATTATGGTATAAATAATGAAAACAAAGAGTTTAGTACGATGGTGATGGGGAAGTTGGGATTCAAATCCCAGTCTAGTGGAGTGATGTTATTTTATAAATTACTTCACTTAATCCAAGAAAATGTAGGCACAAGAATTTGACTAAATTCTAGTTTTCTCAACCCTACAATATTATAATGATAAATAATTGGGTGTAAATTATATTATTAAGTTATATGAAAAAAAAATTGAACTTATTGTGGACGCAAAAATTTTATGTGGCGTTCTGGAAGAATTTATTTATAAAGCCTAAACGGGTATCGAAACGTGTTAGGCGAAGCTAAGATTTGAGAGGGGGTGAGCGGTAGAGGTATGAATGTCGATAGTATTATGCACGTTTTAAGAATAATATAAAGTTGTGAAATTTAAATGGTTTATAGCAGACATAATAAAACTTATATAACATTTTGTACAATGAGTCATAATATGAAGGAAATGTAATCTAATGATCTACGTTTGACTGAAAATAGTTATTTTATTCAAGAGTTCATAAGACGCCTCTATATAATGTAATATTTATAAATATCACATACAAATAAAACGTAATTAGCTAATTAGGTGTCTGGACAATCACTCTTTTAACGTAAACTTTTTTCCATAATTAAATATTTTATTTTATTTTAGGTCACAATAAAATTGTCTCTAAGTTTTTTGTTTGATGTAGGATAAATTATACACAACCCAAACCATCAAACAAGGGTAGGAAACCCTTACCAAATCTTTGTCAGTCTCTTTAAGGGTTGTTTTCACAACTTCAGCTACAAGACGTCACTAAGTGTGTGTCCAAAGTTCTCCAATTTCCACACACGTGTCGAAATGATACCGACTCAGATTCTATGTCTTGTTATGAAGACTCCCTCGAAGCGAACACACTCATCCTGTCGGAAACAATGCATCAAACTTGATCCTTAGAGATGAGTTCCGGGGATATTGATACAATCCGGTAGAGATTTCATTTCCGCTACCACCACACACACACCAAAGTTGCTCCGAAACGGCAAGATGTATGAGCATAAACAGAAATATACGTGGCCTCTTGTGAGATACCGTCGAGAGGTCACTTATCGCGGAAAGAAATATGGCCTCTTTACTATTTCGTTTTACAATCCGGTTAATGTTTATACCATTGCCACCTTGCATCGGTAGTCCAACGTGGAATAAACGTCAAAGCTCTGATAGTTTGGTTTGTGATTGATGGGGTGTTCATGGTTCAAATCTCAGCTAGGTGTACTGAGGGTATTTATATTTCCCGGTCAACATCGGTGGTTTTGGGTTAAAGTTATCGCCTCAGGGCTCGAAGTTCATGGGTTCAAAGCCAGCTAGGGCCAACGGATTTTTCTTGAGTGATACAAATCTCTAGCACAACTTCCATCTGAGTAGAAGTAACGCTGTCAGCTCTATATGTATTGTGGTATGTAAAATAAACATGTCAGTTGGCAAAATGTGTGTTTTCATTAGCTCACAGAGAATTATCGCGTACTGATATAATCAGTCGGTCCAAAAAGTTCACGTTAAATACATAAAAAGTATCCTGCATGATTTTTCATTCTATATCCCCACGAAATATCGGATACATTTCCTCTAAACTATAAGCTCCTTATTCCAATTAAATAAGTGTGATTAAATGCAAATAGACCAGAAGGGTAGAAATACACAGCGAAAAAAATATATATACCACTGACCTTTGATGTAAATAGGTAAGCATAGTAAATATAATAATTTAGTATAAAATGGAACAATATGAGACGCAACATTATAATAACTTTATTAATATAATATTATACTTAGGAATGGATCGAGTCAGTTTTTTGTTCTTTGGTTCCCCCTCTTCTCCACTTCATAACAAAAAAAAAGTTTGGGTTCTTTTTTATTAAATGCATGCATACAATTAGTTTAATATAGTTAAAGATATGAATATAGTCTTGGTGTGAAAATAAAGTAGATAAATACAGATTAAGCAGGTTATTGACTTTCCTCTCATATATAAGATCATCAGAATAAAACCGCATTTATATAATTAAATGGAAGTATTAAAACCAATATTCACTATAACTAGTAACATTTATTAAGTTTAAGTATATCTGTCTTATTGTGTGATATATAACACGTAAGTCTTAACACCCAATATTAATCACTAAATGATCTCAAGTTTGTATACCCTAATTAATAATAGGTGTTCTGTATTACGACAGGTCCATTCCTTTTTACAATGAACTTATACCTTCAATTCTCCCTGTATTCTGCCTCCTATTTCACCTTCCAATATTTTCTTCTTTCCTTCAAGTCAGCCAATATTTGAATCCTTATTCTTTCTAAGTTCCTCTTTCTCTCAACCTTTCCTTCTATGATGTCATGCAGAAGACTGTTCCTCCTAAGGATGAGTCTTATCCGGTTTGTTTTGTACCAAAGAATAATATACAATTTTTTTTTCTCAACCACTCTTCTCAGGACTTCTTCATTTGTCACTTTGTCTGCCCACCTGATCTTCTCAAGTCTTCTCTAACACTACATTTCAAAAATCTCAAAGTATTTATTTTCTATCCTCCTTTGAGTCCAAATTCTTTTCCATTCAGCGCGATGCTCTAAATGTAGCATTTTATCAATGTATTCGTCAGTTCTAAACTCAACATGCTGGTAAGGAGTAACTTCTTCTCGTTGAAAGTTTCCTTGGTTCTGGTGATACTCGACCTAGTTTACTTGGAGCAGTAGGCATTCTTTGTCAGCAGACTACCCAGGTACTTGAACTTCTCTATGTTTTCCAACTTATGGTTTCCAATTTAAATTTCCAGCAGCTCTTCATTTTTTGAAATCTCCATCACGTTTTACTTCCAAACGTTGAGCTCCATGCCATATCTTCTCCCTCATCTCCACCATCGGATCCATCATTTCCTGCGACTCTTCTTTATTTTTGACCAGCAATGCCAGATCATCTGCGTGTTTTATTGTGTTAATGTTTATTATTATTGTTATTGTTATTATTATTATTATTATTATTATTATTATTATTAGCACCGCGTCTTACTACCCGTTCGGGTTATACGCACTTACGCTAATGTGTAATGGTAGGGGTGATTGTGAGATGAAATGGAGGACCTACAGTTTTAAGGTGGAATCCGAACCACGGTGGAGGCCTGGCATTCCCCACATTCACAAGATGTCTTGTCAGAGGTGAAGGAAGGGTTTGGTAATCAGATAAATTATTGCCGGGACCGAGGATTGAACCCCGGCCGCCAGCATAGAAGTCTGACACCTTACCCCTAGACCACCAGGTCACCGACTGTTAATGTTAATGTTTAAAGTGTAAGCCATTAAATTTGTCACTTAGTGTATATTAAATTTTACCCTAAATGAATGTAAACACTTTAATAATAAAATAATAACTGCACTTAAGTATTGGATTTTAAAAGATTTATTAATATTTAATCATTTATTTTAAAATTAAAATAATCCAATACTAATAAAGTGTGGTAACTTATAGTACCTTCCCAAAGAGCAAATTATGTGGAGAACATTTTTTGGTGATTTAATATATTGTTAGATAATATTTTGAATAAAGATCTACTCTAATATATTAAATACCAATCATTAATTATATAATATCCTTTTGACATTAAAATCTTCACTCAATTATTTTGCTCTTAAAAATGCGAATTTTAAAAAATATTCATCTATTACAAATACACCCAAATAAAATATTGTACAAGTATTTCAAATTAAACTTGGGTATAGGAATAAATCAGATAAAATAGTATTAGCTTTATAGAAATACTAGCAATATATTTTATTCCTAATGTAATATCAATTACAAATGAGTCTAATTTACATTTTAGATACATTAATTCCCCTATATTTAGCGCTACAAAATATTATCTGTTTTATGTATATTTAGAAATGGGTTTTGGTAATTATTTCAAACGCTAACATAGCTTGAAAATTTGTAAGCATTGTATTTATATTTTCCTGTATCAATCCATAAAACATCGCTTTTTTTTGTGGTAGAATCCCTTTTGTTAAAAAAAAATTTACGTTTTCCTGTCCGCTCCATTGACCAATTCTTGTCGATTGCAAGTCCACTCTCGGCCTCTCCTTCTTCTATGCGTGCTTTTACGAAATGATTAATGATCTTTACGACAAATTTCGAGTAGCTGTTCAAGTAAGGTGTCAACATGACCCTCAGATATTCACTTGATATGAAGGATGGTCAGTCTTTTAGCTCAAATACTGTCCATTAAAGCGAAGACTTAAACAAACAACGCCGCTGAGAGATAATGTACTTTAACCGGTACAAATAAATATTGTTATACCTGTGTTTTATTAAAAGTGGACATTCGGAGCAACTTTTTGAAAAATACAAACATATTTTTTGTCAACATTGCAGGTATAATAAAGGAATAAACATGCTATAAGAATAATTATTGTAAGTATTTGTGCAACCTTCTTTATATTACATGTTTGTAGCATATAGCCCAAACGGGTAAGCGGTGCTAAATTAATAAAAATATATATTAATAAGTGACATAAAGTAGCATTTAGACTATTACAAATAAAAAATACCCCTTAACAAACTTTTGATTCTTCTTAGTTAATATTTAATAAAACATACATTAAGCTAAAGAATAAAACCAGGTCTGACCGAGTTTTTATAAAATAAATATATAAAGGAATTATATAAATAGTATCTAGTATTATGTATTTAAAGATTTTAAGATCCCTAATTTTCATAATGAGATCTAATAAATAAACTAATTATATTTATAAAATATGATTAAGATGTTTAAAGTTTAAATTATTTTAAAAATATATACAAGCAATGTCTGATCTCTACTAATATTGACACTGTTACTTTACCTCTTTTAACGCGATATATAACCGTTAGACTGGTTTCAATTTACAGAGGTTAAGACCGGTAGGTACACTAGCCATGCAGCTAATTAAAAAAAAAGTAATTGTCTGTTTTTCAACACCTCTTTCTCTCCGCCTGCGTTACACGTTTATATATATACTAATTATTCTAATATGATAGGGATGAGGAAGGCCTTATTTAAAGGAAGTGTAACCACATTGGTGTGGAGAGAGTGGAAGAAATAAACCCTTCGGTACACCAGAAATGTATTTGAACCCAGATATACTCATCAATAGCAGTCCAATATATCGCGAAAGTGACGCCTTATACCATTTGACCACCGAAGCGTGTCTAAATTGTAAATTTTCATAAATAATATAATTATTTATAGTATAAGTGCATTTAATATAAACATAACATAACTTAACATAAACTGCACAGGAGTACGAGACTCTCAAACGAACTTAATCCCCAGCAATACATTTAAAATCATACACCATGCATAGGATTTAAATTACTTCTATTTGAATATCATAATAATTTAATCTAAAAATAATTAATATATTATTTATAAAATACCTCAGGAATCAAACCAAAACCCCTCAAAACTTGTATTAAATCATTTTAACCTCTATAAATAGTAAAGAAATGTAATTAAATCGATTTAAATACTGGAACAAATAATAATATGATATTGTGATTAAATATTTGGTCACTAAACTATCGACAGCCTTTCGTGATTAAACCAAATCCCTTGAACAGTACATCCAAGATTGCACATTTTTACATCAAAGTGGTAGATCTGTCATCGATCGCAAAACCTTTTTTTTTGTTTGTTTCTTTGAATAGTAGAACACAAAGTTGGGACTGAATAAAATAAAAAAGAAGACCTATTGGGACCAAGGAGACATCCGTAATGTAAAAAACATGAGTTTTCAGCCAGAATGACTGTGGACGTTTTCTACTCACATGTCCTTTTGGAAAGATCAAATAGAATATCCAGTGAATGAAAGCGTAAGCGATCTAAAAAAAATAAAAGGGTATTGAAAAGAAATGCGATTCCTACTTGGACTTTTATGTGACCAGAATAGATATTCATAAAATTCTCCCACAAAATGTCATTTTTGACTAAAAGGTGTGAAGAATTGAAAAATAAACTGATTTGGTTGATATTTATCAAAATAATTTAAATATATTTCAATATAATCGGCTTACATTGCCAACAATTCTCTAAACAACGTTTAGGTAGGCCTATATTAAAGTTTTATTTTTTTATAAACAATATTACCGATTAAACATAAAATTGTATATTCAAAAGTAATAAACATATAAAACATACTAATTTGTTTATATCAAATAAAATTAAGGCTATTAAAATTATTAATGAATCGTAATTGTGTTTAAAAATATTTATATTGATATATTATGTGTTTTGATCAGCGTTATAATACAGATAGGCTTATTAAAAAGATTCAACATTAAAAATATGTTTTTAAATAATTTTTATATAACTATTTTTTAAAAGTTTCATCTATTAACGATTTAAAATATGATAGTATTTATTTTTAATTTTAGAATAGATTTTTGTATGAACATTAAGTAATAGCTAGGCAGATATTCGACCAAAATTATATAATTTTCCATTTATATCATTAAAGGATTAAGTAATAATATTTTTATTTTAAATATAAGAAAACACTTAATCGGTTAATTTGTTAATTTAATATATTACACTCTGATTATTAAAATAAAAGGTGGGAAAAACCAAAACTTTAATTTCAACAAGGGTGCCGCGTGATTTTAATCACCCTTACAAGGGTTCTGTGAGGCAAGAAAGTCGAGATATTCTGTACTAGAGTGTCTTTTATACTAATAATAATATTATTAGCTTTTAATCCCTTTACTTAATTAAAATTGCCACACTACACCTACAACAATACTACACTTCTAACAACACTATTACAGTACTCCTGCAACAATGGTATATTACATCTCCAACAAAAATAAGACTCCAATCCTAACACAACACATAAAACAACCATACTACACTACAACTCAAACAACCATACTACACTACAACTCAAACAACCATGCTACACTACAACTTAAACAACCATACTACACTACACATCAAACCACAATACTTTATAAACCTCAAACAACCATAATACACTACACCTCAAACAACAATACTACTATACAGCTCAAACAACAATACTACTATACACCTCAAACAACAATACTACTATACACCTCAAACAACAATACTACTATACACCTCAAACAACAATACTACTATACACCTCAAACAACCATTACTACTATACACCTCAAACAACAATACTACTATACACCTCAAACAACAATACTACTATACACCTCAAACAACAATACTACTTTACAACTCAAACATCCATATACAACTATACTATACCTCCCTCTAATCATATTAGTTTTTCGTTAACTACAATTTCCTTAGGAATAACATTACCTACATCTAGAACAGTTATTAAATCTACTTAACGTATAACACATCAATTTAATCTATATCAAATACTATGAAATAACACTAACAATTTTGTTATGTGTGTTCATTGGTCAGTGTAGTTTTTTGTATTATCAAATGATTCTTTTTTACAAAATAACACATTACTTAGCCTCTCTTCTATTTTAATAATTAATAATAATACAACATATATAATTCAATCAAATCATGTTACTAAGGTGAATTATAAGGAGCCTCACCCCACGTTAGTCCCAGAAAAAATTAAACTCCAAATTATTTAATGACAATCCGAAAGCATCCGGTATGGATTGAATCCTGTCTCACTTGATCAGAGACCTCAACACATAGACTGCCTGCCTGTTATTCATGTTGATATCAAAATGCGCAAAAAAAAAAGCTCTTTAATAATAGATCCATAAGACTTTTATTTTATACAATTTTATTGACCATTCCAATATTCCTAACCATTTTCATCCCCGATATGAAAATAAAAACTTCATTTTAATATTTTTAGTGACATGTTTTCGAAAGATTTAGGTGCTAAACTGAAACTAAAATCCATTAAATACTTTATTAGTTTTCTTGACAGTAAACAAAATTATCACTTATTAGTTTTTGTTGTAAAAGGCCTTTATAAACCACGTAAATGTGTATATTTACAATTTTAATAAAAGTCGAGGGTTTTCATCGGTAGAATGTGTAGAAGTTTATATTATCTTTAATAGTATTTAGGTAAATTAAATCGTTTAGTAGCTCTGATTTCTTGTACCTTAGCAAGTAAGCACTCACATTTATAGAAATATGATATTTCATATATATGTAATAACATAAAATATGGCAAATTACCTAATTAGTATTTCCTTAATCTGTATTAATAAAACTAATAATTTGTTAGCCTACCCGTCATGAGAATTGGATAATATCTTCCTCACGTAGAGGTTTGAAATTTTAAAATTAGTAGCTCCTGTGCATGAACATGTTCATCTATAAGCCAGTATTTTAAAATTTCGTCTTTGATTTTAATTAATTTATTCGAAACAGTAAAAACTAAGATATATTAACGCCGCTAGATAGATATAATACTGCATTTCATACAGTTCTTTAGAATGGGTTGTGTAGTCCCTGTGCACAAACATGTGCCCCTGGCAGTTGTGTCATGAAAATCTTAACTATATTCAGTATTAACCCTTTATAACATTTTAACCACTAGCCTTTTTAACCTTTGAAGCTTCTGCACCTTTGTACCCTGTCTTGGGCTTTTACCCTCTTTGGCACCTTTTACTTTCGTACAGTTTTTAAATTATATTATATTAACATTTTTTTCTTTTACCATGATTATCTTTTCTTAACCTTTTGCTCTTTCTACCCTTTTTCCATGCTCGGCCTTTTTAATATTTTTGGTCTTGTTTGATTTTATATTTTCCATTTTGCAATTTTCCTCTTCTCATCCTTTTTTCCCTTATTGCCCTCTTTGTTTGGATTAATTTTTTAATCATTTAAACGATAAAAAAACCCGGCCTACTTACCTTTTTCCCCTTTTATAACAAATTTCGACTAGATTTACTTTGACCCTTTATACCCGATTACCCTTTTATACCTTTTCTCTTTATTTCATACAAATATTTATACTTAAATATCTAACACAGGATAAACCTGATACTTAGTGTTAAAAGGTGTAAAAAGAGAAAAAAGGGTGAAAAGGGTAGAGAATTAAAATAATAAAACTATTTGAAAAAATGGTAAGTGGGGTGAATAAAATGAAAACATCTAAATTGGATTAAACGTGTTAAAAAACGAAGAGAGAAAAAAGGGAAATAATGAGAATGGGTGTAGTACGGAAGAGAAAAGTGGCGAAAAGTATAAAAGGAGTATAATGAGAAAAAGGCTAAGAAGGAAAAAATAGTCAAAAGTGCAAAATATAAATCCAATAATATTAAAGGAGTATAAATGTTTATAGGGCTAAAATAAAATAAGGGTTTAAAATTAAAGGCCAAAAAATAGTAAAGATATTCATAAAGGGTAAAGGGGTAAACGTGGCAAAAATATTGAATTGGGTGAAAAGGGTAAATGAGGTGTAAAAGGGTAAATGAGGTAAAAAGTGTTAATGGGGTGAATGGGATAAACAACATGCTAAAAATATAATTTATTTTATTAACTTTGTAGGTTTGAAAATCTTTTCTACCTAAAGTAACCTCTTGGCCCTTTTTTACTTTATTGCGGTTTTTACTCCTGTAGTACTATCTACAGTTTATCTTTTTCACCCTTTTATATTGTTTATTTGACTTACATTTTAGTATTTTTGCCCTTTTGGTATTTATTACACTATTTTTGCTTTTTACTCCTTTTACCCTAAAATATTTCTCCCAGGCAAAGTATTTAATATTAAGAGAAAATACATACAGTGGAGCGTCGTTAATCCGGATCGATCGGGACCGGGACCCTTCCGTATTACTGAATTGTCCGGATTTTCAAATGTGCTTTCAATAACTGTATACATACGAATACGTGTGGTTTTTCTTTTCTGTGAACTTTCTTCAGAATCTAGTTTTGAATCAAAACGTTGCAAACTGTCTTTCTTTGCTTTAATGTCACTAATGGTTTAAGTTCCCACACCATATATTTTAGCAAGAGATGCACCACTTTCCCCTTTAGACGGTCTTTGTAGAATTTCTAACTTATCCTCTTTAGATAAAAATTTATGTTTCCTTTTATTTGATAATGATGGCATGATTAACAAAGTAGAAATATGTACCGTTTTAACTCGCACACTAAAACGTCACAAGGCAGCTGTACCACTGCTGTAAAGTTTGTAAATGATAGCACAAGAATGAGCCGAGCACGTGACCAAGGGGAGGTGACTGGCTAAGTCGTTGAACTCTCAAGGACACCTTCCACTACCTCTCCCTACCTGCTCTCACCACCGATCCGGATTTGCGACGCTCCGGATTTTTGACGTCCGGATTTCCGACGCTCTACTGTATATACTAGTATATAATTTAAAAAGCAAGCAAATAGATAAGTTCTACAAAATATAACGTAAATAAATTTTAAATGCTTGACATTATAATTAGAATGAATATGTAAATTAAATATACATTCAAAATAAATGGAATGGAATTTCGCACGGACATTCTCGCTCTAGTACTACGAATTTCCAATAAACTATTTAGTATCTCAAATAGTTAGGGAGATCCGGAAATTTCCGCTTCTATAAAGAACCCTAAATTTATTTTTATATAAAAATGAAAATATACATTTTATTTGTAATCTTAATCAACGCATAGTTACGAATTTTATTTAAAATCGTTAGAGCCGATTTTGATCAAATTGATCCTCTCTCTCTTTGCACCCTTTAGTAAATTGCTCTTAATTTTAGGGTTAGACAGACACGCATACATAGGACATTGCAAAAACCACATTTTAGTGTTCGTGGGGGAGGAGAGGAGGGAAAGGTGGGTCATAAAATATCGACATCCATTAACGCTTTTGACCGGAACCCTTAAAGTCATTTTGACAAAAAATGTAGGGTAGCCATTTTATTTGTAATATATATCGATGCTTATAAATAAGATATAATCAAAATCGTTTTGATAACCTCGATTTTTTATATTTTCGTCCATTGGTAAACTACCATTAATTTTAGGGTTAGATATCTAATTCCAAAAATACCTCTGGGCAACCCTATAAAAAGCTTAGATATCAAGTTCATGAAACTTCCAAATTCATCAAAATCATGAGTTCAATTTTTTTGACGCTCACAATACTTTCTCTACCTGTGAGATAGTGCGAATGTAAAAAGGAAATCACTAAATTGTAAAAAAAAAAAATTAAGAATCTCCAATACACCATAAGCCGATTAAACTCCAGAAAGTATTAAATGTATCTTATTAGTGAGGGTATTATTAAAATATTAGCTAAGCATAAATTTGAGCTATCTATCTCATTATGTTTAGGATTAAATGTTCTAGGGTGATTTTCTCAAATTTTAAATATCAACAATAGTCATGCATTGACATCAACTATTTAAAATGTTATCTCATTCGTCAAGTACTCCAAATAATTGTAGTTCACAAGTGATAAGGAGTTAAAATTGCTAATTTATGCTTTCTTTATGCCATTGTTTAGGTAAATTAACTAAAATTTAAGGCTGACGTTTAATTTAGATAAATATGATCAGGAGGTGTACAAAATTAAATATTTATAATATGTTAAAGTAAAACGATTTTTAATATATAAACAGTTTAGAAGATTTAGAATTAACTTATGTGTTAATTATTATATATTAATAAACAAGTTTTATTTGTATCCCTATGGTTTGATTTTATCTCATTTTTAGTATATAATATACTTTTTATAATTAATTTGTTTCTTTCAAAACCTTACTATATTTGTTAAATTTATTGCTATGTCCAAATTGATCATCGAAAATATAGATTAGATTATTATTAATATTATTATTATTATAGCCACGTCTTACTACTTGTTCGGGTTGTACGCACTTACGCTAATGTGTAAAGGTAGGGTGATTGTGAGATGAAATGGAGGACCTACAGTTTAACGTGGAATCCGAACCACGGTGGAGGCCTGGCATTCCCCACATTCACAAGATGTCTTGTCAGAGGTGAAGGAAGGGTTTGGCAATCAGATAAATCTGTGCCGGGACCGAGGATTGAACCCCGGCCGCCAGCACAGAAGTCTGACACCTTACCCCTAGACCGCCAGGTCACTCTATAGATTAGAAATGTCTCTTTAATCTAAATTTATTGTTTAGAGACAACACTGAGTAGCAGAACATAATATGCCCGGCCTTGGCAGAGTGTCACATAATCCCTACTACTGACACACCCAGACAAAGCGGATGCAGGTTTCCTTATAGGTTTGATGTTTCTGGAATGGACTGAGACAATGTTATTTTATATATTTTACAAGATAACCCCTCTAGCCCCACCTATTCTGAATTCCCGGCCAAGGTGCTATAGATTCATACAATCTTAATAATTCTCATTCGAGAGTGAGCTTATGGGAAAAAAAAACCAGTTTCCTCCCTACCAGTATTTGTAACCCAATCGTCCTATTACCAGCAAAGCATAGCAAAGTATTGATACCTAGTTCAGTGTATATTCCATTCACGATAGGTTTTTACCTGGATGACAGTTTGAAAATCATATGTTTAGGTTTTGGGTTGCCAACACATGTAATAACTCGAAACAATATTTTAAACATAATTAAAAGTACTTATTTTTCGTTTTGGAACGTTACTGATTTTGTGTAATATAATGCATACATCAATACTTTTTAATACAGGCATCGTATTTACTTGGAAAAGAGAAAATTGTTGTAATTTTTTTACATATAATACATCATTTTATGATTATTTTATCGTATTTGGAAATATTTAATGCCCGAACGGGTTGTAAGACGCGGTGCTAATATTATTATTAGAAATATTTAACTGAATAAAGTATTTTCATCAACTGCGTGTCCGCATCATTGTAAAAAACTTGTTTACCGTTATGTTCAATCATATGGTTTAAATTCGTCAGTCGCCATTTTGAAGATATGTTCGTTAGAAGTTTTTGTGAAAGTGGTGTTAATATTTTTCAAGGGGAATAAAACTATAAATAAACTTTGTGTCCGACCTCAAATAAATATATAAATAATATTGGCCTAAATTACTGTGGTTAGCTATCACATTAATATATTACCATCTGTTTTCATTACAGTCATCCAAAGTGATAGATGTCAGCTGTTGGCGTAGTGGTATATTAGGGATTACTTCTAGTAATATTTCTAGTTGTCATTCAGGTAAACTTAGCTCGTGAATGCCTTATACACACCAATGTGGGATGTATAAGAATATGAGTGGGCTAACCCTAGAGAAACAGAGTATATAATATATCTATGGGTTTAAGAGAGAGAGAGAGAGATAAAATAGTGAGAAGGATATGTTGGTTATCATCTGACTTGACATGAATAAGGTTGTGAACTGCCTCGTCAACCCAATTAGAACACAAGGCACTGGTTCAATTATTATAGTTGAGGCCGAAACACACTTTAAAATAATTACCTAATGAATAATTAGTTGAGTCAGCCTTGAATTTGGGGTCGAGTTTATAAATACATTTACATGCATTTCAGGAACAGGGTGAAAAATATTATCGCCTACAAGTGGTTAAGTCGAATTGTAAATAGGTAGATCAGTAAAATAACAAGAACTAGCTTGAGGGAAAGGGGATAGGGGGTTATATGGATTGACTCTGGTCTCGTGGTTTATTTTCGCTCTGTCTTACTACCCGGCTAGGATATTTGCATTAAATTACACACTAATAAGGCAGGAATGATTAGCTTACAATTCACTTTTCTAATATAAGATCATTAACTATCAGCTAGATAAGGTAGGAATGATTAGCTTACAATTCAATTTTCTAAATAAGATCATCAACTGTCATCTAGATAAGGTAGGAATGATTAGCTTACAATTCAATTTTCTAAATAAGATCATCAACTGTCAGTTAGATAAGGTAGGAATGATTAGCTTACAATTCAATTTTCTAAATAATATCATTAACTGTCAGCTAGATAAGGTAGGAATGATTAGCTTACAATTCAATTTTCTAAATAAGATCATCAACTGTCAGCTAGATAAGGTAGGAATGATTAGCTTACAATTCAATTTTCTAAATAAGATCATTAACTATCAGCTAGATAAGGTAGGAATGATTAGCTTACAATTCAATTTTCTAAATAAGATCATTAACTGTCAGCTAGATAAGCTACTCTATCGACTTTTATGTATTCATACATTAAGTCATGTGATCTATAATTGTCACGTTGAATATACACTATCGATATCTATAAAATAACACTAATACTACAGTAACGTATTACCAATGTTGAACGAAACGAAGAGATTTATTTTCTGAAATCTCTTTTTACCAGAATTTGACCATGGAATCAGGAAAAAATTCAGCCCCATTTGTGTTGAGGGATAGCGGAAAAAGAGTTAAGAAAGAACACTCTCAATATATCAAAACACAATTAATCTCCTGGCTTCTCTATTACCAACCGACCAAACTAAGTTGACGTCTTAGCATGCATGACCACCAATGAGGATACTGCTGTATTACGGTCTAAGCTAACAGAGTTAATTGAAATCCAGAAAATAGATCATTTTGATCGTATATAATAATCTTAGAAGATTGTAAATTTATATAAAACCTCTTGGGTGGTGAAATGGCTTAAGTTGTCACTATCACAATAGATTAGACTGCCAATAACGGTGAAATAGGAGTTTGAATCGCGTTCAGATGCACTCAGGGTGGTTATCCTAAATAGTTTTCCATTCTCCCTCCATGCAAATATAGGTAAAATTTCTCTAAAATCAACTCTAATATTTCCAAAACATTAACGTAACTAGTATACTTGCATCCAATCTGAATGGGTATCAAGAACTAGCGCTAAAAAAAACTTTTAGTACTATTCAAATAAATCTAGTCATTGTCGATCAATATGATATTGACGTTAAATTGATATAGGAAAAAACTAAGGTAAAGTAGTAGATACATTTTAATTGTATGTCCGCATAAACTTTTGTAATACTTTTCAACTATACACATAATTAAATCATTGGAGTAGTGTTGAGGAAGGTTTCATTCAAAAAAAATGTACCAGCATTTTTGTGGATGGAGGGGAAACACCATTTAGGAAAATTCATTCTCTGTTTAGAAAGTTGTAAATTTATAGGAGCAACTAACATTCATCTCAGAATTTCCGTAAGTTTCAAAAATAGATTGGTTTTTCAATTACATAAAGGTGACAATATGTTTAGTTATAAAATTAAGTGTTTATACGCGCCAAATAAAGTTTGGCTGAAAAGAGAAACGGCTTAACGTGACCTAAATCCTCATATAGAGAGACTGAGTATAATATAGTTCAGAAAAAAATTATTATATAACAGTTTACACCTTAAAATTAGTCCAAAATATCAAATATCAAATTTCAAATTTCACAAATGTTCAATAACAAACAAATTCTAATTTTCTGTTTAAAAAAATAAAATTAGTTATTTTCAGTACTATCATTTAAAAATTTACAAATATGTATAGCCAAGAAATATATATTTTTTATATATTCTGAGTTTCGGATGTTAAAATAAATTTTAGTTCTTTCAGGAGCTAAATAATACTCAAAAACCTAATGATTGGGATACCTAAAAACTGATTGATTGCGTTTCTCAAAACCCATTGGTTGAGATATGATGGTGATATTAGAAATTAGTGTTTGTTTTTATGTTAAATATTAATAACATTTTAGTGTATAAATAGTGTTAATTAATAGTTATTGGTTGTATATTTCAAAACTGAAAGTTTTAAAACACATGAAACGACGTATAAATATATTGAATATGTTTTAGTAAATTTTTAATTGTATGATACGATACCTTGTACAAGAACCTCACTAGACATAAAACGTTAATATATTTGGTCACCATAGCTAAATCCATTAATAATTTTTAACCAAAATCGCGTACAAATAATAATAATAATAATACATTAACACATTGATTTAAATGATTCATCCAGGCCCTTGTTCGTATTTATTATGCAATTCCAACAGGTAAACATGTAGACAATAGTTATAATTTATCCACCAAATTACTCCCAAACTACACTTACATCAGGATTTCAAAAATATAAGATGCTATATTTTGTAAGCTATCCAATAAATGAACATAAATCCACATAGTATTGTTAGCAATCGTTGCAACATCGTTATAAGCTAGTAAAAAAAATAAAAAATGAAGGATTCTTGACCAACCAAACAAATACACACAGACACACACACGGATTTTTCGAATGCCGTGTCTATATTTTAAGCACGCTACTTTTCCAAGCATTGCAAGTGACACGAAACTGAAGTGGACACCCCCTCCCCCCTTTCTGTACTTCCCTACCTTCCAATCCCCCCTTCCAAGTGGTAATCAATAAGGGCGGACTGTAGGGACACAAAGGAAGGGTGGAAGGTGAAATGGTTTTTAGGGGAGGGAAAAGTATTACAAAGGGACAAGGGGGCAGAATATCACGAGTGTGTCCAAAGTTATCGTTCAATAAACACTGGAAATAGCTCGTTTGTAGAGTTTTATTAATATTATTGCTCCCTTTTTATTAGTAAATGTACATGATATTTATTTTGCTCTGCACCCATAGTTGATATCAGCAACATACATTGTTTGGAGGGCATGGGATAAGGAAAGTGATTTTTAGTTCAATACAACATAATTTACCATGAACAAAGATGTAAAAAACACAAATTGGAAGAAAATACACCCCTGGCAGAAATAAATGATGTGATTCATCACTTTTATGACACAATTTTCACGCTACTTTGGATGCCATTTCTATAGATGACATTAATGTTTCCTACCCATTATATGAAGCCGTTAATAACTATTCCAGTTTGAAAATAAAAATTGGTTGAATTTACATCATTTTAAATCAGTCAGGAGATTAAATGGTGAATTTTCAATTGGAAGACATGGAAATTTTTCACAGTTTCAATCAGTTGGAATTCAATTGTTAACATGATACAGAAAACTATGAAAGTATATATCAAAAACCGTAATAGCTCATAAGTGAGATGTGGGGGGTATGTGCGGGGATCGGGGGGGAATCACTTGAAGGGTCTTGACATACGATTAATATGTCTTGTTCGAAAGTACTAACAGATTTTTGGTATTCCATGTCTTACTTCTCTTTTGAATTATCTGCATATTTACCCCGGTCAGGCAGGAATGGGCAAGAATTAATATAAAAGAATTGTACTCAAATTTGCTTGAAGTAACTGAGTGTGTCAAACCATTTATTTAAAGAAAAACACGTCCGTACATCTAACAGAAATTTTAAACCAAACCTCCCATCATCATCGTTGGTTTGGTACCAATGCAATTAGCTATTTTGGTGAAGGGTTTGAAGCCCAGCAAGTGTATTTGTTAGTACAGGGATGTTTTCTCCCAAAGTACGATATTCCATTTTCTCTCAAGGAGACGACTTGGAAAACCAATTACGTTTTTTAATGTGGTTTTATATAAATGTTTCTCACTAATCACTGAGCACAAATATGGGTTTAATTACTTTAAAAAACACTTATAATCCTTTCCCTTCAACAATATTATTCATATTTTTATTAAGAACGTACCAATAAAAAAATAAAATACAATGGTTCGGTATTTTTTGTGTTATAATACTTAAAAACACTTTTACGAAAATTATGGACTTAATATAACCATTATTAATAACTTTATCGCCAGGCCTCCACCGTGGTTCGGATTCCACGTTAAACTGTATGTCCTCCATTTCATCTTCACAATCACCCTACCATTACACATTAGCGTAAGTACGTATAACCCGAACGGGTAGTAAGACGCGGTGCTAATAATAATATAAATAATAATAACTTTATCTAGGATATGGGGATAAGCAAGGCAGTATAAGGGAAGTGCCCCATCTAACGTACGTACCTCTTCCAAAGGTTATTGATAACCAACACATACCTTTTACTTGTCGTAGGATTCTTTCTCTTAGGAAGGAGCGTATCTGACAGCTATAAATGAATATGTCACTAAAACTTATATGATATTTGTGCACAATTCAACAGGGTACCTACCTAAATGCGGTGAAAAAATATAATATTTAATATTATATATCAAGCTAGGTGATATTCAACTGTCAATTTCTACATATATTACCAATATTTATAAACTAACAATAATTTTATAATAAAATATTATCGATATATTTTTGTTGACACTGCATCTTACTACCTGTTCAGGTTATACGCCCATGTAATATTTACACTAATGGATTAGGGATTAGGAAGAGTTAATTTAGAAGTGATAGACCCACACCTAATCGGAGGGAGAGGGGAAAACCATTTATGAAAATCCACCCTCAGCGCAACCGACTGGGACTAAACACCGATCTCCCAGTCTTCGACAGTCTAGTCCAACACCAGATTAGCTTGTTAGACCACGTGGCCACCGATGTGGTTATTATCGATATTAAGTGCAGTAAATATGTTTCTATTTTATAAATAGTTCTTCCTACCATAATCCTATTAAGCCACTCCTAATTATGTGTCCAAATTCTTCATTAATTGAATAACAAAGGCCTCCTTCTTCCTGGATACGCCTTTGTCTTGAACTTTTATTTTGTAACCACGTCTTAACAACGTTTCCTACTATGCAGATTTCAAAACTATTACGTGAAACCCGCCTCGGTGGCGTAGTTGGCTAACGAGCTATTCGTGTTGAGCTTTACTGCTGAGAACGGGGAGATCGAGGTTCGAATCTCAGTCGGGTGAACTGGGGTGGTTTTTCCTAAATGGTTTTCCACTCTCCCTCCACGCAAATGTTGGTTCACTTCATCTAATTCTGCCTTCCCAATTCCTAAACCATTAGCGTATTTAGTACTTAACGCGTATAACCCGAACGGATAGTAAGACGAAGTGCTAAATAATAATAATAAAATATTTTGTGAAGTTGGTTGAATCTCAACTTGATGCACCTAAGCAGTCCAATCGCTATCATTCATAAATGTAGAAATAAAAAGAGAGGGGGAGAAAATGAGCAGTTCCCCCTGCGAGGACTCTTGTTTTTATACTGATAGTACTTCCCCTCTTCCTCTAACGAGCTTACACAGTAATTATAAAATGTGCACCTTACAAATTTTGACTTCATTTTTATAATGACTTTTTCTTGCTTCTTATTCTATATACACATTTGCTCCCTTAGTTTGCTCTCTATATTTGCTCTATACATTCGTTTCCTAACTGTGGCAAATATACTTCCCTCCGAAGGTAAGCGATTAATTTGCTATGTAAAATATGGTTCGATGATTTTAAGTTTAGTTTTAAACAAATATTTAATGACCTGATGTCAGGAACATTAATAACGCTTTTTATTTATCTTTTCATATATTTGTTGAGCTTACCGCTAAACTTTATTCAAATTTAGAATAATCGGACAAACTTTGCAATATCACAAGTATTTGTTTTATTACTGAAGAATTAGAAATTGTACGTTCACTAGGCTGGCATTTTTCTAAATGTGTCTCACTGAGCCCTTGGTATCTGCCGTAGTTATTTATCTCAAGCTCCAATAGACAATTTAAGATTATTCTATTTTTGTTGTTCATTTTCTAAATTAGCATCAGTAAGTAGGCAAGCCATTTTTTAAAATCTAAATAAAGGACATTTGCCAAATGCGTAGCTAAAGCACGTGAGCTTTTCATTGGATTTATATATTTTTTGTTTATAAAATTTAACTGTCACTATTGAGTTTTCATAAAATTCGCGTGAGGAATTTTATGAGGTCTCCAGCATGTATTTTTTCTGGTGAAAGACTTATTCAATATAAAAAAATGCGTGAACCTACGAGCTAGTCCATGGCTGCGAAAGATTTACGCCAAAAGGAGCGAGCTTTATAAGTATTAACTTAAACAAATTGGTAATCGCCTTCGGTCACACTTCAGTTACAACCCCATAGTCCACCAGGCTATTGTTGATGGGATTCTAAGAGATTCAAAGTCAGCCCTCTCGTGTTAGAGTCAGGAAGGCAAATTAAATATAATCGTAAATTTACATAGCATTTCTATTGATCAATACAAAAAAAATTACCATTTTTGGGTGAAGGGGAATATACTTAAATAAGTTAAGGTCTGTATTCTTACAATTTTTGATAGCAGAAAATTATTTATAATTAAATTAAATTAATAAAATGGTTGTAGATACGTAATTATAATTTAGTTTTCTACTTATAATAATCCAGACTGTTATGTCATGTTATTTTCATGGACATAGAGGGATTTGAACATAACACTGTATCTTATTTTTAAAGTATCTCTTCAATTGACACGATGATCCAGGAAAAATATTCATTTGTTTGGATTACTATGTATAGAAGATTAAACCAAACATTTATACAGAAGGAATGTTTTTATTAATTTTGACAGTAAATTTTTGTCTTATTATAAATACTGTACAGATACGGACCTTGTCTTTCACTTTAAATTTAAGTTATACATTTTTTTAATTTTTAGCAACGTGTCCTACTACCCGTTCTGGTAAGACATCTATGTACTTGTACATTAATGCTTTATAGATGAGAGCTGTTGAATTAAAATAAGTGTACCTGCATTTTCATAAAATGTGAGTGGAAAACTGTTTATAAAAAAAATTCAGTACACTCTACCGGGATTCTATCTCGAATCTCCCGGTCATTTTCCGTATAGAATATTGCAAGAGTAATACCTTAGACACTGCAATGATTGATTCGGGCTGTAAGGTCTCCAACAAAGCTAACAAAATATATCTTGACGTGACAATTAAACGGATCCTGTCTCCATATTCATATCTATTCATTTACAATATTATTTTTTTTACAAATGTGGGTGTGGGTGAAAGATTGGTAAGCATTGGCAAGCTTCCACAAAGTTGCATAAGTATAAACGAACCAGCGAGTTGGAGCGACAAGCCCACTGGGTTTTGTAGGTGGAGGGGTTGGTTGGGGGAAGGGAAGCTTGTAGATGGAACGGGGGGAGAGTTTGGTGGCACCTAACCCTGTCTGACTTGAGACCTATGTCATAGAAAGGAGATGATTCGGACGACCATCACATACCCATCCCCATTACCACCCCTTCTACCTTCCAAACAAAAAAAAGGGAAGGGAAAAGAGGAATGGCCTCCTAAAAGTAAAGAGAGTTTTTGGCAGTCTGCCCCATCGAAATCGGTCATTGGAAGAATAGGATGGAGCCAGCTAACAGGGGTTTGGGGTGGAAGGGGTGATGGGGTGGTTCTGGATAGGATCTGAACGATGGAAGGGGCTGTAAGTATGGAACCAGAAATTAATCCGCTCGGCACCACAAACTTTAAAAGTACTCAACATTAAACGGGAACACATTCTAGCATTTCAACTAAAGATATATATTACTTATAACTTAAATGAAAATAATGGTATAGTTAAGTTCAAATAAAGCTTGCTTATTATTTTATAATCACACACACACACACACACACATATATATATATATATATATATTTCCCGTAAATATTTTACTCAAGTAGTCAGACACTGATTTGATTAAATTTTGATAGGTGGCCTGGTGGTCTAGGGGTAAGGTGTCAGACTTCTGTGCTGGGGTCCGGGGTTCAATCCTTGGTCCCAGAACAGATTTATCTGATTACCAAACCCTTCTTTCACCTCTGACAAGACATCTTGTGAATGTGTGGGATGCTAGGCCTCCACCGTGGTTCGGATCCCACGTTAAACTGTAGGTCCTCCATTTCATTCTCACAATCACCCTACCATTACACATTAACGTAAGTGCGTTTAACCCGAACGGGTAGTAAGACGCGGTGCTAATAATAATAATGATTAAGTTTTGCAGTTTAATAAAGTCCATTATTTTCTCACTACTTCTTGATTTAAAGAAAGTATTGTACCAGGGTTATAATTAACTGATTATCATGTATTTGGCGATTTGTGTGTGACTGAACCAAGAAAAATGTTGGTCATTAAATCTACATTATATCCGTAAGTCTGTATATCCCTTGGCCTACAGCTGAAATGGTCAAATGATTATATTTTAATTTGATTTTTAAATGTTCTTAGTTGTAACCTAGATTCTTCTTTATTTTAACATTCAAATTAGGGGTTGTTTACTTGTAATAATTTTATTAAATTAATTTTTCTAAGAAATTGCTTTAATGCATTTGCTTGAATTGATATCTGGAGTAAGTTTGACATGAAAAATAACACTAGGGTCTCCACATATTTTTCAGGGGAGAGTTTTTTTTATAATTGATTACTCATTCACAAAAATTTTAAGTAAAAAAAAATTCTATATTGTATTTGGTTCAAAATTTATATCTGAAAATTGTCAAAACAATAGTTTTTCTAACAAAAACTTACCAAGGGCTTGTTTAATGGAAATAGATTTTTAAGAATCTTGTCATAAAATATAAATTAGATGGGTATATATGTATGATTGTGCTCTTTAGTTTTATCTAGACGAGCTAATATACACTAGCATATACAGGCCTTTGTTTAGCACACTTAGGGGGTAGATTGGTCTACGACGATATTATTATTATTAGCACCACGTCTTACTACCCGTTCGGGTTATACGCACTAACGCTAATGTGTAATGGTAGGGTGATTGTGAGATGAAATGAAGGACCTACAGTTTAAAGTGGAATCCGAACCACGGTGGAGGCCTGGCATTCCTCACATTCACAAGATGTCTTGTCAGAGGTGAAGGAAGGGTTTGGTAATCAGATAAATCTTTGCTGCGACCGAGGATTGAACCCCAGCCGCCAGCACATAAGTCTGACACCTTACCCCTGGACCACAAGGTCACCCTACGACGATATTATCGCAGTAGACTAGACTAACAATAACGGTGATATATAGCTTCAAATCTCTATCGGGTGTAGACCTACTGAGGGTGCTTTTTTCAAAATGGTTTTCCACTCTCCCTCCTCATCATACGGGTACACTTCCTTAAAATATAACCTTCCTAATCCCTAAAACAACTAACTTAATTTGTATAAATGTGTATGACCCAAACGGATAGTAATACGCAGTGCTAAAAAAAAGGGGCAAATACACCATCGAAGCTTGAATAGAGGATTGGAAACTCACATTGAAGGCTATGACGTGGTAAAACAGAGAATATATCATGTATGTGGTTGTTTAAATATCTGAATCAATAAGCTAAGTGTTTATCATAGATGAACTAGATTGTTAGTCATGTTCTCCCC
>CABFOW010000766.1:90755-121552 GCA_902141385.1 Timema californicum | reverse complement strand
CCCCCCCCCCCCCATTTTTTTGCATCGTGACTTATTATTCGTCCGGGCAGTTAATTAGTTATAGTTATAGATTAGAGGAAATTTACCCAAAACTTGAATGGAATAAAGGTGATAAACAATTTTTATTAAATCCCACCAACCCTCAGTACACCTAGCCAGTATTCAAACCTCAAGCTCCCCATGATTATAAACCAGAATAAACTAGCTTGATAACTAGTCCGCGTGTCCATTGGAGTGGGTACCGGTATGTTTATGTAACTCAGCGATAAAAAAAACTCGCGTTAAATATCTGCCAATAAACCAGATCCAAACTTTCCTAATGTTATTCCTCACGCCTTGATATCTCGGTTAAGCATGTATTAGCAGAGTTAACGGTGGCATTCGACCGTGTTGATAGGAATTGTTAAAAGAAGCATAAAAACTGAAGAAGAAAGGGCCGTTAAGTCTGTGTTAGCAGAGATATAATGGGCAATCACACTGGTCGTTAACATTAAAATTGCTAAGTACCAAGATGAATGAGGTCTTTTTATTTTACAAACGATAAGAACTAAAACATCTCCAAACATAAGTAATCAATATATTATTAATTTTTTAATACCTTCATTACAAGGCTTCTTGTAAGAGTACCACGTCATAATACCTTTCCTAGTTATCGGTGGAAGGATTAACTATGAAAAAGTATATCCCCATTTTTCTTAGAAGGAAAGTTAAGAACTTCTAAGAACCCACTTCGGTGGCCACAGATTCTAAGACACTTCTTACGCGGTAAACTAGATGGCTTATAACGGGGAGATAATAGGTTCGAATCTCAGTGGGGTACACTGAGAGTAGTTTAAAACAATTGGTTTTACTCACTCTCTCTCTCTCTCTCTCCACGCAAATGCCAGTACAACACCTCAAAATATTGCCTTCCTAATCCCTAAAACCGCCATTCAATTTAATACACAAACGTACAACCTGAATGGGTAGTAAGACACAGTGCTAAGTTAAAAATGTATAAGAAAACAAAACCCTTGTAAGTTACGCCAGCTCAGGATTCAAACCCTGACCTTTTTACCACCTCCTAGTTCATCCAAATAAGAATGGAGTTCACGTGTCTACCTAAGAGGATCCCCAGAAAGGTTATTAGCTACTAAATCTAAAGGGTAGGAGGTGAAAAGTGTATTATAGAGGAGATACAACCCCATTAGTTTGCAAATATAACGAATGGTCCTATCACAGTAAATACCACCCCCTAATGAACCAGGCTGGGGTCCTAACCCCAACCTCCCAAGTCAATGCTAAACAAGTGCTATAAGAGTCGTTGAAGCCTTAGATTTCTAGTCTGCTGCCCTGAATATGAGGGTTATTCTTAGCACACAGAAAAAAACTAAGGAAAATCGTTGTCTTATTGCAATTTCAAACCCATTTTTTTTATCTTTACTTGTGCAGTTACTAATTACAGTAAATGATTTTTTATTAACTCTTCTTTATATTTTATCCATAAGAAAATAAGTCACGGTTGACAATACATTTTTTAATGCATAATCATAACTTCTTCATAATGTGAACCTACACAATTAGTTAAGTGCTTTTAATCTCTGACTTTGAAAAAAGAAGAGAAGGTTCGATTCAAATTGGGTGTCTTTAGAGTAATTATAAATATTTTTAACCGCCTTTAGTTACGTTTTATTCATTGCATGGTTAAAATATTACTATTTGTGATATCAAATCATTTTTTATTCATAATCTCGCATAATAAAACTTAATACAGTATGCTGGGTAACCATTCCCAAGAATTGGGATTAGTATCAATTTGTAAACCAGATTTATTACTAAAACCGACATTATTTAATATCTTAGGTTAACATTTTGTTTCACATGCTTAACTCATCAAGTTCTAAATGCATAAATCTATTAATAAAAATTATGATTAAATTACAGTTTCACAAAAAAACAAACATATTAAATTCATAAACTAAAAGTTGTAGTTACGTGAGTTATCCTAATTCAATTGTTATTAGTAAACCTAAAAAATAATTTTAAAATGTTGTGCAAAATAGATACAACTAAAAAAATTGGTCTTACCAAGAAGTAACATATATTTTAACATCATTAGGTTCAACAACAAGAACATTAGCCCACTTTGGTGGCTACGTGGTCTAACGCTCCACTCTCGTGTTGGACTAGACTACCGAAGACGGGGAGATCAAGATTTGATCCTGGTAATGTGCACTCTGGGTGGTTCTCCTTATTGGTTTTCCACTGTCCTTCCACGCAAATAGAGCTTCTCATCCCCTCAATTAAACCTTCCTAATCCCTAAGTATTAGTGAAATTATCAAATAGGCGTATAGCCCGGACGGTTGCAGCGCAGTGATAAAAAAATACAAAAAAGGTAATTATTTACAGAATTTTATACGCAACTATTGGATGGGAGCCAAGAGGAAATGCATCCACATTAGCATGAAAAAAGGATGGGGAAACCACAGTGATAAATATTATATACAACATGTCGAGTTTCGAACCTTAACCTCCTTGTCGTCATCAAATCCCACTATGGGGTGTTTGACGCCTTAGACCTTGTGGCCACTGGTGCTTGTGAACATATTTAAGCTGAAATTTTGTTCAATAGAAGCTAATTAGTTAAAGTATTGAACTATATTGGTTATTGGTATAGTATTATTGATAGTAAAAATAGCCAGCTTCGGTGACCACATGGTTTAAGGTGCTACTCTCGCAATAAACTTGACTGCCAAGGAATGGTAGATTGGGGTTAAATCCCAATCGGGTGCATTGAGGGTGGTTTGCCCTAAATGTTTTCCCAGTCTCTTTCCAAGCAAATGCAGGTGCGCTTCCTCTGAATTAAACCTTCCTAATCCCAAACATATTAGTGTAATTAGTATTTACGTATATAAGCTGAATGGGCAGTAAGACGTGGTGTTTAAAAATGAAAATTGTAATTATAAATAGCTACGTAGCCACAACCTGCAATGGTGCCATTCTCATTTTGCTTGGTCTGGTCTTCCGGTCGTTTTGAGGTCAGAGTTTTGATTCTCAGACGGGTGATTTGAGGCCGGTTTATAAATTAACAACATTTTATATTAGTTCTCCTTTTATAATTATAACTATTATAAATTAGATGATATCCTGATATGTATCTATAAGTAAATAAGATTAATAACGTTCATTCAGTTCTAGAATACCTTTTCGAATATTGCTAATGAAAACCAACCCTCATCTTACTGAATGTTTAATAGCAGTCATTGGTGTAGTGGCGTTCCTACTCATATTTCATAGGGTTTACTATCATAGTCCTTTATAATCCAAGCTAAATATTTCACTCGTCCTAGAATATTCAAGCATCAAAATCCACACACACACACACACACACATATACACACATACACATACACACATACACACATACACACACACACTACCCACAGCCCCACTCTTCACATAAATATAATCCTTTACTTCACCGGGAGCCATTATGAGCAGATATGAGTAGCGTTTAGAAGGGCATAAACATATTCATACAAAAACAACATCGGATGCATTTCAAAAACGAGAAGCGAAAATCTCCTGGTAAGTAAAAGGAATTTAAAGGAAAGTTTTGGTAGGTTGGATAGTAGGGGTAGGGGGTGATAGGGTGGAGAGGGAAAGCCTCGCTCAAGGTGGTTATTTTTGAAAGTGAGTGAGGTGAGGTGAGGTGAGGTGAGGTATTTCCATTTCCACTGTAAAGTGTTGATGGCATTTTCAAATCCCTATCTTAATTTGAGAACGCATCTGAAAACAAGTATTAAACCTTGGTAATTCAAAAAGAGGATTAGGCCTATTACTTTCTGTTTTACTGGGCTGCGATTTGGATACAAAGGGTAGTATTTAAAGTGGTGGGGCTCTTATTAAATTGAAAGGAAGCTTCATTAATATAGGTACAAACGTAATTTTCGTCCATAACGATCGATGTTAACCCGTTATGGGCTACTACGTAAAAACCCTTGGCTATTTTGTAAACGTGATGAAAACTTGAACATTTTATTTTAATTGAATAGTATTTGTTTATGTTACAGATACCATTTACACACGTTATATTATTCGTGTATTATAAATTTGATTTACTTTTAAGATGTTTTTGAAATAAATAAAACAAATAAAAACACTCAATGGGAGTCAAAATTATTAAGGCCACATAACTTATTTTATCCACAGTAATGTATACAATGAGTTATATGCGTCATAATATTTAAGCTAATTGTTTTATAATTGAATAAAAAAACAACTCACTAATGTATAGTAATTATATCCTGTAGGTCAGCAATCATACCTTGAACTATTCCACTAAAGTATAGATTATAAGATAGTGTCATAGTGTGAACCACAAGGTAGGTCGGCTACCTTTCTAGTAACGTGAAGGTGACCTGGCGGTCTAGGGGTAAGGTGTCAGACTTCTGTGCTGGGGGACGGGATTCAATACTCGGTCCCGGCACAGATTTTATCTGATTGCCAAACCCTTCTTTCACCTCTGACAAGACGTGTATTAATCACAACTTGTGAATGTGGGGAATGCCAGGCCTCCGCCGTGGTTCGGTACCCACGTTAAACTGTAGGTCCTCCATTTAATCTCACAATCACCCTACCATTACACATTAACGTATGTGCGTACAACTAGAATGGGTAGTAAGACGCGGTGATAATAATAATACCAAAGGGAAGTGTACATTTCGTTATCACCCTTGAAATGTTTACGCATTACACTACGAACCTATATGAAAAGCTATACCACAGAATAAGTATGCAAATACCAAGTAAGATTGCTAACTTACAGGATAAGTGGAGCGTACATAGATATATAGAAATTAAAAATATATTTTAAATAGACTCCACTAATTAAAGCATATTTCAAAACATTAAAATACGCACGTCATTATCTTTTATATTTTAATCACATCATCAATCAGTAAGGTAAATCTAACTTTATAACAGTGAATATTAAAAATATTGATAAAAATAATTTATAAAACTTAACCAAATATAGTTTATCCAACGTAAACTACGAATAAAGAAACAGTTTAAAGTAAACTTTTCAAAATTATTTAAGTTCCTCGTGACCCCTAAGAGGGAGTAAATATTGTAATCGGAAGAATTATCTAACTCAAGATTTTGATGGATCGTAACCGACTCATGACCTTGAACAAGTGATTTCCACGATGCCAACTGTCCGTCTTTTCCCGATCAGTCTAAAACCTGGGGTAAAATGTTATATTATTATTTAGCACCGCGTCTTACTACCCGTTCGGTTTATACGCCTTAAGTACTAATTACTCTAATGGATTAGGAATTGGGAAGGTTGAATTAGAGGAAGTGAACCCGCATTTGCGTGGAGGGAGAGTGGAAAACCATTTATGAACACCCCCCCCCAGTTCACCCGACCGAGATTCGAACCTCGATCTCCCCGTCCTCAGAAGTCGAGCTTAACACGACTAGCGCGTTAGCCAACTACGCCACCGAGGTGGGTTAAAGGGTTATAATAAGGATACCCAGAGGTGTTCTTGTAATAATTTGTCAATCCCTAGGACTAATTATAATATATTTAAGGTCAAAAAGAGAAAAAATAGATTTACTCAAAATTAGTTCTAACAATTTTGATTAAATATTTATCCAGGTACTGTTTAACATTACAGTCAAATTGGCACATCGCATTTTCCCATGAAAATCACTTTTAGGGTACAGCACATAAGCTTAAAGCTCTCATTTTGTTCATTTCTCCACCATTCTTTGAGATATGAAATTACTTATCAAAAAGAGGTTGGGTTATTAAAAGAAAAAACATTTAGTTTCAAATATATATTTATAAAACAAATGCTTTACGAACCATACTAACAGATATAATTTAAATGGAGCTCAAGTATGGTGGGAAACTATTGTTATACTCTTTGATAGACCAACATGTTACTATATCCTCAATGTATCTGCAACAATATATATTATTTAATTTCATAAATACTACAAGGTTCTAGCAAATATCTACATTTTTAAATAAGGAAGCGAGGAAAATATATTAGACAACACCGTCCAAGTTATTTTATTTTATGAATTTTCAATTTAAAGTCTATGATTAATTTTCCTTTAATGTAATATTAAATTAATTGCTGCTAATGAAAACTGGGGGTGTAAATATTAAGATACCGTATTGTATAGGCTATTTCTATTTAAGTTACTGAAATACAAATACACACGCATGAGGGTTCATGAGGTTTTAGATTTTATTACCCTTCCTTCACCTCTGACAAGACATCTTGTGAATGTGGGGAATGCCAGGCCTCCACCGTGGTTCGGATTCCACGTTAAATTGTAGGTCCTCCATTTCATCTCACAATCACCCTACCATTACACATTAGCGTAAGTGCGTATAACCCGAACGGGTAGTAAGACTCGATGCTAATAATAATAAAAATAATAATAATAATAATAATAATAGATGTTATTCTCGCACTGTACAGGGTAACAGTTTTTATCCACGCTAGTCCTTTTGCACAATCTATAAATGCAATAATCATCGCTACCATCGTTTTGTTCAAGAAGTTCTGACAATCTGAAATATTTGAACCAAGTTATTTAAAAACCAGTATTATAAAATATATTCCATGTAAATGCTTCATTAAATTCTCCAAAGGCGTCCATTTATAATAAACTGAACTGATATAAATAAACCGCGTCATGAGTAATACATATTTTAAACTTGTCTTTAATGCTAAAAATTATATTTAGGTTAAAATAATTTTTTATTTAATGAAACAAATAGCCGAAGCTATAGTTAGTGCATATTAGTGGGGATAGTCCCTCATATATATCATATTCTGAAAATAGAAAAATGACACCTGGACACGGGAATCGCACCCGGGACCTTCGGCTTAATACGCCAATGCTCTTACCACTGAGCTATCCAGGATTCGTCCCGTGCCCATGGTCATTCTTCACTCATAGTTTAAGGCAGAGTCTAAGATGGACGTTCGGATGTCGTCAGCTTGATCACATGTTTATAAGCTGACGACTTCCGTACGTCCATCTTAGACTCTGCCTTAAACTATGAGTGAAGAATGACCATGGGCACCGGACGAATCCTGGATAGCTCAGTGGTAAGAGCATTAGCGTACTAAGCCGAAGGTCCCAGGTTCGATTCCCGTGTCATTTTTCAATTTTCAGTATATTTTATTTGTTTATTTGACCTATTTAGCGTAGACCTTATAAAACAACAGATTTTATCAGCTCACAAGAATTTATATGAGCGAGAATGAAATAGCCCACCAAATTTGCAAGTAAAGGTATTTACACATAACTTCCAGGGTTCTTTTTCATGACACATTTTATATACGACCGATGGCTTAACTTTCACTCCAAAGGAAGTTATTCAACGGATTTGTACCAGAGCTAAAATAATAAATTAAATCACTAAAATCAATCATTATAGTATAAAAATCAATTTAAATATACAATTTACTACACAATTTGTAATTTTGTTTTAAAATAAAATAATTATTTAAGTGTACTAAGACAAATATATTTATGCTTATATAATAGGCCAAACGCATAAACATTAATTTTATTTACAGCACGTTTTGAATATAGTGACAAGTATAATAATTACACCTTTTTTTTAAAGAACAAGCATCAAGCCTTTTGTTGGCACCAAGTACTACCTACCACCTGTATGGATTAGCAGCGTGCCTACACTAATGATAAGGAAGATAATTTGTAGAGAAAGCTAATACTAACTTACGTAGTAGGAGAATGTTAAACCATTCACGAAAATTCATTATTACTAGAACTCATATATTTATATCCTAATCACAAGCGAATAACCTTGTCCATGTGTCCACGAGTAATCATGATTTTAAGGATCAGTTTCTCTGTAAGCTGGTTCAATAATCATCAAACATTATTTAATAGTTTTTCTTGGTTACTTACTCTATGGTATTAGGGACTCACATTGCCGCACTTACAAAAGTACGCCACCTACCCATATCATAAGATAGTTCTATCCAGCCCACCTCACTACACCATATCTTTTTCAGGTCCTTTCTAATGTTACTCTCCCATCTCATTCTAAGTCTGTCCAATGCTCTATTCTCATTGGGCCTACCAGTAAATACCTTTAACACTGCTTAGATTATCTTATTCGGGCTGCACGTCCTGCCCACTGTAATATGCAATATTTGATTACCCTAACAATATCTTGTGATTTATACAGGATATATAACTCATCATTATGTAACCTATTTCATTCTTCAGTTTCTTCATCCCTTTTTGGACCAAAAAGCTCTTAAGCAGCCTGCTTTCGAAAACCATATATTTATTTTCCTCATATATGGAGAGAGATTTATATATTATCATTATTTGATAAGTGTATTTAAATAAATAGGTACAGCTCGAGGGAATATCGAGTTAAATTTCAAAGTATGCTTGGTCGTGTATGAATATTTAAACCAAACAATAAAGTTACATATTTTAATCTACTGTCGAATCCTTACTTGATTTACTTGTTTAAAAATATATTAGATTCATGAAGAGCGCGATTAAACTGGTCAAATAATAGATTATTTGGGTGAACATTGTTTGGCAATAGTCCAGATTTTTGTGTAAGGAAATCATCGAAAGCTATATATGAAGCTTTATAAAAATCTCTGCTTATATTTATCTGTCATGGAATATTTTTTTAAAAATATCGTCATTTTCTCATTTGACATTGCTTCCGCCTAACTATTTATTCACGTACCTTGTTAACCTATCGCTTCAATACTAACAAAAATATGTCATAAAAATTATATAAACTCTCAAGTGATAACAATAAAATTATTGAAAGTATATTTTAAAACCGTATTCATGTTTTATTCCCTTTCGAAGTTCCTTTTTACCCAGCTTTCCTAGAAAACAAACACGAATATTATCAGTACATTATAATCAAATAAATACATATTGTATTTATTTTTATTCTTTTTTCTATTAAATTTATATTTCATAAGACCCCATAATGTGAGCCCGCAAACGAGCAGTACCAACCGAGTGTTAGATGATAGTGCCAACATTTGGAGATATATGATGTCATATGGTCAGCACAAAAGCTGTCCGTACATTAATCTCAGTTTTATAGACTGTAGCTGCTACTTATTTACTTGAGTTGCTCCTAATTTTTCCTCATCAGGCTGAGTTTGATCACGTTCCAGACGCACAGCAAAAAAAAATAATTTAGAAGTACCGGGGATCAGACCCAGGATATCTGGATCTGTAGTCAGGAAATCTGACCACTAGTCTACAGAGGCATTCAAAATTAATAGTATAGTAATATCCAAAACAGATATGGCATTGCTCTTAAAAAAATTAAGACTCGGTCAAAAAATTCATAAAAGATATCATATTCTGAAAATCGAAAAATGACACCTGGACACGGGAATCGAACCCGGGACCTTCGGCTTAGTACGCCAATGCTCTTACCACTGAGCTATCCAGGATTCTGCGATGTCTGATGGCTGTGATCTCATATAATAACATGTTTATAAGCTGACGACATCCGCACGTCCATCTTAGACTCTGTCTTAAACTATGAGTGAAGAATGACCATAGACATGGGACGAGTCCTGGATAGCTCAGTGGTAATAGCATTGGCGTACTAAGCCGAAGGTTCCGGGTTCAATTCCCGTGTCCAGGTGTCATTTATCAATTTTCAGAATATGAGAAAAATTATATTTTACACTGGTTTTTGCTAATATACTACGTATTTAGAAAGTTATTTTAATCATATTAAAGAACTCTTGTGTTTCTTTAAAATTATCCTGAATTGTTCCAAAACAGCAACGTTCTCTCTCTTTACCTGGATCTCTTTGTTTTATATGAGTGTTTCAACTGTGTGTAGTAATATTTGTTAAAAGCTCTAATAACATTGAGTTGTTTCTGGTGAGCTCATAATAAAATATATACAGCCAGAGTTAGATAAAAAAGAAAATATTTTTACAGTTATGTAAATTACTAAGGCCGCTTTATAATGGTTATATGTCAAGTGATGAGATCGGAAGCTGTCACCTTAATACCAATACATATGAAATTATTCTAGTAATTTATGATATTATATTAACCGCGAAAAACATGTTGGTTAGTAAAACTGGTATTTCCAATCAAAATTCTCCATATACATATAATTATATTTATCTGTTTATTTAATTTATATTGTTGAAATATTGTAATGGTTAAAGGCGAAACTTTTTTTCAAGCGAAAACAAAGAATATAAATTTTTGATGATTCACACATCTCTATATATATATATATACAAAGGTGTGCGAATCGTTGAAAATTTATAATCTTTGATTTCGCTCATAAATAAAAAAAATATATATTATATATTTCATCATAAATATTATACATATATAAACCGTATTGTTTATATTATAATTATCATCTATATATAATTCTACCATATATAGTTACGAAGCTTTAACAATATAGATATATACAGCTTAGTTCTATATTAAATGTTTAATTATTGACTTGATGTTATGTATATTAGAAATAATTGTTCACATGTAAAGAATATGAAATTATTGAATTGCACGTTGCAATAATAGCCTAGTTTATCAAATTATAACAATAAATAAAAAGTAATCGAGCTTTAAAATCTTGTCTAAAATGTATTTAGTATCTAAGAGTTATATGAATTTTACTAAATAAATAAAAAATTAAACTTATTTAATCATTGGTTGGCATTGGAAATATTTTATTGTATTTGATTCGATTTCGTTTCGGATTTAAAAATTGGTATTCGCACATCCGTAATAGTATACACTATTAGTTACTCCAGTCAGGTTAATGGATGACTTTACAATTTTCAACCCTCCGATTTTCTTCCCCTCTTTGCATTCATCCGTTGAATTTAACCTTAAATTAACAAATCAAAGAAAGCAGATGCATTTTCTATTATCTAACAATCTCCCAAAACCCCCACACACCTGCAGCTCTCATATATTGGAAAGATGAGGGTTGTCAGATTAGTGGACTGGAATATGTTGACGGAGAGGGGGAACCAGGTGGGCAAAGGGCAAATTTTGCACCTCGTAGACACGTGACACACCTGCTCTCTTCAGCATCAATAAGAAGATGAACTGTTTGAAATCTACTCCTCTCTTTTTTTAACTTCAAACATCTGTCTGATTCTTTTTTTTTCCATACAATTTTTTCCAAACGATCTTAGAAAAGTAATTATTTGAACATGTAAGATGATGATCTCTCCTTTCGTTTATGTTACACATTTAGTCGTTTAAAAAAAAGCTATGCATTTAAAAATACCGATTTAATTAGTTAGTGTAATAATAAAGGTTAGGAATGGGGGTTGGGGGCGGGGACCGGCTATGTTCACACAATGAGTAAGAACACATTTCATACAATACAAAAATACTTTAGAAAATGTATAGTAGTTCCAGTAAATTACAGAATTGTAAAAATTTAAACTACACTATGGTGTTAATTAGAGTTGATAATCTTTTAGTGTTGGTATGCTTTTTAAATTTTTAAATTCACTAATATTCTCAGGTATTATAAAAATTATTTATACTGTCTTGATTATTAATGACAAAGCTTTAGATAGAAATGTACTTAATTTCACTTTTTTTAATGAATGTGTAAAATTATACGACTTAATAAAATATATTATTATTATTATTATTAGCACCACGTCTTACTAACCATTCGGGTTATACGCACTTACGCTAATGTGTAATGGTTGGGTGATTATGAGATGAAATGGAGGACCTACAGTTTAACGTGGGATCCGAACCACTGTGGAGGCCTGGCATTCCCCACATAATAAAATTCAATTTGTATCTTCATAAAGGAGTGCTGACCTGAAGTCAATCTCATTTACTCAGGTTTTCCTTTGATGGGGATGTCAGAATTCTAATACCAGATCACGATTCAACAGGAAAGTTTGGGTGTTGATCTTTCGTCCCTGAGATAATACACTTTCAAGTTCCATAAGGAAGGTAGGGCTAGTTTTTCTAATATTCAAGATGATCAGTTACGAATCTACTTGATTGAACATTAATAATCTGTGCTGAAGGGAAATTCCTTTGGCAATTATAATTGAAGAGCTGAGAGTTATACGTGGCCAATCGATTATTTTCTTGTTTTTCAGAAGAGCAAAATCAAAGTTATGTTTCGAAGTATATCTTTATTTTATGTAGTTATCTACTCTATGACATAATTTATATGGGTTTTGGTGACCTGGTGGTCTAGGGATAAGTTTCAGACTTCTATGCTAGCGGCCGGGGTTCAATCCTCGGTCCTGGCAAAGATTTATCTGATTACCAAACCCTTCCTTCACCTCTGACAAGACATCTTGTACATGTGAGGAATGCCAGGCCTCCACCGTGGTTCGGATTCCACGTTAAACTGTAGGTCCTTCATTTCATCTCACAATCACCCTACCATTACACATTAGCATAAGTGCGTATAACCCGAACGGGTAGTAAGACGCGGTGCTAATAATAATAATATATGTGTTTTGAGGTTTCATACATTGCTTAATTAAACCAAATACACATTAAGAATAAATATACATTTTGAAAAAGATAATTAATTTGGTCCTGTCAAAATCATAGTATTAAAAGTAAGCTTTGTAAAACGGTGTACTTATATAATTCACTTTATTTTATATTAAAGTAATATTAATCCTATTTCATGTCATATTTATAAAAAAAGCTTATTTTTCTTTAAAAAATAGCATGTAAGGATTTTAAGTGTTTATCTTTTTTATTTGTATGTCATGTGATTCGGAGCAGCACTACTGTTGGTTGCTTGAATCTAAGCCCACCTATAATTCTAACTGAAAGAAACCCTCCTATTGGATGCTTATATTTAGGTCCACTTATATTTCTTACAAAGTAGCCGAGTCTAAAATTTTAAATGAACATTTACATTATTTAAAGTGGGCTTACAGATATTTCAATATCAGATCAGAATTTCCCACAACGAAATTATACAAAATAGTGAAAAAAACCAATTTTTGTCAAAATGGTTGATAGCCCACTTATAATTCTCAGGTCTTCAATTTGGAACTATATTATATTTTATGGTATTTTATATGTATTTATCTATGTAATTTTACCACAAAAGTGGTAAACACTGTACTCTAAGATAAAGAGTTTTTATTTTAAATTATTAAATACAAACTTATCATTGCTATACACAAAACTGCACGATTAATAAATATGACTGATAATTTAAACTTAATTAAATTTTATACTTTTCACGAATCATTATACAAAATATGAATATTCTGAAATGTTTAAACTGTTCCTAGTTTTATGATTTTTAAAATCCCTGAACTCTTTAGCATTTCACTGTTATTCGAATGCGTATCAGTCTTATATATTATCTTGAACAGAATAAATTATGGATGCAATTAATAAACGTAGATTGTAGTTTTAAAATAAGATTCTATTTCAATGTTTCTGTGTTTCATGTAACTGTAGTTTATATCATTATTGTTTTGAAATATTGATAGGTATTATTTAGATTTGCAAGGGATAACTTTTTTTTTAAATGAAACAAATTATAATTTATAGCCGGGATAATTTTCTGATCTTATATATGCGTAAAATAGAATTTCTGAACAAATTATAAAAAATAAACTTATGCACATTATATAAAGAGAAACTAATTTCACGGGGGACATAAGCGGATAGTGTAACTTTATTAAGCGTCAACGATAACAAGAAACAAATTAAATTGCCACTAGAATTAACCTAGACATAAACCGACTCGTGGAACTTACAAGCGAATTGATACAACTCAGAAAATTTCAACTTTTTATTCTTACTCTGGTCTAAATATATATAATTTAATTTATTTTTAAAACAAATTTAACTGCTTATTCAATTTTAGTAAATAGATTTTTTCGCGCATCATAATATTCTTAATTTACTGATGGGAGGGAGAGTGGTAAAATATGTTTTATAAGAAATATACCATATATAATAACTAATAAGTTGGAAACAAATATCTAAGAAAAGTATCCTGATGGCTTACACAAACTGTATTCTTAGCTGGTTACTTCTTATATAACTGGAGTTAACTGGTTAGCAGCTGTCACATCAGACAGTCAAAATTTAGATATATACCTAAATGTTGACTGTCAGAAGTCAGCTGTGAGCTGTCAGTCAGCACCAAAGAAGCCAGGAGGCTACTGTACGTGTAAGGTTGGAAAATATGTTATTATAATTTTATAGAAAAATATATAGTCCATACATCACCAAACGTTTCAATAGCCATATGCTATAAACTAGAGTGTTAAACTCACATAGTACAAGTTTGCAATTGATGGTGAGTTAGCGAAGTTAGGGTGGTTTCTTCATCCTCTATACTAATGTAGGTTTACTAATGCCAGACTACCAACTTTATTATTTTATTCTTGGTATTTTTACTATGTGTACTCATTTTAAGGTGTATTTTATAAACTCACTGTTTATATAAACTAACACCAAGTGTTTGAACAAACAAACAAGCCTCCCGAATGCTAATTATTCATTACGGGAGGAAAAACACAAATTTGCCCAAAATTACATTCTAAGAATTTCTTAGAAACGAAATTAGTTCCTGTAGCCTTACAAATGTGTTACTGATTAGCTTAGAGCTATCTTGGATTAAGTCAGTACTAGTTGTTGTGAAACATGTACCAATCATAGCATATATAAAAGAGGTTTCTTCCAGAATCATAAATAACTACTGATAACCATACTTAAAATGTTAGTTTCCCATTTTACTATAGCTTACACTTGACATGTAATAACATGAAATAGAAATATATAGAAGCTCACCTTTTGATGACTATATATTTCTTCAGGAACAAAGACTAAAAAGTACTACCTATCTTTAACATCTTATTATTATTATTATTATTATTATGGTAGGGTGATTGTGAGAGGAAATGAAGGACCTACAGTTTAACGTGGAATCCGAACCACGGTGGAGACCTGGCATTCCTCACTTTTACATCATAAATACTTTAATTGATTGGTTTGTATAAAGACTTATAATTTTTAGATTACGCTGCATAATAATAATAATAATAATTGTAATAATGATTATAGAATGATTACGAGAATGTAGCTTAGATTATAATAATATATTCAAAACGCTCTACAACAGTTTTACTCATTTATTTCTTAACGCAAAATATTCTAGATTTAACATACATAAGCCACAGCTATATTATTTTGAAAAAATGTTTAATTCATGAAGAATTCTAAAATGTTTATAATTATTTCAGGACAATGTGCAAAAATAAAAACAAATATTAATTTTAATATTCAATTTGCAAACAAATTATTTCAATATAATTTGTTTTCCTAAATATTAAAAATTGATAGGATATTTAAAATGGTATAATCCATATATTTAAAATTTTAAACTACATGTTTTGCCTTTATATAAATTTGCTAACAATAGTATACATATGTTTTTTCAACCGTTTACCTAATTTTTTTTATTTTGCTTACATTTGTTATTAAATTTATAGTTAACTTTAAACTACACGCACCTAAAAGGACTTCACCCCTTATGAAGATAGTCTTAACTACTTCTGGACTAAAATAAAGTTCTAATGAGTGATAATAGACTGAAGCATTGTCCTTACCAGTACTATTAGATTGTTAACACTAGTTTGCCAGTTTATTAAGGGATGGTTTTTTGCAGAAAAGCCTTCATAAACTGTCTTGATTGACTATTTAGTAAAAATAAAAATAAAGTATTTTAGAAAAAAGTAACACACTATTACTCATAGGGGCAAAGTTCTATATATTAATTACTTCGAAGTATATTGCCTTTATTTTAATAATAATGATATTGTAGACTTAGATTATACTCTCAAAAGACCTCTATTCTTTGCAACCTATTTGGTTTTAATCAATAGTTTTGGTTTTTATTTATCTAAAGTCATTTTATCATGGGTAAAGAATTAAAGAATTATATTTTGTAAGCGCTTCTTGATTTATTGTATTAACATATTTTAAAAATGAGCTTTTTAGCATTGAAACCGTTCCTTTGGAGCATTCAAACGAATATTTAATTGCTTATATCTAATTGTTGGGTAAACAACTTTAAATAAATATGCATTTAACGATATGTACATACTAACTGAATAATAAAAGATCATTTTATCCTTTTTTAAATTTACAAGGCTGTATAAAAACTGTGAAACATTTATGAAAATGTATTGGAGTTTTATATATAAATACTTATTTATTCTTTAAAAGATATGATAGCTGTTTTATAAAAAATGGTTAGTCAATTAATTTTACATCCTGAAATAACCATATTTTTAAACGAAATAAATAAGCATTTTTAACTGTTTATTATGTTTTAAATTATAAATAATATTTATCGTTATTTTAAACAATGTATATATGTAAAAAAGAGTTATTAAAGACAAATTTGCTAGTGCTTCCGGCAAAAGCACACGATTTTGTGGATAAACTGATAGTTTACACTATAGTATAATTTTATTCTTTTTCTTAATAATACAAGTATAGAATTATTTGAAATTTCAAGTATTTTTTTAATAATTTTCTAGACCTTTCTTTCACACCAAATTCTCTGACTTATCTATTTTTAACACGCTTCCAAGGTTCTGTCTTCCTTGTAGCTCTACATTTAAGTCTTATCCTAAGCCGATTATTTGAACTTAGCGTATATTATCTTATTTAGATATTATATTACTAAGAACATATTTATTTCAGCCAACATTGAAAACATTTAATTATATTACTAAAGTTATTTTATAAGTATTAATAATGTATATAAAAAGGGACAGCTAAATATCTTAAAAATACGCGAAAGAGATCTTGTAATTTCTTTATATTTAAGATATGTACATTCGTAAGAAAACGTGGCATAGCAATAAAAATATCAGAGAAAGTCCCCCATAAAAGTTTTTTTGGGATAAAAGTTTATAATTAAGAGGGTTTAAATAGTTTCCCAACAAAAAAATATAACAAGTTTAAAAATATCTAAGCTTGCTTGAATTCTTTTAAAACGACGCTATGTTTGTCTGTTTTGGAGGTTTGAAGACCCTCCTGTCAGGCAGTGACATCAGGACGATGGCTGTTCTTTACCTGCTTTGTTGCCGGCGCTGTTGTGGTTGAGGGGGACCACCAGCTTACCGTTCGCCTCGAACTTGGCCTGGGCCACCGGGATGGGCCCGGGGTTGGTCATGGTCGTCATCGTCGCCGCTGGCATCATGAGCGTCGACATGGCCAACATCGGGACGATGGACGGGGAGGTTCGGGCAGCGCCAAGCGTCACCGGTAGATACGGCAACAGACTGGCTGGCATTCACGACGACGCTGAGAATACGTAGAACGGTCGCAACTACCGATCACGATGACGAAGACGTCGGTGAAACTTAAACGGGGTGATTTTTTTTATAAGGGGAAGGGGAACTAGGGGAAAGGTGGCTGTAAGCACGCGTCCTTAACCACGTGACCGTCCAATCTTCAGCCGAAAGATAACACACTAACCTTGCAAGTTCATAAACATAAAAAATTAGCGATGCACTCTTCAACTTAACATTTCGGCTTCTTAAAATCTTTGACGACAATTTTTCTTCTTTTATAAATAACAAGTGTCAAAGTTTCAAGTTTTTTAAATATATAGTCTCTAAAATGTATTTAAATATATCTCGTCTTAAAAAATATATATAACTTCAATAGAGAACTAGTTTAACGAAAATAGATTTTCATGTCAATGAATCTTCTTAAAAGTAATATATCCCTTTTCTGTTCTTCTTTAGTAAAAGTTTTACGTGTGTGTGTGATTTGTTTACGTTTAAAAAAGAAGGAACAAGATAAAATGAGCACACTAAAAGTTCATTCTTTACGTTCTTCTTCAATGGGCTTCAACTTTACAAAAGAGGGAACGAAAAGAAAGAAAGGAGAATGAAAAGTTGGGTGATACGTAACTCAGAAGTTGAATGACGTGAAGAAAGGGATAGGACCGAGAATTGTATCAATGGGCGAAGTGTAAGGAAGGAAAAATGGGTAAGGTATAAAGCAAAGTAAACAACACCAGTCAAATAAATCTTTTTTTTCTTAACAAAAAAATTTCACGTAAGCAAAACGCGATTGCAAATAAAAAACCTTTTTCTCCTCGCCTTAAGAAAACAAACAAACTTGATTTTATGCAAGTATTTCCTCTTGATAACAAATCAGTGGTAGTTTAAGAATTTGTCAATTACAGTTTTTAAATGCACTTTATTTTTAAAACTTAATATTGATATGCAATTAAGATAGAAAAAACGACTATCAGCAAATGTTCACCTTGTTAAGATACTCCGTATCGTGGTTCTCGATGTCCTGGTCTACGATGAGTCTTAGCTAGTGTCTGGAAACTGATCACAATTCTTCTTCGGCGTCTAAAATCGAAACCTCAATGCACACCTGATTATCTGCTATCAAAAAACCAATCATGGCTGGAAGCCATTTGAATCAGATAGAGGTTAAGATACCCTAAGAGTTCTTGTCCGTCTAAATGTAAAAAATAGGGAAGGAATAAAAAAGAATGCTATCTTTAGAAATAAACGAGATAGAAGAGGGTGACTAAATAAAAAAAGGTCGTGTGACGGGTAAAACCGCACGGTTCCTACTGTACTGAGACGCGAGGTTCCTAGTCAACCGCCTCTCTTCGATACGAAGGTAAAATGCTTCAGCCGCCCGCCACCACGTCCGAAACGACTCTGGGAACCAAAACGACGACCCCCCTCCGACTCTTTCCGGCTTGAAAGGGAGGGTGAAACTAACGGGTTTGAGTGCAGGGAGGGATGGAGACAGCAGGGACGGGAAGGGGCGGCGGAGACGCCCGACGCGGTCGCCGGAGACTCACGATTGGAGACGCACAAAAAGGGTGAGTGAGGGGGTGAGTGCGGGCATTTGGCAGAGAATGGCCAGGATGGCTGAATGTCTGCGAATACCTATTACACTTTTATGGGAGCCTGTGACTAACAATAATAAACATGGCCTCTTTATTGTTTTTAAACATACATTGCTAAGCAAATGAGCTAAGTAAGACATTATTATTTTTCTGGTCTGATATACTTGTGACAAAGAGGTTGAAGTGTGAATGTGATGGGAAGGTTTTTTCCTCCACAAAAAAGCGGAATGGCTTGTTTAAAAAGTTTACCTTTCCCATTCATAAACTATTAAATTAAATATTCGATTATCCCGTACAGGAAGTAAGAACTGGTGCACCAAATAAATGCAAATTGATGACTCAATTTAAAAATGTAGTAATGTGAAAGGAAGAATTGAAGCGCTAAATAAATGCAACACTTTTTTTTACATTATTTACAAATTTATAATTTTAATACATAGATTAATTAATACAACAATTAATGAACGATCTAATTTTATATCTTACACTTTTAAATTATATTAAATTATCTTTATAATATTGTATTTTTACATTCATATTAATCATGAATATAATTATGATTATGTGGTTTTAAATAAATTTGCCAAATCACTTAGACGCTTTAGTAGTATAACGACATAAATATAAATAAAATTTAATTAAAAAAATCCATTTTAGGAATTAGGAATAAATAAATTAAAATTATTGACCAAAATTTAAATAGTCTTGATATTTTTTCTGGTAGCATTACAATACTGTAATTATCCATTGTATCAAAAAAATACTAAACATTTCTCTATTTAGGGATAGGCGGTGTACTTTTGCAAATGTTGCGATGAACTTTCCAGTTCCTGATTCCATAGAATAAGTTAGTAAGCCTTTTGGTGACCTGGCGGTCTAGGGGTAAGGTGTCAGACTTCTGTGCTGGCGGCCGGGGTTCAATCCTCGGTCCCGGCACAGATTTATATGATTACCAAACCCTTCCCTCACCTCTGACAAGACATCTTGTGAATTTGGGGAATGCCAGGCCTCCACCGTGGTTCGGATTCCACGTTAAACTATAGGTCCTCAATTTCATCTCACAATCACCCTANTGCTGGCGGCCGGGGTTCAATCCTAGGTCCCGGCACAGATTTATATGATTACCAAACCCTTCCCTCACCTCTGACAAGACATCTTGTGAATTTGGGGAATGCCAGGCCTCCACCGTGGTTCGGATTCCACGTTAAACTATAGGTCCTCAATTTCATCTCACAATCACCCTACCATTACACATTAGCGAAAGTGCGTATAACCCGAACGGATAGTAAAACTCGGTGCTAATAATAATAATAATAAGCCTTTAGTCCTTAATTATATTGGTATATATATATATATATATATGAGTGCTAGAGCATTATTCAGGTTATGGCCCGTTATAAATATTTAGTAAACATAAAAAATAATTAAGATAATTTTACAATAATTATTTCATTAATATCTAAGTCTTCTTGAAAACACTATTAATATTTTATTGTATTCATGTATATTTATAATACACCTTTCTATGTATAATATTTTCATAAATATATCTGCCAATCTGAGTAAATGTAGCTACAAAGATATTTGTATAGGTTACTAAGTAAAACAGCCCTCCAAATATTGTGTATGAACGAATAGCCACTGTTAATGAATTATGTAATTATAATACACGAACAGTATGGTTTAGGTAAATAATAATAAAGCATTCAGTCTGAATTAGTGTGTCATGTACAATGCGTTTACACTGGAAGGTATCAGTAATAATTTGACGGATTAAATTATAGCCTTGTTTTTTAATCTGCACCATAATGGCACTATGTAATGTAAGCCGTCTACCATGTAGAGTGAATCGAGGTTACTTTACAGAAACTGTATCGTATCCAGACGAAACATGTCACCATCTATTAAAACATGCAAAATATTTGAAAACACTAGTTGTTTCACTTATAATATAGCAATCACTTGGGACTTCCTGAATTAAAAAGGGACTGAACGTCTTAAGGAAGTACTGTAGGAGTTCAAAATGTACTTACAATACTCCCTAACTATGATATAGACTTTATATGTCTTATCCGGCCAGAATAAATACATTACAATACAGGCCCAAAGAAGTTTAAGTCCAATTTTAATAGAAATAACCTTATTTGACTGATGGAGAATAAACTAGATTTAGTCTCAGTTATTCATATGTCAAGTCATGTAATCATCAGCTGTCACTTTTGATATATATTAGGAATAGCTATAGAATAACAACGATACCATGGAAAATTGTTATCATTATTTAACACCATTAAAATATGTTATTATTTTATAAAGGGGTCTTGATATTGGGTATCCTCGGACTGATAGTAAGGCTTTCTGGTCTAGAATGGTTGAGGTTAGATCCCTTAACCATTTATTTGGTAATACTTTTTTTTTCAGATTATGTCTATCTAATTTTGACTTTGAGATATTGTACATTTTCTTGAAACTCAAACTTATCAATTCTATTTCTCGGTTTAGAAATTAGTGTTTGTATGACCCTCGGCACACATTGGTGTACCACAAGATCTTAAAATTGTGCCACATAATTGTGATCTGTCTGTAAACATATATCCACCAGTTACTATTACAAACTCTTGCAAATTTCAAATACAAAATATGAGGAAACCTTAACCGACTCAAAATTAAAATAAGAGTAATATAATCGTTTGTATTCCTAATAAAAGCAAAATACACATAAAAATCTCATAAAATTAAATTTAATACAAAATATGATTAATAGTTATATTAATAATTATTACTATAATCTCATCTCTACTTCATGAGAGATGTTATGAACACTTGGCTGTCTTCTAGGAAATGTGAATTCCGAATTCTATTCTTCTTGACTTATACGTACTTTCTAGTGAGAAAATGAAGAATGTCTAAAAAAGGAATAAAGAAATAAAATACAGAGTTGATTTTAGATCATGTTGAAAAAGTTCCGGTGCAGGATAATTAAAACTAAATATTATTTAATAAATACTATGATCAATGCCCAAAATGGCTAGGAATTGCGGTTAGTAATAAATACTCGTTTTCCTTTGTTAATGAATTGGTTGGAACGACCCCACTCCATTCCAAGTATGATATATATGTCAGACGTTCTACTGGGTGGCATGCGAGCACCATTTGGTTGGCATGGCGTCATAAAAAATAGAAAACTAAATCAAACATTTTGAGACAGTGTTTAATTTTTTGTAGTTAATAATTTGACAGCCATGTTTTATTCAATGTACTGTCCCAATAAACTTCGTGAAGTCAATGGTGAGATATTATGGACCTGTGTGTTTTTGAAAACAAGTTATGGACATGGCGTATTGGCTTGCAACATACAATATCTTTTAACATAATATGGTTAATATTATATAAGTTTTAAAATTATTTTAACATATTGACTTTATAAATGTATTCATTTTTAAAATTAAAGTGAAATTTTCAATTCCCCTACTTTAAGTTACAGAAATTAATATTGTATAATCCACCAAATCTGGGAATTTAATAAACTTTCCTTTTTAAAATGTAAATATTATTAAAATATATCCACTTCAGTGGCCGCATGGTTTAAGGCGCTACTTTCACCATAGACTTAAATGCCGATGTTGGGGAGATCAATATTTGATTCTTGGTTGGATGTACTAAGGGTGGTTTTTCCAAAATAGTTTTCCACTTTGCCTCCACGCAAATGTGGATACACTTGCTATAAATATAGCCTTCCTAATCCCCGACACCATCATCGAAATTATTACCGAAGAGTATAACCCAAAATGGTAGTAACACGCGCTGCTAAAAGAAAATATTAAAAATGTGTACAATTTGATCTGAGCTATTCATTACATATTTTTGTAGTATACAACAAGTTTGGAGTTTAAGATACTCGTTAAGGAATGTAAATAAGAGGCGGCACACTAGACTAACGGCACACTGATTCGTAAAGTCACACTATTCCTGTTATGTACCGCTATTTAACACAGTGTCAGGGGTGAAATGTCAAATACAGATAACTGCGGGAATCACCTGATACTCTTACGATCCTCAAAGTCAGCACATACACGCCAAGCTACATTTCATGTCCTAGCTTACATATTCTTGCCACAATCCATATCTTTGCTGAGTTTAATAGATAAGAGTTGATAAGCACTTTTATAGTTCACTCCTGTTCACACAATAAAATTAAATAAAAGAATTATTATTATTATTATTATTATTAGCACCGCGTCTTACTACCCGTTCGGGTTGTACGCACGCTAATGTGTAATGGTAGGATTTGGGGAATGCCAGGCCTCCACCGTGGTTCGGATTCCACGTTTAACTGTAGGTCCTCCATTTCATCCCACAATCACCCTACCACAACACAGTAGCGTAAGTGCATATAACCCGAACGGGTAGTAAGACGCGGTGATAATAATAATAATAATAAGTTTAGAGTTAAAGATACTCGTTAAGGAATGTAAATAAGAGGCGGCACACTAGACTAACGGCACACTTATCCGTAAAGTCACACTATCCCTGTTATGTACAGCTATTTAACAAAGTGCCAGGGGTCAAATGTCAAAAGACAGATAACTTCGGGGATCACCTCACAGTCAGCACATACACGCCAAGCTACATTTCATGTCCTAGCTTACATATTCTTGCCACAATCCAGATCTTTGCTGAGTTTAATAGATAAGAGTTGATAAGTACTTTTATAGTTCACTCCTGTTCACACAATAAAATTAAGTAAGAGAATTAAAATTATGAATTTCAAATGTGACCTCTACACTGTGTTGATTATTGTATTGTTAATTTAAGAATATAAAAAAACACTAATATTATAAAATATTTTTAAGATTCATGTTTTTTTTGTTATATTTTTAAAACTTTCGTTTTTTTTAAATTGACATATGCTCTATAATCTTTTCAAGTTTGCCGCCAAAAACACTATGTTTGCCGTGAACACAAGATACGTTGATAACTACTAGAGACTACTTAAGTCGATTATGGTCAGTACTTTATCAATGGGTAAATCATATAATATAGACAATATTAGTCATTGACTCATTGGTTTTTCCCTCTACCCACTCCTTGGTAGACAAGGTGCACTAGCAAACTAAGGTCTTAATATCTAGAGTTTACTTTTTGTAAAATAAGTTTATCAGGAAAGATGTAAATAAAACATGATTAAGTGTGTTTTTGTTGACAGCTATTGATAAAAAAATAAATTATTAAGAATAAAATCAACAGCAATAATATAATATAAAGGACAGTTTGCTTGAAATAATAAAATTGGCTGCTTTTTTGACCCCAAGAAATTCTAACTCATTTTTGGCAATAATTTAAAGTTCTTACTTTCATGTTTATATTAATGCTCATTCGTCTATACAAATAAGTAATAAGTAAAAACTAATCAAAGGTTTGTCTTTAACCGCACTATTTATATCGAACCCAACTTTAAACGCCTATAGTTGACGTAAGCGTAACTAACTTATTAGATGTTGAAACAAGCCCAAGACATTAGATATTCAAATTACTTCATTTGGTAACTAATCGATCTAACTAACGTTGGTAACTATTCTAAATACATCAATCGGTAACTAGTCGAAATACCTCAAAATATTAACGGTTGAAATTTAGTCTTGTTCTTATCTACAGGAACTACCTTACATATGTAGTAATTGAACAACTTAAAAATATTAATTATTGGAACTTATTCTTGATAATAAATATTAAATCTACCTAAAGACCTAAGTTTTCGAATTACCTAGAGCCAAGTCATGCTACCTGAAAGTGGTAAACAGTGGAGTTACCTCAATATACTAGCAATGGGAACTACCGCAAGGAAGTTATTCTTGATTTGATTCAAGGAATAATATAGCATAGCTACCTCTATAAAATAATTAGTTGAACCACTTTAAATAAAAATTGGTGAGATAAGTATATTGTTTCTACTCTAACTCTGGTCGGGAATTTCAATAGTTAATTTCTTTACATCAATGTTGCAGCCATATAATTATTTCAAAGGAGTTAAAGAAGAATTCTTGTCCTTGTTTGAAATTATATTTTCATATGAGTTTCTTATGAAAATTGTTTAAAATTATAAAACTCTTTTCAAAATTGTTGAAAATAAACTATTTTTAGTCTTTATTTACTCTGTTCAAAAGTATTTTATTTATTATAAGCTGAATTTTTCTATATAATACTCCAAAAGGTCAGTAAAGTCTCTTCACTGATCTGAGCATATTAATCGTATTTGTTTGAACACAATTGTATCTTCTAAAACCATTTTTGTTGTATTTTTATACATCCGCTGTTTTACAATTTTTGGTCATTTACTACCCGCATCAGTGGTGCATATAAATAATATGTTCAAAAATTGGTGTTTCTGAGATTACATAAAAAAAGGCTAAAAATCTAGAATAAACATTATTCTATCAAATAAAGTCATGCATATATGGGTATCAGAACATAAAGTTTAAGTCAGTATGGAATCGTTTTATAGAGCTTTATGTAAGCTATCACACATTTTTTTAAACTTTTAAACTAAAAGTTTAAATGTTTTAATTAATTAGAAACTAGCCTACATTTTGGTAAAAGCCATATTAAAATATATCAAACCCCTTCATAAATAATCCGGGATTTCTAATCGCTTGCCACACATCTCAGTGCGTTCCCATGGTCTGCTTTATCGGTACGTTGAGGTTAGAGTTTGAATCACGGCACAGTAAACTGAGGGTGTTTCTCCCCCAATCTCCCAGAATGTTCCTCTTTTTCCCGCTATGCAAATGTAAATACATTTATTATAACTTACATCTACTCACCCCTTACCTATTAGTCTAATTCAATAAAGATTGCTCAGAGGGGTAGTAAATTGCACTACAAAAACAAAGGCATTTATTATTTTATTAACTATAATAATAATGAGCGTTTATAATTTACCTTAGTTTTCTTAGGGTAGGGTGCTCGTCTCAGGACTCGATGCTTGTGATTTTAAACCCAGCCTAGATTAACGACTTTTTCTTGAGTGAAAAAGAGGGGAAGTAAAGCCATTGGTCTCATGTAGATTGTGGCTTGTGAAATAACCCCTGGAAAGTAAGTTAAAATACCTTTACCATCCAAATTAGTAGCCTTTTCCCTCTCACTCATATAAATACTTTTGTCTTATGTGCCTTATATTTCTTTTAATCAGTCTTTTCAGAACGTGCACGCTAATTACTTTAAATAACTACAATAAAAATAAAGAGCGTTGATGATACGTTCAATCCAAACAGGAAGTAAAATGTGGTACTAAAAAACCAGATGCATTTATTAAAATATAATCTCATTCAAGCAAGCTGAATATTGATTCTTATACCTTATGTAGGATGTTAAAATCCCTAGGTATCTTAGATTTATCAATGTAAAAATAGTATTCTTTTTATCCTATAAACCTAATTATAGGTCCACTATATGCAAAAAAAAATCATATAGAAACACTTGTCTGACAGTTATAAACGCTACTAGGTAGTCTCTTAAGGTCCTGTACATTAAGTCGTGTTATCCGGGGATGTCAATTTTGAAAGCTAATATTAATACTCATAGAATCACCCTAATAATATAATAAAATATATTTAATATGTGGCACAGAAATATATTATGTTTATATATTCTATTAGGTCCTTCATATGAAAATAAGATTGTATTTGTGGTTCATCATAATTATGTAGGGATACATTTAGAAATGGTATCATGCTGTTCACTCGAACGAGTAAGTCTGGAGACGTGCAGGTTTCGCTGGGAATAACGAAGCGACTGTAGTACGAAGCTTTGTTACCAGGTTGCAGCACTAGCAAGGCACCATGTCGCGCCCGCCCAGAGAGGAGATCAACGGACTACGCCACGCAAAAAAATAAGTCTTGTCTTAGCTTTATAAATAAATATTTATTAAAAATATAATTATTAAAACTTTTGTTTGTGCACCACTTATAAGGGCTGTGTATAAATAAGGTATCTCCAACTTCAACAACGTAACTTTATAAACAATTTCTATGGCTCACAATAATATTTAAAATTAATATGAACATAGGCTTCAAAACGCTTCATTTTAGAGACATAGCTTCTGGATACTTATTTTTTTTAGCCTATAAAATTGTTGAAGGATAAAACAAAGCGATTAATGACCAAACCATATTGTTTATTTATCAACCAAAGGATACAACAAAATATACATTTAGCTAAAATTGAATATATCCGAATCATTTTAATAGCTGATCATTAAAAAAAAGTTGAAAAATAAAGAATAGTAAAGAAGATACCTTTAATAAAACGGTTTAGTACTTTGGAACATGTTACACAAAACAGTTCAGTTCGGTCTATTTTGATTTTTAGATGTTGTATATATTGAGGCCAAATTTTAGCTTTAAAATTGTTGTTAAAATTTGATATCAGTATAGTGTTTCAAATAATAGAAAGCACTGTTTATTGGGTTTTAGTGGGAAATTTATTCAAAGACGGTTTACCGATGAGTGATATTTAAATATTGGATTTATTTTGAAAATTGCTTTAACAAATTTGTTCAAAATGGATACCTGTTGAGATTGCTCTACATAATGAATCTGTATATGTGTTTGTATTTCTTATATATATAATTAACTATTAATTATATATATAATTAACTATTAATTATATATATAATTAACTATTAATTATATATATAATTAACTATTAATTATATATATAATTAACTATTAATTATATATATAATTAACTATTAATTATATATATAATTAACTATTAATTATATATATAATTAACTATTAATTATATATATAATTAACTATTAATTATATATATAATTAACTATTAATTATATATATAATTAACTATTAATTATATATATAATTAACTATTAATTATATATATAATTAACTATTAATTATATATATAATTAACTATTAATTATATATATAATTAACTATTAATTATATATATAATTAACTATTAATTATATATATAATTAACTATTAATTATATATATAATTAACTATTAATTATATATATAATTAACTATTAATTATATATATAATTAACTATTAATTATATATATAATTAACTATTAATTATATATATAATTAACTATTAATTATATATATAATTAACTATTAATTATATATATAATTAACTATTAATTATATATATAATTAACTATTAATTATATATATAATTAACTATTAATTATATATATAATTAACTATTAATTATATATATAATTAACTATTAATTATATATATAATTAACTATTAATTATATATATAATTAACTATTAATTATATATATAATTAACTATTAATTATATATATAATTAACTATTAATTATATATATAATTAACTATTAATTATATATATAATTAACTATTAATTATATATATAATTAACTATTAATTATATATATAATTAACTATTAATTATATATATAATTAACTATTAATTATATATATAATTAACTATTAATTATATATATAATTAACTATTAATTATATATATAATTAACTATTAATTATATATATAATTAACTATTAATTATATATAACTATTAATTGTATATATAATTAACTATTAATTGATTTTTTTGAAAACTTCAAGCATTACGAAAATGGCTAATGCCATTTTTAAAATTTATATTCGGGAAGTGGTTTACATTAAATATGTCATTATATACTTGATTTTTTAAATCGATTATATTTGAGGGTAGTTTACTTAAGATCTAATTTGGCAGATTAGAAATGTATGCATAAGAGAATATATTTTATAACGTTGTCATACAATTTTTTCAGCCATCTTTAAACATTTAACTTCAAAACCTCTGGTTAGCTAACTATATATATCTCACTCTCACACGGCAACCTTACCTTACTGTTCATATTTATTTGTTTAAATTTCAATTCTTTATTTTTGTTATCGACGCTCGTAGTAGCCTTTTGTGCCGACACGTTCTAAGCCCAATCAATAATAATTATAACAATATGATTATCGGCCTGATATTACTCCACACCCTGTGATAGTCGTCGCATGCGTTTGAGAGCGTCTGAGCGAGAGTGCAACATGTATGAAACCATGCATATGCATTAGTCCGACCGTATTGATTGATCGTTATGGTTCGCACGCAACAGGACGGACACACACACACACAAAAACACACACTGATGCTTGCTTATACAACCGGAAGTATCGACGAACGAACGGTGGACCTCATTTCGTAGACTCAGTGGCTACATTGGGAGTTGTTTTTTAAATCCTATGTTTTATTTTATTAATTGTTAGAATTATTTTACTTGTACTTTTTAATAAAACGTGTTAGTATTTCTGTGTACAATAGACACCGCTCCGTACATTCAAAGTACGCTAAACACTACAGGATGCTAACAATTATGGCATGCTACTATCGTTTCTACATTCTTAAGATATCTCCCTAGTTTTGAAGTGTATATTTCTTCTTGGTGATAAAGATAGAAAGCCATGAATTTCTTGGTGGCGTAGTGCTACTTTCATGTTGATCTAGATTGCCAAGGACATGGAGATCGAGGTTCGAATCTAGGTCGAGTGAACTGGGGAGTGTTTTTACTAAATTGTTTTCCACTCTTCTTCCACGCAAATGTAGGTTCACATCCTCTAAATTCAACCTTCCCAATTCTTAGTCCATTAGTGTAATTATTACTTAATCGTATAACCCGAAAGATTAGTATGATCGAGGTTCGAATCTAGGTCGAGTGAACTGGGAAGTGTTTTTACTAAATTGTTTTCCAATCTCCTTCCACGCAAATGTAGGTTCACTTCCTCTAAATTCATCCTTCCCAATTCTTAGTCCATTAGTGTAATTATTACTTAATCGTATAACCCGAAATATTAGTAAACGTGGTGCTAAATATATGTATATATATTAAATATTACATTAGATTTATAAAAAATAACTGTGTGTCACGTGGTTTAAGACTTCGGTTAACAATATATATATAATACACTGGGGAGTTTAAGGTCCACTTTTTCAATTCCAAGTGAACTTTAATCGAACAGATGAAATATTATCGAAGCCAATTTTAAGTTCAAATATATTTTGTAAGTTGTTTCATGCTTGAAATAATATAAAATTGTGATTATTTTTCTGATTTTATGAATAAAAATTACTTTGAAACAGAGGAATGAAGTATAAACTCAGTAGTGTGTATAACCACTGAGCTAAGAGGTCTCCAGTTTGATTCCTGGCATGGTTGGAAAATTTACCATTGGTGAAATGTAGTAATACCCTCTCACAGTGATAAATTAATTAATGGCTGGGGGATGAATTGTGTATGTTCTAGATTCTATATTTAAGTTATTATGTGGGCGTATGATTATATAATCAGCCTGTTCAGAAAGTGTAATTTAATATCCCAAATAAATAAATAATTAATCTTGGAAGATGATATATTGCACCATTATATGTAATATTTTGTTTTATTTTGATAAATCAAGCTATATAAAGCATATTAAAATTCATTTACTTCAGATTATTTTTTATTGTGTATTTTGATTTGTAATGTGGTAGTTGGCTAACGCGCTTGTCGTGTTGAGCTCGACCGCTGAGGACAGGGAGATCGAGGTTTGAATCTCGGTCGGGTGAACTGGGGTTGGTTTTTCCTAAATTGTTTTCCACTCTCCCTACACGCAAATGCGGGTTCACTTCCTCTAATTCAACCTTCCCAATTCCTAATCCATTTGCGTAATTAGTACTTAGAGCGTATAACCCGAACGGGTAGTAAGATGCGGTGCTAAATATTATTATTATTTGTAATGTGTATAAAATCTCAAAATAAGATTAATTGAACATAAATT
>CABFOW010000766.1:46319-77067 GCA_902141385.1 Timema californicum | reverse complement strand
GATTCTTTGGTGCTGACTGACAGCTCACAGCTCACTTCTGACAGTCAACATTTAGATATATACCTACATTTTGACCGTCAGAAGGGACAGCTGCTAAACACATGTTTTTTGCAGATCGTATGGATCGGCGTAGGGATACTTAATTTGGTCTGGTAACTTTTCAAAGCTGTCAGTCAGCACCAAAGAAGCCATGGAGCTACTTTACTAGGGATGAAGAAGGTAGAATTAGAATATATATATATATATATATATATATTTGAGTGAAGAGATGGTAGGAAACCATTGAAAAAAAAATTCAATACACTCTGCTTCAATGATAGAACTAATGTCATCGGTAAAACAGACCAAATGAACTTGACATTTAAGCCCCATGACAAAACGTGTGAGTGTTAGATGTGATTTACTAACTAGTGGTGAATAATATACACATACATTGGCACGGGGAAGAAGTCACAGATACAATATAGCGTGTTTCTTTGGTGTTAAGGAGGTCTAATTTCAACTTCGTATAGCAATTTTAACATTTTCTATAAGCTGTAATTTCTTCATCTCTTAATTATTAGTGTTAATATGTAGATAGCCATGGTGGAGAGTAAGACTTGGTTCACAAAATACTATATAATATTTAGAGAAAGCCCAGCTTCCAATTGATAATTTCAGTCCTCCTCGAGAATTTAAACCAAACCCTGAAGATGCAAGATGAATATGGCATGTTCTAATATTCCCAGAATGGGAGTGCGAAAGCAAATTCCATCATTTTCTAACCGTTTGGTCATGCCAGGATGTTTATTGAGTTGAAGGGATGGGCTGTCGCATTTCGAACTAGCAATGGAACATGGGGACAAAACATTATTTAACTCTTATTATAGTGATTTGAAATTGAAAGCAGGCTTAAAGAGCTATTTTTGGTGACACTAAGCTATGGAGGGTTGGGTAATAGCTTCCCGTGGACCACATTTTAGACTTCTCGCTTATCGAGCAGGGATTCGAGATGTTGGGGCACCCGTAATTCCCAACCCCCTGGTTAAGCGTATAATAGGCACCAGATGCCCGTCTTAGAAGGCATGCGCAAACTACTGGAAGTAGTTTTTGTTGGTGGGCATTTCCAAATAATGGTGCTGGGTCACGTTGTGAACATACTAGGGGCCTTAAACAGTGATCTTCAGGCATCGGTTCTGGAATGCCTGAATTCTTATTACATATGCGTCCTTAGGTGACTCCAAGCTAGAAACGTAAAATCGGGAACTCACCTTAGAAACTGCTCGTATATTGTCAGTCCATGCTTCTAGGCCAGAGTGCTATACCTGGTCATCAATGGGCCTAGGCACCCTAGTCTTTGCCTCGCCCTGGTTATTCGTACAGTAAAATGTAGTCACCAGGTCATTTTTGTGTTAAGCGTAAGTATTAGGTACTTAACTCTGTTTTCCATCTGATCTTTTTTTACAAACAGTTTGAAAGATGTGGGCCTGTAGTAATTTATTTTTTGTGTGAAGAACACTGTAGTGGTTTTATTCACGTTGATACTTGTCTTCCATGTAGTCAGCCACCCCTTCAACTTCACCAGATGAATCTGGTGTCCCCTCTCCATCAGTGTCCTCCTCTATGACTCTGCTACTAAAATGGTTCTGTCTGCATACAGTGTCAATCAAATGTCTAGCTATTTTTAAATGTCATTCGCATAGAGACTGAAGAGGAAAGGACCCACGAGGGTGCACTAAGGTACTTAAACGCGGATGATATGACTTTGTATGTTGCGTTCCTAAGGGTTGTGAAGAAGTTAGGATGGAAAAAATAAGATTAAACAAGCATAAAGGGGTAAAAGGCAAGGTCTAGGGAAAGGCGTTTGAAAAGAATTCCTTTGTACAAAACACAGTCGAAGGACTTTACCACGTTATGGAAAGCAGCATTGGTAAGCATGTTCATGCTGAAGTTCCTCGTGACCTGCTCAACCAGGCGGAGAAACTGGTGGTATGTCACGTGTATGGACTGGAACCCTGCTTGTCCAACAGCATGTCCCTCTCCCAAACATATTTTGTCAGTCTCGTCAGTAGCAAGATTTTGAACATCTTGCTCAAACAGTCGATCAACCTAATTGGCTGGTAAGAAGAAGGTAGTGCTAGGTCCTTACCCGGTTTGTTATAAGATAGATCTTTAAGTTCTTCCAGAGCACAGGAAATTGACACAGGAGAAGAACGGCTTTGAATAACTTCCAAGGAAAATTTTAGCCTCAGGTTTAAGGTTTTTGATGACCAAGTTTCTGATGCCATCTTGTCCGGGGGCTTTGTTTAGTCCTATATTGGCTGGTTTCCGATACATTTATGTCACGTTTGTGTATTCGGGTTATTTTAAGGGTTTGTGAAAGACCACACCAATGACCTCCTTCACGTGTTCTTAGTGCACCAGATATAACGGCTTGTTAATCACTACAAATTTAGCCTCTAAATGATCCGTGAGAGCATGGGCCTTTTCCAGGTTGGATTTAGCTACCCTGTTCGGTCCAAAGATCGATGGCCTTGGTGCGGAAACCTGAATTAATCCCTTTTCATCTGTTAAATTAACCCTATCTATACCCACACACTCTGAAGCTTGTCCTCCCAGACACTTTTCCAGTATTATTGGACCACCTCGCAAATCGTATAGACTTTGTTGTTTCATTTGGCATTATCTACTGGGACCCTTGGGGTTGGCTAAGCCTTCCTACTACAATTTTTCTCCCAGACGTACTTAAGGTTAAAATAGGGCATGGAAGCCTTCCCTCCTAAAACGGTACCTCGGTACCAAAGCTTCAAACGTCCTCTTGATGGCAGATACCATAATATCTGGACCGCAATCGATTTATGCTGCTATTAGAAATGTTGAGAAGGGTTCCAAACTCTCTTTCAACACACTTTATAGCCTTTCACAGTTATTGAACCTTGAATCGGGGTTTTCAGGGGGGTTGATGGAGGACACTGCATGTTCAAGGTTTACAAAAACGATATTGCGATTTGATTTTTGATTCCATCTATGCTAAAGAAGTTTAGACCAATCGATATCTGATCACTCTGATGACAGTGAAATTAAAGACGTCTGGGTGGCAATGGGGAGTTTTAGGGAAGGGGGTGGGTTTGGGATTGCTGAAGACCACCAGGCATTGTTGATATACGTTTTCGTGGAGCAATTCACAGCGAGAGCCCAAAATCAAGGAGCCCCATGAAGGGCGGTTTGCGTTGAAGTCACTATCAATTAAAACGGGCGTGTTACCTTGAAACAATTCCTTCATGTCTGCTCCAGTGGCCCTTTAAAACTGACGCTGTGGGGGGATGTTTATAAATATGAGACTCACTGGGTCAGTAAGGGTATCCAGTTAGACAGACAGTGCTTCCATGTGTTGGAGGGGAGAAAGATAGATGGTGTGATGGTTGAGGTTCCTTTTTACCAAGACGACCATCTGACCCCTGGCCACATCCCCCACTTGTTTGCTCCAATGACAGATTAACTCTGCCAATGAGAACCTCTTGCAGGGCGAAAATGGGTCTCTCTCTAACATCGACACGATACATATTCAGGAAAGAGTTGAACTCAGACTTCTTCCTAGCGACTTCGTTAGCGTTAAGGATTGCGATAATGAGCTCCATCAGCACTGGTGGTACTCTATTTGGTTGTAAAGCCATAGAATATAAGGTATTATTTGATATCCTCCTTGAATGGGTAGTTATGATTGCACTTCGTAGATGTATGAGCCTTCCTCGAAAGACACGATAAAAATTAATAGGGATGAAGTTCAGGTATCTCTTTGAGCAAATTAACACAAATTTTGAGCTTGGTCTTCTCATCCTCTAGGGTGGGGTTTACGGTATGAGAGTGATCCAAGTGTATGAGGGTATTTGAGGGATGAGAGGGTAAGAGATGGGCAATAGGAGCTGAGAAAGAGGTGAAAGGATTTGGAGGGGAGGAATAGGGGTGGCCCTGGGCAAATTCTCGACCCAAAAGGAAGAGGGGTCAGCCAAGGATGGATCTGGGACGGTTGATTTTGTAGGAACCTTGTTTGGGGGGGGGGGATTGGGTTGGTCTCCCTATCAGCACACCAGTGAAAGAGTACATCAGTGGATTTGGTTTTGGAGCTGGAGTCACAGCCACCCTCCATTCTGCAACGTGCACCAAGGGATACTAGCCTTCACTTAAGATATTCGGCCCCCTTTCATTAAACTTGGAGGTTTGAGGCATCTCTGCCCCGCCCCCCCCCCCACCATAAGGCCCTATCTGCCAATCAGCCCCACCAGGCCAGGCCTGAGCAGTGGTGACACTTCGGGGTTAATCGCCTTTACTCAGGGCTCCTACCCCTTTCCTTTCCACCATTACAGAACCCATATCTCGCACATGACCTATCAGGAAGTAGTTCTTGGGAAAAATGAAGCTACCGGGTGACCGTTATTTATCTACCTAGACTTAGAGCATACGCAAGACTGTGGGAGTATAAAGGCTTTCATCATGCTTCCCGGGTGTAAGAGTTATGATAACATCAGGCCATTTCTGCCTTTCTTTGGTATTTCGGTCCCGTTTCCATTGGGAGAGCTCCTAAGCTATATTTTTCATATGAAATCCCATCTTCACTAGCTCTCCCTGGACGTCATCCGGCTTGGCATTGGTCAACATTTCCTTGACCACAGCTCTGACCAGCCACTCCTTGCTCAGCTCCTAGAATCAGTGCTGGGCCCCTAGAATAGGCAGTAGCCACACTGCAGTAGCACGTGATCTCCTAGTTGCCTTACAGCCTCCATTGGCTCTTAAAATCAGAATGAATGGTCATCGCCCCCTTAGAGTATTCCTTCACATCACTCATATTTATAGGATAGATCTTCCCCTTAGCTTCGGGGTCACTTGGTATAATGCTTCACACTTGCAATTGATTGAATTACTGATGGTGGGTAGATTGGTGTTTGAATCCTGGCTAGGTGTACTGAGGTAGTTTTTTACTTAGTGAATTACCACTCTCCATCCACACAAATGTGGGCATACATACGCTCAAACTAACCTTACACATCCTAAGCACTTTATTGTAATTATTACTAATGCGAATAACCCGTTAAGGGAGTAAGACGTTGTGCTATAATAATAATTAAACAATATATATATATGTGTGTGTGTGTGTGAACAAAATCTCAACTGGCTCATCCAAGTGGCCAAGCATACTCAAACATTATAAAATTTAAATCATACGTCAAAGCATTGCGGTTTTCTGTTTGATGTTAATAATTTATTAAAATAATAAAGCATTGTCTACACTCCCATGTCAAATATTATATGATCTTTCCAAATCTCAAAAAATATGGAAATTTGCTACTCAGGATACTTTTCAACTGAAACAACGATATAGAAACCTTTAGGTTATAAACATACCTTTTTTAATGTAATTTTAAAACGAGAGTTATTTGTTATTATAATACCATATACATAAATTAAAATACAAATAAACTAAAAAGTAAAATGATAAAAATATATTTATAAAGTTTTGTTTGACAGTAAGTTATTATTAAATTAGAATTTATGAAACTAAATGAAGCTTTACTTTTATAAATCATCAGGTAGGAATCGTTTCTTAAAAAATAATTTCCCAGTGGTTCTCTTTCTGTTGTGAAAGCCTGTGTGAGCCAGTCAAATCAGACATTACACAATAATATAGTAAATTTGTTATCACAGACATCTTGATTTGTGAATAGTTACACACAGTGATATTAACTTTGTGAAAATGCTGAAAGGAATACACACCTTTAAACTATAAGAAGGGATGAAACTAGAACATTGGACACTTGGAGGAGTTTAAGGGGTCATCACGGCAGGACTGGAGTACGATACCGGCCCCATTTCGAGGTCGATCACCTGTTTAAACGAGTAAGAGGACTGTTTGATAAAAACTACTGTCTCTGGCTAATGACTTTGTTGGAACTTAAATAATTAAGACTGACAGCATCACACCATGTACTATACTTTATAATACAATCTTTATAGCCCGCTTCGATGCCTGCGTCGTCTAACGTGCTGCTTTCGTGTTAGACTAGAATGCCAAAGATAGGGAGATTGGGGTTTCGATTTATGTCAGGTGCACTGAGAGTGGTTTTTATAAATAGTTTTTCACTCTCCTTCTACTAAATGTGGGTGCAATTCCTTTCAATTAAATAAGTTTGATTAGTACAAGACCGTATAACCCAAAAGGGTAGTAAGACATGGTGCTAAAATTATTCTCAAAACTCCATGTCTGACTATTTTAAACGTTCCTATCTGATATTACCTCCCTTCAAATAGGTCACCCTTATGAAATGCTAAAGGGTAGGGAACGGGTAGCGATACTATATTTTGGAGAAAGTTGTTTATCTGAAATGTATAACAAAATATTCTCGGTTTTTTAGTGAAATTTTTGTAAAATTTAAGTCATTTATTTATACATTTACAAGTAATATCTCATCCTTGGGTTGATGGTTCCTGTCTTAATATATAGAATATAAGTTGTCACAATGCAAAAATATTTTTGAAAATAGATTAATTTTTGTCATATAGCTCTACTAAATGGTTCATATTTATATTAAAATCAATGTGTCATAAAACACAATTTTTTTTTCCGAAAATTTAAAGTCATTTAATAACCCTAAAAAATTAACTTAAATTAAATGTCTGTTAGTAAAAGATTACATTTTTAAAGCATTGATACGTTTATCAAAATTAAAGCTAGACTATATTTAATTTATATTTTTTAACGTAGGAGTTTGTTACACACACACACACACACACACATATATATATATAATATTTTTCCACATGAAATATTGTTTAATATAACCTATATTTCCAAAACTAAATTAAAACTACACATTTAAAAAAATATTGGAATAAATTTAATCAAATAATAATAACAATAGTAAAAGGTTCCTCCTATGAACCCATTAATATGAATTATAAAAAAAATGTATTGTATGAAAGCCTTACATACTCAGAATAACATCAACAAAAACCGCACTGAATTCTCATACAAGGGTCAGCCAGCTATAATGACCTTCAATTAATTTGGGTTGAAATTTTCCTCTTATAACTTATTTTCCCTTTCCAACTTCAGAATACTGCTCGGATAAACGTCAGAAGCGTAATGGACTAACTGTAAAATATGTTCTAGGCAGTTACAAACTAATTAACATACTTCTTGCAGGGAGGGATAATTATGAAAACAGCCATCACTGTCTTCTCTGCTGGGGGTTATGGAAAAATTTCACCAAAATAAAAGTAACATTATTACTGTCCAGAGGTAAGAACAAAAATTAAAAGCCAAGAACTTTTAGCAGCAAGGAAATGAAAATGTACCCTAAATTTAATATTTAATATGTGCCTAATTTTCCAAAGTACACAATGGTATTCATACAATTCCTAGTTTTCATCATTATACTATGGCAATAATAGACCTGAAAAACTTAGGTTAAGAACTCTTAATATAATTTCAATGCGTAAACTTAACGAAATACAAACTTTATCGAACTAAGTTGTCTAAATAATTTTATTTCAATTTATTTATCTAAAAATAATAATGATAATTTTATAATGTAACAATATCTATAGTTATATAAAAATTATTTGTATGTATGAATAAATATATTTACTGTACTTATTATTTTTATATAAATTTCAAATTATCTTTCTTAACGTATATTATTCTAGATAACACTTGTGTACATGAATTTGAATAAATATGTGCTGATAGAGTATTTACTCGATTAAAAATGTAATATTTGAAGGACTAGGATATTTATAAAAGAGAGTATGAATACATGTGTGTGTTTTTTAAATTTAGAATCTTTATCATGAGTTAATTAGTAAATACTGTTTCTAAACAATAATATTTTAACCTATATAGAGGATTTTTATTTAAATTTACTATCTTCTATAGATTTCAAAGCATCCTACATAACCTAGATTATTTAAAATATTGTTTAAGAAAAAGGTTTATATAAATTTTAATAAATAAGGAATGAAATAGGAGATGTTTTAACAAAACATAAAATATTTACACGACTACGTATGATAGAGTAAATATACATAACTTTGGTCGTGTTAAAAATGTATAGAGATATGCATTTACATTTTAAAAATGCAAATTATTTGCTAAGTGAATCGTTACATTCGATATTGTTTAAACACAGTTGGTATTAAATAATAAATACCAAACATTTTAAAATAAATATTTAATTAACGTTGGTAAACTAATTTTACTTTTAATACAAGAATGAGACAAATCCCTGAGGACTAGTTTAAAGCTTAAAATTAATTATTTCCATTTATAAATATATTTCATAAAAAGTTTAATTAGTATTTTTCCTATAAACAAAAATATTTTTTATCTTTTTTAATCCGCATTTTCCGAACAGAATAATAATATCAGTACACCAGAATTTTCTATGAGCGAGGGCGAAAGGATCTACCAATTTTGGCCGGAAATGTATTTTCATATAGCTTCCATGGTTTTGTTACATTGCACAATCGAAATGGGATCAACGGTTTTACTTCCCCTCCGAAGAAAGTTGTGCTACGGAATTTATCGTTCAAGAAAAATCCTTCCATCCCAAGTGGGTTTGAGTCCATGAACATCAGATCCTGTTTTGAGCACCTTACCCAAAAATCACATAGGTACGAACATTTATTTATAAATTAAAATAAAACAAAGAAATATTTATAATTTATTTCTACTATCATTTAATAATTTATGCATTGTTTTCAAATAAGTTTACAGTAAATCATGGATCTCTAAATTCGTACTAAAATGTTACTATATATTTCAAAATTTCAATACATACAAATAAAAACATAAATGTGATTCATGGAAAGAAGTAATGGTTTTTAAGAGTAAAATCAAATCAACTCAGTATTTGAGAAGATAAGTGCACTGGCCAAGATAGTTAACAAAAACACATAATCAATCGTTACCCTATAGTTCATATTTTCATCACGACGTAAGCACTCCATTACATAAATCTTTCTATAAGATAATCGTTTGCGATCAATCGTATCTATCTTTCATTCTACGTAGCTGGTAGCAAGCGCTTACAAGCTCTTAAGAAAAAACTTCAAAAGTTTTATCATTTAGATAAATATAAAGGTAAGCTAAAATATCTATATATAGTAGTTTTCATTGTGAAATAAAATGGGTATGATACATTAATAAATTAAATATAATTCAGGACTTCAATAAAACTTAGCATTTCTTGGGAAAAAAACGTAAATTCTCAATACAACGTGTTAGAAGCATTTCCTTTTAACTTAACATATTATTTATTCATTTTATTATAAAAGAAATGTGTACATTCAAAGTGGCTCTTTACTAGTCAGTTAGTGCCCTTTTAAATTTATATTTTCATGGCCTTTGAGTTTTGTAACATAAACAAATATTTTATTCTATTTTAGATATAATAAATAGGCCGCTTTATTTTTGTCCTTCGATAAAAAGCTTTCTGTTTTATGTAAAAGGGGAAGTCAACATGAGATCGGATGGTTGCATACTTTCAAATATGTGCTATAAAATGGTATTGTTTAGAAACTGGCACCTTGACTTAGATTGTAGATCATGTATTAACGGTATTTTGTACTAGTCCCAGAATGGACCAAAAATATGCATATAATTGATACATTTGGTTTTTTTTTATTTCTTTGTAATCAATAATTATATAATGAAACAAATAGCCGAAACTATTGTTAATGCATTTTAGTGGGGATAGTCCCTCATAGATATCATATTCTTAAAATTGAATAAATGACACCTGGACACGGGAATCGAACCCGGGACCTTCGGCTTAGTACGCCAATGATCTTACCACTGAGCTATCCAGGATTTTTGCAGCCATTAGACAATTATATATAATTATATATAATTGTCTAGTGGCTGTAAAAATGCCAACTACCGAGTCACTAATAGCTGCGTTGTCTGATGGCTGTGATCTTAGATAATCACAAGTCTATAAGCTGACGACTTCCGCACGTCCATCTTAGACTCTGCCTTAAAAAGCTATGAGTGAAGAATGACCATGAGCATGGGACGAATCCTGGATAGCTCAGTAGTAAGAGCATTGGCGTACTAAGCCGAAGGTCCCGGATTCGATTCCCGTGTCCAGGTGTCAAATTTCAGAATAATTATATAGATAATAGTATTTGAATACAATTTTTAGAGTAAATCTAGTTTCTAGGTCATATCCTGGTATAATAATTTTATTTAAAGCATGAACATTTAATAAATATAATGAGCACTTACAAACTATGTTAAAGAGGCAATTCTTATTACATCTCTCCATCATTATGAATAGACACAAGATCAAATTACTCAGAAGAGTATTATTTAAACTTAAAATCAGCACGAAGTAGTAAAATGGCAGACATATTAAACTCGTTTGTTTTATTTTAAAAATATATTATCTACTGTAAAATCTACTTTAATCATTGAGAGACAGGTGAAAACACATCGTTTATTGGTTCACTAAACTCTGTTGTTTGCATATGAAAGATAATGCAGTGCACCAGAAATATTTGCAAGTGACGTTTTGTTCAAACGGTGGTTTGTTCGTGTCAGATAGTCGAATGAATGATGGCCACGATCCACAGTAAAGCAATGGTATTTACATTTCAACATTTAGACCAGTACAGTAACTAATTTATATGCCGAGTATTTAAGTTTAGTTGCTATAACATATCATTGTACAAAATAAATGTTTGCCAACATCGAAATGCAGATTATTTATTTGGAGGAACGCAAAGTAAATTACTATGTGATTTACATCTTCTATATTTATATAGTAACCAATTAGGCGGTGTTTAGCTGTTCAGTAGTATTAGAAACCTAAAATAAAATTTAATATAAAACCCCAATATGGGACATTTTTTCACTTCTAGGATCTTATTCTAAAAATATATAAGGGCTAGTAAATATATGTGAGTTTTGCAAATAATCAGGCGAATAAGCCTTTTGAACAAACAAAAATAATAAGAATATCATCACTATAAACTTAACTAGAATATCAACATTATAGTCTAAATATAAAATATATCTTTAAATATTTAAATATTTTGATTAAAATAATACTTTTCAAAGAGAAGCGAGGATATGTAAATCGCGAATTGATCAAATACGCTCATAAATAACAAAATATAGTTCAGACTTGTTTTCATGAAATGGGTATTATTAGACTAGCCAAAGCCTCTTTTTCTCTTTTTAGCTCACATATTATTGGTTAGGGGATTCAGAGATAAGATATTTCAACATAACTATATATAGTGTGATCTCTGAGTAAAGGTAGGTAAAACCTAAAACCCCTTAATTTTGCCCAGTAATAAAAATACTCAGTATTTCTCTAACATCGATACTATTTTTGAAAATATATTCTTGTAAAACTTATCTTTCATATTTGTATATTATATTTACAAGCTTTTTAAAAATGTGGAGCACATGTGATTACTTCGTATCACAATTCATCTATCCTTATCTAGTAGAAGGGATACATTTATGTGTTTACTTACACTGCATCCTACTGCCCATCCAAGATATACACAAATCAATACAAATGTGGTAAGGATAAGGAATACTGGATTGAAAGAAAGTGTACCTGAATTTTTGTGGAGGGAGATTGAGAAACCAACAATTTTAAAAATACAATTTAAATATACCTACAAGGATTGGTACTCCAATCTCGTTAGTGGCAAATCAGACGACCCAAGGCTGATTCCTTTGTTCATAGGCTAGCCCCTCCCCCTATATACCTCCCTCCCCTCCCCCACCATCTTCACAAATCATGAAAAAATTGGTTGCATTATTTTGACCCATTTTATTTTTAAAATGTATCATTTATTAGAATTAAATTAAATAAAAATTCCTTTACTAAATTTGATAAAATCGATTTATATGCTAGCTCAGTTTCTCAATAGAAACGATATAGTATTTATAATTGTGAATATTATGTAAAAATATTTATACCTATTTTAAAATGTATCCCATGTAAGGATTTAAATATTGTACAACGTTTTAGATTAGGTGTTTTGTCTTTTTGTGTGGTAACTTAGACAGGCAACGCGCCCTTTGTCTACTCTTTCAGCTCCCAGCGTAGCTCACATTATTTATAGTAACATCAAATATATATCACATCAACTTAAACACATGTTAAACAGGTTCTGCCAGACAATAATTTTTTAATTGGTTACATATCAAATATATAGAGTTCTTGCGAACCAAAATTATTATTTTTTTAACTTCCGCAAACTATTATCTGTACACTATTACTTTGATCCCTAATCCAGAAATAAATTCATGAGTGAAACGGAATTTCCTTCCATCTAGATATTACGTTCTATTTCGTCGTATTGAAAGGACGTCAACGCTAATGCGTTAGCTAAATTATAACTAGGAAAAACAAACAAAAACACAACCAGGATATTGCCAATATCAATACGTGGGCAATTGCCGAACTAAAAACCTTCAGTATGCCATTATATTTTAGATATTTTTTATTCTCACACTTCTATTCGCTCTAGTAAAATTTGTAATAGTAAATTCAAAGACACATGCATAGGATCATATTTTTCAATTGAGGTGATAAAACTTAGTTTTTGAAAACTATTTCTCAAAATTGCCCGGAAATGGGCAGATATATAAATACATTAGCCGAATAAAACTTACTTAAGCGCAGAAGAGGTGTTCATTTTAGTTTTATATATTATTTTTATTCTTCCCTCTCTTTATAAATATGCATTAATATATATATATATATCTCTCTCTCTCTCTCTATATATATATATATATATATATATATATATATATATACAGGGTGTAATTTAATTGGTGTCAAATATTTTAGGGGCGTATTTCCATCGATCAAACACTAAGAAAAATTCATATAAACATGGGTCTAGATACTATTAATTTCGGAGTTATTAAAGACTTTCCTCCCTCAAACATGGATTGGTTGTGGAGGATCCATTGAACCAGATGTTAACACGATGGTTTTTCATTTTTGGAGTCATTTAAGTCCATTGTTTACTCAACTCTTGTACCTGATGTTGGAGTTTTATTAAAGAGAGTGTATTGCAAATGAATGTGAGGAAATACGCAGCCCCTCAGGTGTATTTATTATAGTGGGCTCACGTCAATGCATGGGATTCAGACTCAGAGAGTTCATCTTAGGACATAACTTTGAACCATTTTTATAACAAAATGTTCTGTCTTGTGTTTTTGGTTGATTTTGTTAACCTTTTGTCTCGTTTAGTTGCATTGATACTTCTGTTGGATGGTTTATTAATTGAACAGTAAAATTCCTCCTAGCTCAGAAACTAAGCGTTTCTAGACCCATGTTTTTATGAATTTTTCTTAATGTTTGTTGGATGGAAATACACGCACAGAATATTTTATACCAATTAATATATACCACGTACACATACATATATATATATATATTTAAATCTGTTAATAGCAATATAGTATGTACAATACTAGTATATTGAAAGAAGCAAGAATACCTTGCAATAGTCAACTGTGATTTAACGTATAAGATAGGGCCAATGTAGAGTTCGTCAAGGTAAGATTTCTAACACCCCTGGTAAATGGAGTGGACACTTAAAAGTAATAGTTGATTCTCGATTGGTTCCGATATGTACCAAACTTGCTAAGCCATAACCAAATAAGATAAGCTCGTTAGCTTTGCAGGTAAAATGAGTTTGGAACTTACTTAAACAAATTGTAACTTAAAATATTACAATAATCATCGTAAATAACAGTTTTTGATTTCTTGTTAGCACCGCGTCTTACTATCCGTTTGGGTTATAAGCTAACTGCTAGTTTATGGTCTTAAAAATAACATACACGTTGCTTGAATTAAATATGATACAGTTAACAATACATGTATAAAATATGTGATAAGCGAAGAAAAGTTGTAAGCTGAATTTTAAATAAGATTACATTTAAACAATCTAACATTAATGTTAAAATATATTTGTTCTGTTTATTAAACATAGTAACAATTACAAAGTGAAGGCAGAATCTACTGTTTTGTTGAGATATATACTATTCTATTATTTACTACTCTTGACTAATAAAATATGTTTTGCAATATGTATTTATTTTTTAAATTTAAAGTTTCGTCATTATACAGCATATTAACCGAGTTAAAATTATTAAGATTTTTCATTTTGTAAACCGATAACATAATGAATACATCAACAATATAGATATTATAACTAAAGACTTAGATAGTAATTAATACAAATATTAACAAGGAAGAAAAAGCTAAAAAAGTAAAATCAATGGATAGTGATTAACTAATGAGTTAAAATCATTTAATTTAATAATAATCTTAGGTTGAATGAAAACATAAAAATAATATGAGTCAAAGGGGGCTAGAAAAATGGATTAAAAAAATATATGGTTGACAGTATTTATAAATAAACCTGCAAGTCAAGAATATAAACAAAACACTAAGTGTAATATGGTCATAACAAATAAAATAAAATGGCTTAATTAAAAATAATAAGCTAAGCTATAGAATAAATTGTTGTATTATACAAAATTATATGACCAAGTATCTAAGTCTTTATTTTGAAGAATTGACGTCCCTTACTCCTTTTTTGACAGTTTTCCTGTGTAGATGGTGGTTACAGGAATTCTAATTATCCCGACATGTTTCGGTGCTAAATCATCGCACCATAATCATGGAGTCCATAGGGTGTTGAGGACACGATGTGTTGATGTTGAACGAACAAGGATGTCTTGTTAATATTTGTATTAATTACTATCTAAGTCTTTAGTTATAATTCATCAACACTCCTTACGTAAGATTATTTTAGAATGTTTTCTAAAATGTAATATAGATATTGTTAAAATGATATAGCTTCAATAAATTTATAAAATTATAGATGATTTCTTCCTTTAACCTGTAATAGAAAGCTTAACTTGATTTGTTCCCCTGTGGTATGGATTATAAGATAGGGTAAAGCCATAGTCCATCAAGGTAAGACACTCATTAGAGCTAAATTAATAGAAAAAATAATCGTGTGAAAATGTGATTAATTCATTTTTAACAAAATTTTAAGAATATCTGTGAAGTTATGTGACAAGGCTTGATGAAAAGGTTTCTATATTAATTCTTCCTCTAACTTTTTTTTAATATAACGACTGAGAATTTTATAAATATTTGAGGACTAGCATAGAGCTTTCCTTTCTATCCTGAGATAATACATTTCGTATTCCCCCCTCCCCCCTCTTTCTTATTAACATGACAAAACGTGGTTTAGGTTAAGGGCTAAAGGAAATGTAGGTTTAGAAGGAATATAAATAGTTCCAGAACAATAAAATTACCATTGAATTTTAAAATTTTAAACTGTTTGGCCTGACAGACGTACGTTCTCTTTGACTTAGGGAGATAACTTAAATCTTGTGATAATAATATAACCTAACAATTTAGTGATCACTAAACGTTTCAAAAGATCCTAATTAGACAAATATATTTTACAATAATTTACTCTCTGCTTGTATAACTATCTATCATTGCGTTCATTTTATCATAGAGATAATAATGATTAATCAATTTTATTAGAACAAGAATGCACAAATTCATCACTTGTGAGTACATGGACAGAGGCGTCAGTTTAGTTTAGTCTGATTATACGATAACTAGGAGGTCGGTTTTCAAATCTCACACCCGCCTCGGTGGCGTAGTTGGCTAACGCGCTTGTCGTGTTGAGCCAGACTGCTGAGGACGGGGAAATCGAGGTTCGAATCTCGGTCGGGTGAACTGAGTGTAGTTTTTACTAAATGGTCTTCCACCCTCCCTCCACGCAAATGCGGGTTCACTCCCTCTAATTCAACCTTCCCAATTCCTAATCCATTCGAGTAATTAGTACTTAAAGCGTATAACCCGAACGGGTAGTAAGACGTGGTGCTAAATTNCCCCCCCCCCCTCAACTGTCAGATAATGTTCTTCTTATAGATTCCAACAGCTCAACCTACGGCTAAATGCATTACTCCCGTAACGATCTTGTATTGTCTGAAATGACATAGTGAGGTGTGTGCGTCACATATGGGTCGTTGGATGTCGGTAGGCCGTATGAAGGGAGTAAAAAAGGAACCAAAAGGGGATGAGAATGTACACATAAAGTGGTATCACCAATCAAAACTCCACCGTAAACGTCCTTATGCTTCTGGCTCTTTCCAATTTAAAAAAGTCACATAAACAAAGGTTGTAATAACAGTTGCCGGGGAAAGACCATGATACATTACCTAGACATTCTGAACTGGAAGCAAATGGTGTTTTTTCAATATTGAACTTTAAAAAAAAAATTACTATGTTTTAAATCATGGATGACCAAATCACTAGTTTATATTATAAAACAAATATTGTTTAAAGTTATCAAACAAAAGTCAAATTATTTTAATTTCTTTGGTTGAGAATTCGTTTTGTGACATATTGATTAACAAACCCTTTTTTATGATTATTTTTTTAAACTTGTTTATGGAATTTTATTGAGTATTTACTAAAATTTTATATACAGCCCTTAGCTAAATAGTATAGAATATTATTTTATATAATCAAATAAAATATTGATAAACCCGAAACTAAGTTTACTTTAAAACAAAAGGAATTTTAACTACAATATTACAAAATGTGTTCCGACAAAAACCAGATTATAAAAGTTTCACAATATTCATTTGAAGTCTCTAATGTCAAAGGCAAAGACAACCTTTGATATTTAATATTATATGAATAAAAAACTATTATTAATCTGCCTTGATTAAAATTTGAAGCATAGCCCGAATTTTAATATTGGTTTACTAAAATATAAGTCAGTATTTAAAATAGTTTTTTTATATCATATTAAACACTAACATTTTGTCTGTTAATAAGTTAATTTATTTGCGAAGTTCAACTAGAACACAAGTTGTATTCACCCGGAAGAGCTATCGCTCCTACCTCTGTCAAAAATATTTCCTGTTAATCTTATGTTATTTTATGTAAAAGTAAACTAAATATTTATTGTATAATAGCTGCCAGCTCTCAGCGTTGTTCGAGTAAAGTCAGCATACTTATGAGGTAACTGATTTTGGAAGGTTGTATTTCTCCTTGGCGATACATTCAGACAGAAATCTAATCACTACTAAATTCATTAGTAACTTATATAATGATAGTGACTTGCTATGGGTGATCATGAGATTCAGGTCTTCAAGCTTATAATGTGTGTCAAAGTAATAGTAATTACTTCAAGCTGCACATCCTTAATGATCTGAGATAACAGTCATGATTCAGATTTCTTGGTAATTTGCTTTTGTAACTAACCACACAAGTGGTCACGTTTCAGGCTTGTGATAATTTTTATAACTACCATTTGTCAAGCCGTTGCAATGTTGTAGCTCATCTCCTAGACAGATAACAGATTCTGTAAAATTAATATTGCTACCTTTCGGAATTATCGATATGCCAATTTCTAAATTTGTGTCTTCATTTGTTTTAAAATTACTCGCAACAGTGACCATGGGATTTAAGTTGTCAAGTTTGACATAAAAGCAACAAATTTGACCATAAGTACCTAGAACATTTCAAAAATTCCTCTTTCTTTGTTAATTCATTTTCTAGGATACCTGCATCGTATTTTTACTCAGTAAGATGGGTCCTGATGGACGTAAATTTAAAAAAGCAATCTTTAGCTACACACTTTAGGTTTGCCTTAGATAAACATACTTTTATTCATATTTTTAGGTTTATTTATTCAACTGATCTAAGGTGACCATCTATTATGTAAAGGTAAGAAAATAATACTCAATAAGAGCACATCCTGAAATTTCCTTAATATTAGGTTAAGATTTTTTTTTTGTTGGTCCAGAAGGACATAAAATAACATTCTATTATATTTATGGTAGGCCTGGGCTGGATGCCGAGCCTCGTGGAAATATTCGGGAACGTTCTTGAAACTCGAGCGGGAAATAATTCTCACTGGATTAGTCACGAAAAATAATAATTTTTATACGAATAACAAGACCAAGATTAAAAATTAAATATAGGTGTCTCACTACACTAAATATTCACTTTTATTCTTGTCTCAGTAATAATGTTTATCCTAAGTAACTTAGTTCACTGCGTATGACCCGAACAGGTATTAAGACGAGGTGCTTAAAAAACCTTATTACAACGTCATACTCATGGTTATATACTGTTGTTTGCACAAAGTAGGCCTAGGGCATATAGTATTCCAGCTATTATATGCACGTTTGTAAATATTTAATAAAATAACATCAATAGCATATATTTTAAGGGATCAACCAAAAAGCACTTAATAACGTTAAGTATTTTCGTTTCTGGTAATAAAGTAAATCCCGAATGTTGTTTTACACATGACAAGAAAGTTATTCTTTATTTCATGGTGGTGGATCAGTTGTCTTTAAATAGTACTTTGGAAATAGATGATAATTCAAAAATTCTTCCCTCAATTAAAATATTACATCCTTTTCCCGGGAATTTTTTTAATCATTCTATCGAATTTTACTTTTGTAAAACTACGTGATTGTGTAGAGAACACGGGCAAAATATGTATTTTGCTTTATTTGAGGTTACGCGTTCATCTACTAAAGACAATGCTATTGAAATTAAAGCGGCCAACCATGTAAAACATAATCTCAAATTTATTTTAGACACTACTAAGATGTTAGTAATTTTTGAAAGTCTTATTTTATAAAAATGAAAATTAATTTTGAAACGTAAAGTCAAACTGTGGTTGGTTTCAACTGTATTAAATCGATTAATTTAGTTTATTAAAGCTATATTTGAAGAAATTATTTGGTTTTAGTCTACAATAAGAATAAGAAAACATTTTACGTGAACATAAAAAGAGAAGACAAAGTCTCCGCGAAATGTATAAATTGTGGTAAAATTTAAAAAAACTAAACATGGTAGTATGTAGTGTTGTTGAGGCACTTACTTTTCTCAACACCCAAGAATAGATCGATTTTTTTTTCTTACCATGGTGTACTTTTATTTTAAATAATTTTATTAATATTAAATATTTGAAAAACAGTTAAGAGCCTACATTAAAAAAAATCAGTTTTTAAAAATGTCCTGTTCCCGTCTCGTTCCCGTGACAAATTGTTATTTCTCGCCCGAAAATTTCCTGAAGTCAAAATATCATTCCCGTACAGGCCTAGTTTAGATGATTATGTCCGTTTCTAATGTAAGTTTTCAATAACTTAAACTGGAAAATTAATAATTTTTCCGAATATATATACAGTATATTGATTTTTCCTACTAAAATGAATGTAAAGAAACCAACCAAACTATAAAATAATACAGGTGGCTGTAAATTACAATTCGTGTAACATTTTTAAATTTCAAGTTAAATTATCTCTTGCGATTTCTCCCTGGATCTGAAGTTGATGATTTTCCTTGGTAATCAAGTTTGACTGAAGACAAATAAATTTAACTGGCGGATTGTTACATAAATTATTGCATATTAACTTTTTATTGATAAAATGACTATTCACTCAAATTTCTAGTTAAAAATCTAATCTTTTAAGGTTACCAACCTTATAAAGATATTTAGTTTTCAGTGTATAATTTGAATCGAAATAAATAACACCTTCACCCCTTCTCAACACTAGGCTATCTTTAAAATCACCTCTCTAATAGCTATCTATCTATTTGTTGTACCAAACCACTCGAATAGGAATTAAGATGTTAATTTTAGCCAAAGATAAATATTTTGTTTAGCGACATATAACTATCCACAAATATTGGCTTCCATGGTGATGTAAACAAATAATGATAGTACAGATAAGACACCACCCACAGAGAAAGAAAATATGGAGAGCTCATTAGGAAAATTATATTTTAGTTTTAGGCTATCATTTTTGATTCCTAACCTTTAAAATAAGTGTTCATTTGTCAAAATCAGTTAAACCATTTTCCCCTTATTAAAGATACCAAAACTAGGTTTATACAATGCTATTAAAGATATATAAATAGTAAGAGATGAGAATGAAAAATTAGAGAGTGAAAGTGAGTGTGTGAGTGAGTGCGATAGTAGAATTTTAGTGTATCATTGTTTAAGTGCGGGAGTGAGTGTTAGATAGAGATTGATAGTGTTTGAGAGTGATTGTGAGAATCAGAAATTAAGTGTGATCGACTAGGTTTTAGTGAATGATAGTGAAATAGAGTGTGTGAAAGAGAGAAAGTGGAAAAGGGAGAGTAAGAATGTATTTGTGTGTGTGTGAGAGAGAGAGAGAAAGTGTGAGATAGAGATATTTTAAAAGATAAGTGAGAGAGATTGTGTTACATAATATGTGAGAGGGTGTATATGAAAGAGAGTTTGATTGAAAAAGAGAGTGTGTGTGAAATATATTGTATGTAAAAGAGAGATTGTGTGAAATAGTTTGTGTGTGTGGTAAAAGCGAACCTGAAAGAGTGTCTGATAGAGAGTGCGAAAGATAGGAAGGGAATGTAAAGTAGTGTATGAGAGTGTGCGAAAGAAATTCAGTCAGAGAGTGTGAGATAAATTGTGAAAAAAGGTGTCTTAGAAAAGTTGGTGGAGTGAGAATGTGTGAAAATAAGATTGTGTGAGAAAGAGTTTATGTTAAAAAGAGAGTGTTAGAAAGGGTATATAAGAGAAAGATAGTGTGTGAGAGAAAGTGTGTAAGCACGATTGTTTGGTCACGAAATTTTAAGAGAGATATTTAGATAGAGAGATTTTGAGTGTGTGAGAGATAGTAAGTATATGATGTATAAAGAGTGTATTAGAGACGGAGTGAGAGAGTTTATGAGGAAGAATGCGTGTGAGAGAATAAATGTGTGGAAGAGAGAGAAAGTGTGTGTATGGGAGAAAACAGATTGCATAGAAAAAATAATCTTTATTTGATAGCACTGAATCTTACCATTCGCCTGGATTAGATGCGTATGTACTCATTATGATAACGGTTTTAGAGATGAGGAATGTTATATTTCTAAGAAGTGTGTCCACATTTGCGTGGAGGCAGAGTGAATTTTTTAAGCCACTCTTAGTACATCTGACCGAGATTCAATCCTTCATCTCCCCGTCATCGGCAGTAAAGTCTACTGTGAGAGTAGCGCCTTAAACCATGCGGCCAACTAAGCGGGTCACAAAATATTTCTTTGAATTATTATCAACAAACCCTCAAAATTAATTGTTAGCTATGAAACAAAACTGGATCTATTGATATTGTGACCGGTACTATCTAAACACATTTCACGATAATATTATCAATTATTTTGAAAAATATTTTATATACCAAATGCTATTTGAAAATAATTGTATCTTTTTCAATTTATAATTCATGAGATTAATATAATTAAGGAAAATATTTTTTCCCCAAAATTGACTACTTTACCTTTCAATTTGACAATTATTATAGTCAATTTGGTTGATCTAAATGCGAATTAACGAAACTATTCTAATAACAATAATTATTACCTAAGTCAAGGAAATTACTTTTTTAATTAAAGAATGTAGACAAAAGATGTGCTAAGAACAACTATTATAATGGCCATTTTTTATCAGAGGTAAATATTCAAAAACAAAGATAGAAGAGTTTCGATGCAAACAAAGTTATATATTTGTAAAATACTATCATTAATTTGTATAGTATTTTATAGATATTTTTTGTATTATTTCATCTAAAGTTTTAGTAGGTGGTTGAGTTATTATTTTTAACCAAGAAACATATTTATTTACGGATGTATAATAATAATAATAATAGTTATTATTATTATTATTATTATTATTACGGATTTACGGATATTTAATAATAATAATTATTATTATTATTATTGGCACCACGTCTTACTACCCGTTCGATGTTATATGCACTTAAGCTGATGCGTAATGGTAGGATGATTGTAAGATCAAATGGAGGACCTAAAGTTTAACGTGGAATTCAATCCACGGTCGAAGCCTGGCATTTACCCCATTCACAAGTTGTGACGGTGCTGTAAACGAAGGATAAAAAAAAACTGAAAATTTGCTTGGAAAAAAGGGTTTCTGTTGTAAGATATTATTTTTCCCGACCTCCTGGTTCCCTAACCTTTAAAATGAGAGTTCATTTTTCAAAATATTTTCAGTTACTTCCTCATAGTTTCCATGACTAAAGATGAGTTTATCAAATTATATATACTGTAAGATATAGATGAGTACATAAGTAGTAACTCTGTTATTAAGCTATGTGCTACAAATCTATTTAACCCTTTCATTTAAAACTCACTACAGCAATTAAGATGGTATTTAACATTAGCAGAGCTCTGACGTTCGGCTTACATAATACAGAACAATTAAGATTACTTTTACCACATAACCTATAAATCCCCTCCCCTCCCCAAACCTCTTCCTCGCTGGAGACATCTCATAGACCACTGGTGCTAGGGAGTCGCCCTTCAGGTGGGAGATACCCACAAGGGCTATACTTCAAACCTGACACTCTCCTACCCCAACCATAGCAAACACCCAGAATAATATACATAACTAAAAAGAAACGATACAGATTTAGCTTAAATTAGGTTAAGTAAAATAACCCTCTTTGGCGTAGTTGGCTAACGCGCTTGTCGTGTTGAGCCAGACTGCTGAGGACGGGGGAGATCAAGGTTCGAATCTCGGTCGGGTGAACTGGGGGAGGTTTTTCCTAAATGGTTTTCCCCTATCCCTCCACGCAAATGCGGGTTCACTTCCTCTAATTCAACCTTCCCAATTCCTAATCTATTAGCGTAATTAGTACTTAAAGCGTATAACCCGAACGGGTATTAAGACGCGGTGCTAAATATTATTAATTAAAATAACTTATAGCACTTAACATAACCCCCCCCCCCGATGGATATTGGCTAAGAGAGGGGTGATTTCCCAGCTATCCGGTGATGACAGGGACCAATAATTGGCAAGGGGTCATAGGTCCCTGAATCTTCCATTGCGCACGTGTCAATGTGTCAACTTTACAACCATTACTGTCTTCAGCCTGTGTTATTGGCTGGTTTTTATTCAATTCCTATATTTTTCCACCGCAGACTAGCTATGCCTGTGCATCACAGGCAAAACATCCCGTCCATGGCCGTTAATTCATCACTGTGAAAGTGCAAACTCACATTTCACCAATTATAAATTTTTAGGATAAGTCAAGAATCAAACCTGGGACCCTTGATTAAGTAGACAGGCACACTATCAATTGAGCAGAGATGTCGGATAGTCTGTGTCAACCACAAAGGCTGAATATATATTAGAATCTTCAGAAATTCCAGAAACCATGTAGATAAGAATGATGCTCGTGGAACTTGATCCATTTCCAGTGATTCTACCATACTCTTCATGTGATACGAAAACACCCTTTTGTTGATCAAGAGCTGTGAGCATCACAAAATGACTAAATGCAATATACTGTTAAGAGCTATAATGCTCATGAGTGTATGGAAAACAATGTTATGTTATGTTCTGTGAACCAGCTAGCTGACACTTTCACAGGCTTTGGTAAACAACCTTTTTTTTTATGAAACATGAATATGTGTCAAATAGATATATAATTTTATTATTATTATTATTATTAGCACCGCGTCTTACTACCCGTTCGGTTTATACGCACTTACGCTAATGTGTAATGTTAGGGTAATTGTGAGATGAAATGGAGGACCTACAGTTTAAGGTGGAATCCGAACCATGGTGGAGGCCTGGCATTCCCCATATTCACAAGCTGTGATAAATACACGTCTTGTCAGAGGTGAAGGAAAGGTTTGGCAATCAGATAAACCTGTGCCAAAACCAAGGATTGAACACCGGCCGCCAGCACAGAAGTCGGACACCTTACCCCTAGACCACCAGGTCACCTATTATTGAATAAAGAGTGAGTGTGTTGAATGTGTGTCTCATGTTGTTTTGTTGTGTGTAAGGGTGTTCACACTTACGTGATCTGTGAGATCTTATTGATAGTTGGTTGCTTTTATTGGATTAAATATAATAGTTGCGTATTTTTATTTGATTAGTTATAGTAAACACTGAATAATTCTAAATTAGGTTTTAATAATTCAATAATATACATTTAAAATTTCTGAGCCCAAAATATTTGTTCACAAAATTTAAACAAAAATTAAATGAGAATCGCCATAACATTAAATGACAGTTAATCCTTGTTTAAAACTTACTTCTCTTTAGTTTGATATTACGCAAAAGTCTTCACGTCACTAGACGCTGCACTTCGTTGCTCACCATCGACATCAAACACTTCTGTACATTACGTAATGGAGTTGAATCAGCTCTTGGTACAGCACCTCACGTACTTTACATACCGTTGAACATGTCGGATCAACATTGAAACAAAATCACTTTATAGCTCTTACTACACCCTCCACCGATCCTATAGATAAGGCCCCTAAAACTATAGGACAGGAAGGATGTAACAATACATAGAAAAAAACAACTGGAAATAGAGCAAAGTCTAAATGAAATATTATTTAATTGTCAAAAAGTATGAAACAAACACGAGAAAGACGGCCTTAATTCAAAACATACTATAGCTACTATTCTGAAAGAAAACATTGACTTATTCGCGCAGGAATTCACAAGGTAAACAGGACTTAAGGTCCTTCAAACTTAAAGTTATGGCTGGTTACACATAACCCAAAACAAGACTTAAGGTCTTTCAGAGCGTAAATGAAGAATAAGTTTTACACATGTTCCCATGACATATCGAACGAACTTAACTTGCATTTACGTTAATTCAAAGTACTACCCATTCACATAAGAGCTGGATCAACGTGATCCAAACACAAAGTTAGCTAAGTAAGCATAAAAGTTTCTAAGTCGAACGAAATTTCCTCTTTTCGTTGACTATACAGTTAACATATTAATGTAGGCCCCTCGTTCATGACCTAATAAAAGCTTGCAAAACAAACATAATTTAAATAAGGTGAAAAGTTCGTTTCTAAGGTTCTACATTTTAAAAGTTATTTCCTAACTGTAACGTTCAATAGCGATAATACATCTATCAAACTTTCTTTCTTAACATGCTACATCTCTATGGTGATTCCTANATTGTCGCAATGCAGTATTCCATTTCTTGACCAATGTAGAAGCTTGAAAGTTCGGCGAGGGTTTTCCATATCCCTCCGCCAGACGGCAGACCAGGGTTAGTTGATTTGGCGAAGAGGCATCAAGTAAACATTGGCTAGTTTTATTGCAATTTTCGGACCGAGTAGATCGTTGAACACGTACTCCCAGTTGTAATGGCCCAACTCTAGTTCATCGGCGCTTTTGACTCGCCAGCGACGTAGCCAGGGTATCTGGACGACGGTACGTATTGAACAGCTATTTTACTAGACTGTTTATAATGGACTTTTATGAATGCTGATTTTGTGTAATTGTTGGGGCTACATTAGACTATAATAGTGAAGAATACTATTATAGGTTTCTTCGTGGTTATTCTGGGGGGGGGGGTAGTATGTATTTAGGTGAATTGAGCTTGTGATATTAGGTTGGGTGGGGAGCAATTGTACAATACGAAGCATTGTATTGTTACACTCTCACAAAATACACCATTTAATACGCCAGCTCAACCCACTTTGATGGCCACATGGTCCAACGAGCTACTCTTGCAATAGACAAGTTTGTCGATGATGGGGAGAATGAGATTCAAACCTCTGTCGGGTATAATGAGAATGGTTTTTACAAATTAGTTTTTCCCTTTTCCCCAATGAAAATGCTATTGTTACTTTACCTCTAAATATAGCCTCTCTAATACCTAAAACCATTAACGTAATTAGTACATAAGCGCTAAAACCGAACGGGTAGAAAGATGTGGTGCTAAGAAAAAAAGCAACACGATCTCAAATAAGCAATGAATTATAGCTGAACTAATAAATAATTCCTGGATTAACTCGGTACTGGAGCCCTTAGCTTAATTATTAAGAATATTCCCCTCCTCCCCCAATGTGGAGGCTTACGGGAGTGGTGTACAATTCCCTGGGGTGAGAACGTAGGTAGTGTATGAACTCTATTGATTGTGTAATAAGCACCTTCAGTCAACAGACGTTCAAATAGCTGACCCACCTGGACACCTAAAGTCCTAAACTACGGTTCTGATGTATTCAAATATCTTATATCGATAGGGTTGACTAGAAAGACTGCTATTAAATAACAGGATTAAGACCATTCCTTTATTTAGGAGGTGACCTGGTGGTCTAGGGGTAAGGTGTCAGACTTCTGTGCTGGCGGCCCGGGTTCAATCCTCGGTCCTGGCACAGATTTATCTGATTACCAAACATTTCCTTCCCCTCTGACAAGATATCTTTTGAATGTGGGGAGGGCCAGGCCTCCACCGTGGTTCGGATTCCTACGTTAAACTGTAGGTCCTCCATTTCATCTCACAATCACCCTACCATTACACATTAGCGTAAGTGCGTAAAACCCGAACGGTATAGTAAGACGCGGTGCTAATAATAATAATTAATTTAGGACACCTTCTTCTGACTATTTCATGTGAGGAAGAAACTACTTCTCTTTTTAGTTAAAACTTATTTTCATTAATCATAGAAAGCCAACCTTTGAAAACAAGTAAGTCAAAGGCAAATTGGGTAGAAAAATGAAGCGGAAGCTAAGATGATACTTCCTGTAAGAGCGAGAGAAATGTGGTGCAATTTGATTCTGTAAGTTTTAAATAGATATATGAACAAGTTATAGAAACTTCTAAATTTGACAGATTAAGATGGAAGACTTGTTAATTGTTGGTTTAGGCCGCCTACCCATATATTAAGAAAGAATGAAATGAGTAGCGAGCAATGTTTAGTATTTTTGAAATGCTTATAATAAACAACATTTCGGACGAACTAAATGATTATACTGCTTTTGTAGATATATTTAGTTTAACTTTCTACATATTGTAATTTCTACATTGATTGAATATTATTTATGGGCATATTATTATATGATAATAAAACTTTCAAAGAAAACAAAAATGTCATGGTCATAGTCAGCAATGCCATTGATACTACTATGTGGAACCATTATATTATATACTTTGGTGAAGCATGAGTTTTGTTATAAAAAGTATAAAAAACAATTTAATTTGTGCTCCTTTCCATCCCACCATATCAACAGAAATAAATAGAACCGGAGCTCCGCACGGACTTTCTCGCTCTATTGTTTAAAGATGGAGATATTTACTCAAAACTCGTAATATATGTAAAACGAAATATTATACACTAGCAAACCCAAGCAAAAATTGCAATATACTCATGTAAAACTTTTATTTAGTCACGGTTTTAAATTTTATCATTTTATTTTTAAAGAATTAATTCATTTGTATGTTTGGACCGATAAAAAAGATCAATATTCGGCCCTCAAGGGTCAAAACTTTGTATCAAAATTTTTAACATACGTTTAAAATTTTCATCATTTTATTAGTTGTTGCAAATCTTCATGCCATCGAATAGCTATTTAATTCCTCATTTATAAATTTTGACCAATAAAAAATGTAAATATTGACTATAGAGTCTAAAATGGAGATAGATCATTGTTGTACGAACATTTATCCTAAGAGGTTTAAGGAAAAACAACATAAACTTTTTGATAGACCTACTTATATTTAATTACTCTATGGCATTGGAGAATTGTGTTAAAACTTAAGTAGTATCTCTTTACAACTAGAGCTCACAAAATTGTATTAATGTATTTTACAAAATCTCAGAAAATGTTGGTTTTATAAAAATATATTACACATACAATTTTATTTTATTTTTTTAGTACTACAATATTGCAATGAAATGTTATTTAGTATCTCAAATAGTTGCAGCGATACGAAAGTTTCTGCATCTGTAAAGTAACCTAAAAGTCATTTTCATGGTAAAATGAAAATATCCAGTTTATTTATAATCTTAATCAACGCCTAGATACGAATTTTAATCAAAATCGATAGAGCTGATTTTGAAAAAATCTATTTGTTCGCTTTTTGCCCTCCTTTATTAAACTACTCTTAATTTTAAGTTTAAACAGACACTCAGACAGACGTCATTACAAACACAACTTTTTAGGCTTCGAAAGGTCATGAAACGTAGGCATTCATCAAAACCTCTAGTTCAATTTTTTGACGATCACAATACTTTCTCAATCTGTAAGATAGCGAGAAAGTAAAAATGGCTGTAATATATGTCATTTTATAGTCGTTTATGTTTTACTATAATTTAATTTAATTTAATTTAATTTACTTATAATTTAATTTAGTGTCACCATAAGATTCTTCTGTGAATTTAACAACAATTACTGACACAAATTCCATCAGTCGTATCTATTCATTGCAAAACTATTTAATACAAATTTATTTTTCTCTGCTCCTTTAATTAATTATGCAATCAAGAGTATAATTAATGTATTGTTTCATGCTGGCTAATTAATGCTTGGTAATGTATCTAATAAAATAATGATAACGTCACGTCTAGTAACATGTTCCAGAGCTAACAGAGGTACGTTTAATAATTAATAGAGGAAATTATTAATTCAAACTCAACACCCTTCACTTCATTAAGCTAATTATATCCTTGCATCCAGTCAGGTGAAAGATCGGATTTCAAAATTTGTAAGCCCACATCATTTTAAATTCTGTGATTAAATGATTGTGGCTTAGAAAGGGATAATCCATATTGTGTTTGCCTAAACGTGACTTGGAAACTTAAGGTGGGGAAGTAGGGACCAGTATTAAAAGGCTATTGGGTTTGCAGTTTTTAAAGAAAATATTATTTTTAATAAACTAAATATTGCTTAGTTACTAACATAGAGTTTAATTTTCTTCATTTGGCATCATTAACAGTTATTTGTTATTTTACATTAGCATAACGGCATTAGATGACAAATTTTTTATATGAAGAGTAAGAACTGTCACCAAATTCCAGGACAGTTGACAAATTTTCAGCAACTATTGATATCACTATATGAAGAAAATTAAATTCTATATATGTATTTAAATAATATTTAATTGATTTTTACCAATGTATTTCTATAAAAACTACAAAAACACTGGCCGCTTCTTGTATCCCCTAGAGTCACACCTCAACAGTTTCTGTCGACTATCGAGAGGTGTTTGTAGAATGACTGGTAAAATAGTATTGTGGCTCTGAAAACGACCGATTCCATACAAATTGTTTCAGAAATGTTAATATAATTCTCTTCAAGTTAACATAATGCCCTTTTCACAGCTATAGTTCGGCCAGCCATAGAATATTATCTACTAACTGTGGAATGTAGGAGAGTTTTTTTGTCACCAAACCTAACTAACTATCCGTTTGGGTTAAACAATTACGTAGTAATTACGCTTATGTTTTAGGTTTGGGAAAGGTGGAATTTAGAGGACAAGTTATTGTATTCACTTGTATGGATAATGTAAAACCAGTCAGGAAAACAACTCACAGTGCGCCCTACTGGGATATTCCAACCCTAACCTCCCCGTATTCGGCAGTCAAGTCTATCACGAGCGTGACATCTCAAACCATTCAATCACTGAATTAGACAATATAATTGTATAAAACATCAAGAAATATGTATTATATCTTTATACATAGAGTAATATTGATTTAAATAAAATATTTTTTTCAAGCCATTTTCCAGCTTCTAAATATCAAGATTTATTATTTTGATACGTATTAATGAACATTAGTTTAAAATTCGTACAGCATAAGCAGCCAGTCAAAAAGAAACAAGTGCATTTAAGCTAGAAAAAAATATCAGTTTATTATATCTATATTTTGTTTTTTAACAGTTTCAAATATTTTATACAATTCACTCAACTCTCTATCTACTATAAATTACCTTAAACATCATTCTATCTTAAACTTATTTAAATGTAAATTTGAATTTTTCCTACTTATAAACTGACTCAGACATCTGAATTTTTTTAAATGTGTCTAACTATTTCTTAAATATTTGTATTTTAGCTTGTTTCCCAAATATTTCTTCATCTCATGTAATAAATATTCAATTTTTTTAAACCTTTCTATTTTCTTGTTGATAGTTATATATTCAATCTATAATATTCCATTTATACGTTTTCTGCATTTTATGTTGTACAACACTCATAATTTCTCTATATTAAATTAAATTTACAAACTAAATTTTGATTTCTTGACCTAACTTATAGTATAATGTGTCAATTTGTGAAGTAAAGGGGTAAGTAGGTATTCCGATAGTATTTAGTGAGGGTGATATCTTTATAGGATAGTTTACTATCTTTATTCTTAACATGGCGACACCCTCTGTTACAGTCCTTATATGCGGTGCCACATTTATATAAAGCTCCCTTATAATATATGTCTAAGATTTATAAGTTAAAAATACCCTTATTGACGTACGTATTCAAAGTAAAATAATATCCTAGCTAAAGTTTAATACATACACATTGCTCAATTAATATTTCTAAGACAAGAATAAAAGTTATTATCCCAATATAATTACATTCTTTTCTATATGTTTGATGCACATTAGTTTAAAATAACTGCTCTTTTTATATGACGTGATCTTTTAAATAGCAATATCTATATACCTGTATATTTTACACATATATTATTTCAGTCTTGTGGCAGCCAAGAGGTCAGAGGTGTTAACAAATAATGTACCCCTTGTTCTTGGAGTGATGCTGACGAAGGTATTAACAGTTATATATATATAAAAAACAGTATATATAACAGTATTAACTCTTTATATATATATATATATATATCAGTTATTACCCTATATATATATATATATATAT
>CABFOW010000766.1:4613-43133 GCA_902141385.1 Timema californicum | reverse complement strand
TAATAATAATAATAATAATAATAATAATAATAATTTATTTTTAATAGTATCACAACTTTACAATTATAAGTTTCATAAATACCTGATACCACATTCTATTCCTACCAGTAGGTTGCGCTAAGAGATGCTTATTATTTTACTATATTGTTGTGTGTCCAGTGTATTGGGAAACTAATAATAAGCTCTGTATATTAAAAAAAAAATTTCAATTAATTTGCACAACAGAGAAGTCTGTTATAGTTTTTAATCGTATTCTCAAATATCAGTAAACAACTTTTAATAAGTTTTCCTTGGAGAACCATCATATTATTTTAATCATGATAGCAATACATTTTTAATACAGCTAGATTCTTTGAAATAGCTGTTATTTTTAAATGACCCATATAACTTTTTTTTCATTGAATAACAAAGTATTGTATATTTTGTAAAATCCTCATTCAATCACATTTATAACTGAATGACTCAAACCTTTTCATTAAAGATAGAATTTTTAAAGTTAGTCAGTCATCACCTAACTGCCCTTAATATTAAGGCTCAGATCAAAATTAATTTTTTAGACACGAGTTATGACCATATGGCATATACTTACCAAGTGTGAATTAGAACCATCAAACCCCTTTTGGATGTAGCCTCAGGGATAGACAGAGTTGTAACTCCCAATTTTTTGAGCTAGGGGTAACAGATAACTGACTATAATAATTTATTTTATGAAAAAAATGTTTAATAGAAAACTTATTACAAAAAACTGTCCTGACACAAAGTATAAAAATATATATTGTTTTTAAAACCTATTCATGTTTGGATATAACTTAATTTATGAACAAAATCATTCTGTTAACGTAACGAAACATCGGCCACAAAAATGGGGTAATCACGTGCCCTCTAATATATTCTTATCCTATGCTTTTCCTGCCGCTTTTAACACTTTTAGAAGGCCACTCCGCCTTACTCTCTTTTGTGCTATGACGCCCAAAAATCATCAAAACTCTTTCCAACGCACACGACCTTAAAGAAAGAAGGTTTAAGTCGTAAAAAATATCCCACGCTATCTGCACAGTATAACACTCCCACCACCAAGTAAAACGTAAGATTAAATTATTGCTAGGAACATTTTATGTTTCCCGTACGCGAAAACTGTATACAGAGGCTTTACAGGAAAACGTTCGTTTGTAATGGCGGTTTGGCGAAATGAGAATCCACGCAAACAAGGAATCATTTCCTGACTCGAGGTTTGGGTAGGAGGAAGAGATGCATAAAATATATGAAAGTGTTGATAGTTTAAAAGTGTGAAGACGTTATATTTAAAGCTCAAAATATATTGCACAACATTAGTGAACGTCTTAAAAGGCCCATGAAATATGGATTCAAATTTAAAATAGTATATTTAATAGCAATATTTGTAACTCAAATTTTACGAGCACCACATCTTACTACCCGTCCAGGAAATACAAATATTTATACCAACAGTATAGGAACGAGTAATAAATAATCTAGAGGATATGTTAAAATCTTTGCTTGAATGAAAATTGGGGATTCATTTAGGAGAAATAAAAATAAGCTCAATATACCCAGCTTGGGACTTGAAATTTGAACTTCTTTTCACTATAAGTCCATAACACATGAAACTGATGTATTATCATGGTTACCATTTAGAAGTTAAATATATCAAATTCATAAATATTACAGTTCTTTTATTGTTTTTTTTTGGGTGATGAAACTGCCTGTGTATTCCCACATTTTTTCCAGTAAAAAAAATCCCAGTATTTTCTCAATTTTTCAGATGCATGAGGATTATGTTATCTTAGCTTTACCACTCTAATGCGGGAACATTTACTCTGAGCTACATTGCTCAAATCTACAACACGTATATTTACCCATTCAATCCTCTTGTATAAAACCATCTCTCTCTCTCTCTCTCTCTCTAGTATTAAGCAGGTGCAGTTCAGTCCAGGTAATCATTAAAAGCATTGCTTGCCTGGCTACTTTAAGCAAAATTAGAAATGAATTTAAGTTTGAAAATCTTTTTTTAAGTCCCAAACCTAATATATTTTGGAAGCACTTTTGTTTAAACAACGCTCATTAACCTAAACAAGCTCAACATTCAAAAGTGGTACAACAGCATTAACTTGGAGTGACCACATTGATGTACTAATTACTCAAGGAAGCACCGGTGTCAAGTATTTTATTCGTGCTAAAAACGGTACATTGGTGGTAAAAAGATTTGGCATTAATAATTTAAGTCCGAAATTCGAAAGTAGTGGATGTGTTTGAGTTTGGTATTTGTCAATCGTAACAGTGGCTATGTCCCCTCCAAGACAACCTTCTTTAAGCAACCTCAAATTTGCTTCTAAACATAAAGCATTAAATTGCCACGAGAAATGAAAGGGAGGGAAAAGGTGTAAGGCACTTGCTTGTCTGTAGAGGGAAAAATAATCGAACTTCCTCTCTTTTTCGCGGAGTATTTCAGCCAATGAAAGGATAGAATAGTAAAATAAGATTAAGTCTGTTCACGGTAGGATTTATTTTTCTGAAAGGCCATTTTCCCTACCATAAATTTAACGTGTTAATTAAATACATTTTATGCCACTAAAAATAATTAAAACCCCAAAGTCTTAAACAAGCTTCAGGATAATTTTACTACAGACCCTTCATAAAAATCTCTTGGTCCAGCACCCGAGACAATTAACCGCCATTGGTATTAAGTATCTATCTATTCATTATTGACATATTTCTTGACTCAAATTAATCGCTCACCTTTGAACCCTTTTTTCCAAAAAACATTTAAATAAGCAGAACTTTTCGTGGAGCTTATACATATTTTTACACTTATGAAGAACATTAAATAATAGAATTAACAAATTAAAATATATTAAAAGAGTTCTCAAATTTTATACCTTGCTGGGACATCATTATTTCCACTTCTGCTTTTATCAAGTTTATAATATAAAAACAAAAACCTTCTCGAAAACTAATTATACATCTGTTTTTATGTAACGTAATTTCACACAGGGAAGCACGCAGAAAAATAAAAAATAAGGCTAACTAGTGGGGAAACTCATGCAATGGAAACGTAAAATTACATAATTTCTTTTTTCTGGTCTTAACGTTCCCGTCATTGCATGTTTTCTAAATTAAAAATATATGAACAGAGGTAAATTGAAAATAAGTACAGTGAAAGATACGTTTTTATTTTCCGACACCAAATAGATCCATAATTAATCAGAATCGAGTCGATTAATTTATTATTAGCCAGCTGAGGACATCACCATTCATTATTCTNTTCTGGGGGGGGGGGGTGTTCCTCAACAGGAACACCATGATTTCTGAACATGATTTTCTTAATTTTCCACTATATAAAGCAACCTCTTTTAAGTAGGCGTGTTTGCAAAAGATTTTTATCGCAAAATTCGAACAAGATTGTTAATAATGTAATTAATGCAAGGGTTGTTGGTGACGATATTGACAATACTTGTAGTAAAATGTATACATTTTCAATTTTCAAGATTGACAACTAAACGTATAACACCCTGAATCATCACAACTAAAACAGTACCACCTCATTGGTCAAGTAAAAACTAAAAGTCACTTGATAACTGCTATTTTTGATTTACTCACATACAGTACTCATTGGTTTTGATGAAACTTCACAGCTCCACATTAGTTTTGGGAATCGAACACTTTCAACAGTATGGGACTTTGTGGATTGACCCAACCATTGTCCATCCCCAAGGTTAAAGAATGGTTGGTGGTCGAACATCCTCCACTGACGGAATGCCGTCCACGGTATTTGGGATATCCATCATGCCCGTCGACGTAGCTCTTTGGATAATTTTTGCTGAATGATTGGAGATGAACGATTCAAAATTCCGTATGGGCTGTGTAGTAAATGTTTAGTTAATCTTGCATTCAGTTGTGGGTCGAAGTTTGAATCCGGGATATCTAAACGTATCACGAAATCTTTATCGTCGGGTCTGAATTTTTCCTGAAGTCATAAATAGGGACTAGATTTTGATTATATTCCTTTATTCTTTCCTTGATCGTAAGACATAGGCTGCTGTTATATACATGCATTTCAAGTTACTAAGAGTTCAATATGATCATCATATAGTGCCTATATAATATGCCTATTCTTTTTGTGTTTACCTATTTTATGAATAAGCGCCCTTAATCGCCTGTTTCGGCTTTGGCCTATCTATTTATCATACCATGGAAGTTAAGACTTAGATAAATGGATCTAAAAAGACAAATAAAAAATTAATTTATAAATTAAACAGTTAATAAAATGATAGATGAATTAAGTGAAAATAACAAGCACTAAATATATAATTTTACTATAATTTTGATAAAGAAATATAGTTATAAATATTAATATATAAATAAAAGTATACGGCATCATCAACTAAAATATAGATCTCAAACGAGTTGATGAATATTTTAAAACTTAAGTTGACACATTAAAATATTAATACAAAAATATAACATACAATATGATGTGGTACGAACAATGTTCTTAAGTCCATATTTATTGTGAAATGAAAAAAAAAAGTTTACATCTGGCAAACTGCCAAACAAATTAAATGAAGTGGTTACACAATATATATTAATCTGATTATTATCTGTTGTCTTTATCCCATTAATTCTTTGATATATCCAGCAATGGAAAGAGGCCAGATTATATCATATCGACATGTTTCAATACTATGGTGCCATAATCATATAAATGCAAATTAAATTAAAAATAAATTAAGACTAAAGTCATTATAAGAAGTATTGTAAAATACCATTAATCAGTTTAAAACTAATAAAAATAAATTATTAAAACAAACTTTCTTTTGAAACAGTAAATTGGAAATTTTGCTTCTTGGTATCATGAAGTAGTCATAACTTTTTTAACTATAAAACAATTCTTAACTCATTTCACTAATGAGAATATAGATATTTATCTAGTAATTAGCATCATGTAACTTTCTTCGGTGGTCGATAACCAGTACTAATCTATTCCAATGAGAAGAGCCAGGTGGGGACTCACCAAGAATTGATGTTGCAGGGAAACTCCCAAGCGTCGAGGAACATTGCCCCAGCGGACCATTTCGGTATCGTGAGCATTTTCACGTCCGGATCGAAGGGAACTTGTCAAAGAAAAGAGATCATTGCCTGGGCTCAATACTCCTGTTGACAGAACTAGTGAAGACGTTGATTTATTTCGCAACTCTCCCCCTCCACCCTTTTCACCTTAGATCTCCTGTTGTACTCCGAGGCAGTTCTGTTGCTATATCAAATATTCCCTGTGGAACAAATTCTTGTATTTCATTGTATTTATTCACTGAAGAAGGAACTACTCCATACAACTTCAGCACCGAAGACTACTAATGGCCACGATGGGTCAGAAATAGGTCTCACCACCACATCTCAGAGAAAACCTCTTCTGAGAAATATTGATTATCATGTCAGAATGTCTGACGTTGATATCTATCTATGTCCCTCAGATATAGTTTCATGTATTACTATATTTTTCTTTATTTCCTATGTCGATCAGACATAGTGTATTTTGTTAGAGTACCGGAGTTATATGAATTATCCATCAGAAACAAGTATTAATGTCAGAAGCTCTAACAATATTTTCTATGTCCACCAGACATGATTTATTAAGTCAGGATGTCTAATATTATTGTTTATGTCCATCAGACATAGTTTCTTTAGTCAGATTGTCTGACGATTATTTCCCCGTGCCCGTAAGGCATAGTTTAAATACGAGGACTCTATGCTCTACATGTGTATAGGACCAGGTGGTTGAATATATTGGGTCCGTGAAATTTATTTCCTTTTCTAAATCCTTAAGACATTGTCATATTTTTATGACACACTAAATGGTATAATCTCGTTTAGAATCTCTCCATGGCAACAATCAGATCACCTAAAATTTTCTTCTTGCACCTACATAGCTTAGTGGCCGGTTGCAGTCACGATTACACCCTTGTTTGTGTAGCTATTTACGGTGATAAATCTGTGGGAGCACTACTAGATTGAAGTAATGGCCCGCGAGAATAAAGCTTTTTTTTTTTTACCCCTTCAGGCACCATATTTAACCTAGGGCTCAACGATAGTTTGTATTAGCGATTGTATGCCCTAGTAATGGGTAAATGTATAAATTTACTATTGACTGTTTTGGCAGTACTCATTAGGAAATGACCGGCCATAGTAAAATACTGTGTAGATGCCCGATTGTTAGCCATCTATTATTTGTAAAAAGGAAGCTCCTCTTATAGGATATTTTTCTTTGGTTTTTTGTAACTCTCCATTAGGGTTAATACAAGCTAGCTAGCTTAAATTATATTATTCTTAGTAACTATAAAAATATAGGATATGATACTATTCTCGATTGTTTCACTATTATTCATGATTATACCTCTCAGGTATTAGTCTGGTATTAACCTGGTTAGATTGCCCTTTTTTATATTGCCTAAAACTTAATTCTCCTTTTCTTACTGTTGCCGATTTGTGACAAATGATTCAAACTAATATCCCTATTTCTAGAGTTATTTAACCAAACAAAATGTTCTATCTAACTATTGTCGGTTGCTTGTGGACAAAGTAATAATACATACTCGTCTAACCTAATATTTTCTAACTCGATAAAAAAATTACGGTTATCATTTATTAATTGAATTTAAACTTGACACATGCATTTTATATCTTTTTGTTTACCTTTTAATAAACGTATCTGTTAAACTAATATATTTCTGTAATGCGTTTTCCTTCCCTTTCCTTGAACAGGTATAACTTATTTAATTATTATGTAAAAGCAATCATTTAGTTTTATACGGGATAGGAGAAGCGACGATGCATATTAAACTTTTGATTCCTTAAAACCCTTTCCTTAGCAATAACAATAGATGCACAAGTGTCAGTCATCACTCCACTCCACAGACACTCCACAGACACTCCACAGTATACACGAAACACTTTATTGCCTTTAAAGCACTCCTCAACATATTAAAGACAGATACTTTTTAAATAGCTTATTATAAACTTCATAGATAAATTCAACATAATATAAAAAATACCGCATTCAAATATCCTCAGTAGCTCTTTAATATCTATAGGTGGACATATATCTAGATAATTTATACTTTATAAGGATTTGTGAATTTAAACCTATTAAATAATCTTAAATTGATTTAACTGTGAGTCTACTATTGAAATGTATTATATGATTACTATTTTATTTGGTAATCAAGCTATACAGAAAAATAATGAGGTTTATGTTCAATAAAATAATTCATTATTGAAACTTCAAAAATTCAACAAGACAACATATTTAAAAAAAGCTTTAATATCATTTATTTCAACTTGTTTGATATATAGCCTTACTTGTAAAAAGTATACATAATATAAAATAAATTTTAAGGTGCACCACAAAAACTTTCTCACGTTACCCTTAAAATATAGACAGTAATGAAAGACACGTAATTTTTTTTAAAAAATATAGGCATTTGCAGAAACCGTCTACTAAAGATCATAAATGTAATAATATATACACTGGTAAAGAAACATTGAAAATGTGGAGTATCTAAGTCCAAAGAGCGTGATAATCAAATTCATATTTCAAAGTCTTCATAAACAAAATTGTGTTTGCTTTTAGTTCAGAAACTATTAGTTTATAAAAATATATTCCATTATAAAATATTTTTATTTTAAATATCACTTCAAATTTACAATGGTACATTATTTTGTATCTCAAATAGTTGCGGAAATATCAAAATTGGAAATGTATGCAAATATATATTACCCGCAATGTCTTTTCATGGAAAAAAATATTGTAATTTTGTTGTAAATGATTATCAGTGTATAAATTCAACATTCATTCAAAATCATTAGAGTGGATTTTGAGAAAATCAATTTTTTCATTTTTGGCCCATCGCTAACCTACCTTTAGTTTTAAGGTTATAAATATATTTCAAATAATCCCTCCAGGGAAATAAATTAAAACCATTGATACCCAGTTTTAGCCCAATTGGTAAAATGGTTATGCGATAGTTAGAGATAAAGATAGACAGGAGGCATCAGATAAAAATATTTTTTTTGCTCTCTGGGGGCCATGACACGTCAATCTTTAATAAAAACTCGAGTACAATTTTTTTGATTGTCATGATACGTCTTTCTTCGAGGAGTCGACAGAAAGTAAAATCTGCGTTTCAATCAGTTAAGCAGTTCCAGAATTCTTAGGTATCATACAATAAGGCATAACACTTTATTGTATTTGTAGTAGAACTTAACAATAATGTACCCAAGGCTGTCCGGGTGAATAATTTTTCCGTAAAAAAGTGTAGAATGCAATAAAACAGAAAGATGTGGAAAAAGTAGATTTTTTAAAAATATTAAAAAATACAGGGTTTAAAGTAAAAAGGGTAAGTAAAATGGTTTTGAAGTGTAAAATTAATAAATAAGGGTCAAAAGGTCATATAGATAAGAATTGTTGTGATTAACTACAATCAAAATTATTTTAGCATATTTAACCTAGTTTAACCCGTTTACACTTTTTTTTTCATTTACCTTTCTTTTCCCGTATACACTGTTTATCCTTTTAATCTATTCTAGGCTTTTTGCTCCTGCTACCCCAATTAACATTTATACCCTTTGTATCCTTTATGTAAGTTTTCTTGTTTTAGCCCCTTTTGGCACTTTTGACTCCCTAATCAATGAATGCATATCGGTAAATAGTTGAATTTAAGAATACTAATGAAAGGAATGAAGTATAATCTAAAGGAGAAAATATAGCAGTATAAAAATAATGTTAAAACCAATATTGTTTTAGCGATGTGAAGCGTTGGTTTGTCAGGAGAAACACAAAAGCAAGGTGGATGGTGTTGAAATGAGATTTCTAATAAATGTATGTATAAATAACTCTAATGGACAGAATTTATTATGACTAGAGTGTGTTTTTAAAGGGAATCCAATAGGTCAATGTGATGGGAAAGTCTTATGCGGATTTGGGGAGGTCGATTTTTGCCCTTTTTGATTATAAATACTCTATGTACTACTTCCCTTTTTATAATTTTTGCCCTTTTTGCACTTTTTCTACCTTATTTCATAAAGTAGCCAGCTTAGACCCAGATATATATTTTAGTGTAAAAAAGTGTAAAATATACTCTAAATGGGTATAAATAGTAAAAATTATAAAAAGTAGATTTTATATATTCTATTTAAACAGTTAAAAAATGTAGGTAAAAATGTTAAAACGTTATAAATATATTAAAAGTGTAGAAAGGTTTGAACGAGTTAAAAGGCTAAATAGTGTTAAAAGAGAAGAAAGAGTCAAAGGGTATTAAAGGTATGAATGGTAAAATGGGTTTAAAGGGTAAATAGGATGAAAAGTAAATAAAATAATCAGATGTTTAAAATTCCACCCTCCAGGTGCACATGATTGTCCACAATGTTTACCATAGATTTATTAAATGTAATACTAAATCCATACTGTGGTGTTACAGACCCTACCTTCAGTTATTTAGGCTTTTAGTTGATTTAAAAAATCAAATACAAATTTTAAAATTTTTCTTTAGAGATGCGCATGGCTGTTCACAGGGGCTATTAATTTTTAATTTTCAGACCTGTGCGTAAGGTATAAATCACTCAATTATAATGGCAAAAGGGCAAACTCTTCATTTTATTAATATGGTTGTATTTTTTAATCAAATCCAAGGCAAGACAAATATAAATGCTAGATAATATAAAGTATAGTTTTTAAAGTAAGGGTTTAAATGGACAGCTACAAAAGTTAATAGATCCAACTTCCGGTAGCGGATTAAAAAATGTTGCGCCCCTAGACCCAATTATAATACGCACCCACCCTCCCCACTTTTTCAGGGTTTTGGAGGAAAGAAATGTGTGGGTAGGGCGGGGAGGTGGAAGTTAGTATTCGAGAAATGACTTCAACGAAAGAAAATCATGCATCACACTCCATAAACGTAATCATAAAACTAAAATAATTTAATCCGAAATATGCCGCCCCCAAAAGCTGCAACCCCTAGGCCCGTGCCTAATGTGCCTATAGTGTAAATCCACCTCTGCCAACCTCACGTATGCACACGTCAAGTCATGTGATTTACTGATGTCACATTTTATATATCAGGTGTATGACGGTTAATTGGGGCATCAGTTAGTCGGGGAAGCCATTTATTTGGGTTAAAATATGAACAAAAGAAACAAAACAATTATTTAACCTGAATCGTGTACGTTTATTTGGGTCAACTTGTTGCTTAATTGGAAGAGTGAATGTCGTGATTGAACAAAGAACTGTGTGTAGTTGGCAAGTACGTTCGAGACTAGTCCATTCAATTCTGGTCCAGGTAGGTGTTGTCTTGTATTTAGTATAGCACGATACTTGAGGCGCACTAGGTCTGACTATGAAACTGACATCACGTAAGGGTACACTTGATCATTATTTTCAATGCAAAAACCCTCATCAATTTGTAGCCTTTGCTTGCCACATTGATTATTTTGACCGTAAATTCATTTTACATATGTACATTATATATATATTTTCCTTATAACCTTATCTATATTTTAAATAAATTTTATACCAATATAAATTAAATTTATTTTTCTCTCTTTAAATGTTTCATTCCTTTTTCTATTAACACATTTTTGGTCTGTTAGAATGTGCTTTTCAACTGTTGGCTAACATTTCGCCTAACTGTGGCTGCCTGCGTATAGCCCGAACTGGTAGTAAGACGCGGTGCTAATAATAATAATAATAATAATGTGGCTGCCGCTTAGTTGGGCCAAAGCTATCTAGTCTCGATTTGTCACAATTAACAGGAGTTCACTCTATTATCGGTATCAACTGTATCATATGGTGGGTGGGGTTGATGCTCTGGATCTATCCGTTTGACCTTATCTTACCTATGATTTCCTGGCCCATGAAGGAATTGATTTTTGATGTGGGGACACCGTTAAGGAGAATTCCACTATCCTTAAAATAATATATTTCTCAATACCAGAGGCAGTAGACCAGATACAGTAAAAAACTATGAGACTTCCGGTGGATATAAATTGTTTAAAAGGTAAGGAAGAGCAGGTTTTCTCGAGGAGGGAGGAGAAATTGGATCTAGAGGAAGTTTATCAACATATTTCCCGAGCACACGGTCATGGATCATAATGTATCAGGGCCTAAGTGCTTCGTTCACACTTACCAACCATAAATATGAGCAGAAATAAAATTACAAATATGGATCAATTAAACTGTATTAGATGTGCGATCATGATACAGTAAGTTAGCAAATTTTTGGAATAGTTCAAAATAGACATATATTATGGGTACAAGAACAGTATTCTGTCAGGAGCAAAATCTCAAACATGCCTACAACAGCTAGGATAATTACATCCGGTGAAGCACTTATGAATGCCGTTATAGTGTTCAACAGGCACATAATAGGGACTGCCATCAAGCTATTCTGCAATGAGAATTTTACATGTGTGGAAATAATAACGAAAGAGGAGAAACGCATAATAGTATATATTTTTTTCAATAAATATGTTTTTTCAATATAGAGACCCGATCAAGCCCTACCTTGATCAAGTTGAAAATATCAGCAAAACATATCAAGACACTCCATTGATAATTATGGCAAATGTAAATGACAAGTCACCATTTGGCATAGACATGGAGCTATAATTCAAGACAGAAGGATCCAACAGAGGAGGGCGAATCAGAGGGGCATGGCTCTAGAGGAATTGATAAATGCACTACCGCTAGAGGTAAAGATAACCTATCGACATTTGTAGGAGGAGCAGGAGGGACGTCAAATATATACGTAACCATATGTAATCAGACCGTGGCAGGAATGTTAAAGAACTGGGAAGTGAAGGAAAATCTAACCGTAAGTGATCATATCATAATAACATTCGACTTGAGTAAAGGTGATGAAGGGGAAGGAAACATAAGGTCTACAACGTTCTTACAGTAAAACATGCGGCTAGTAAATTGGGATAAATTGAGACAGGAAATCGTACTACCCCCTTCTGTAAAAGAAAGAGACAACATACATAATAAGGTGAAAGAGCTAACATGGGCAATACAATAAGCTATGAGGAAGCCATTCCAAACACAATGACAAAAGACTGGTTGAGAAATCGCCCATGGAACGAATGCCTGCAAAAATTAAGAGGGCAGACCCTCAGGGGAAGAAAAATCTACCATAGATGTCAAGGTTCAGCTGGTAGAAACAGATTACTAAACATGTACAGGATGAGAAAAGAGGAATACGAGACCGCAATAAGAGAAGTGAAAAGATAATATTGGGAAAGGTTTGTCAAAGATGAACTGGAAACCCACTTGTGTGGAGAGCGATTTAAAATAGCAACGGGGAAGATCAAACCACTAACTTCGATATCCACTTTAAAAAGATGGATGTGGATATGACTACCGGATGGGTGGAGACTGCTGAATTACTACTGGTGACCTTATTACCAGATGATGCAGAGAAAGAGGAAAATTAAGATCAAAAGTGATGGTGGACGGAGATGCTAAATGGAAATAATGATAACGGAAAGTATGCATGTGAGCCGGTGACTTAAGACGAAGTAACTAGGAAAATAACACTATTAAAAAAGAAAAAATCACCTGGACCAGATGGCATAAGGACGGAGGTGCTACAAGAACTAAAGAGTGTCATCTCTCCTTTTTAAGCTCAGCTCATCAAAGAGTGCCTTAGTCAGGACCACATTCCAAACATCTGGAAAATGAGTGAGATGCTGAATAAAGGAGATGACAAATACCCCCAGCTTTTAAAGTCATACCATCCGATATGCCTTTTACAAACCATGGAAAAGGTCCAAGAAAAGTTAATATGTGGAAGATAACGTTGGAATAGGTAAAGGATAAGCATAAATCAAAGACAATAAGGATTTTGGAGAGTTAAATTGACGGAGGATGCGATAGCTATGGCTATGAGATTGATAAATCGTGCTGGTAAACATATTGTGGTGGGCTTATTCATGGGCATATCGGGGGCATTCAATAACCTGTAGTGGACGGTGCTATTCAAGAAATTAAGAGATATAAATTGTCCACGTCACCTTTATAAAAGCTTTAAGGATTATAACCGATACTAATATGCCACCCTGAAATGTTCGGAAAGAATTCTACAAAAGAAACTAACAAAAGGATGTAACTAGGGTTCTGTTAGAGGGCCGGTGTTCTGGGATGTGTATCTTAAACCAGGACTGGAATTTATAGAGGTACTCCCTGAGGTGGTTGGATTAGTTGCCTTCGCTGACGACTTGCTGATAATTGTGGAAGAATAATCGAGGAGAGAACTGGAGAAAAATGGCAACCTGTTATTAATGGAATTCGACACCTGGTGAAAATCAGTAAAACTAACAATAGCGCCAGCGAATACAACCTATATTCTGTTCAAGTGGTCTTTAGCTATATATATAATCCTAAAGATAAATGGAAGAATGATATGAAAAAGAAGGATCAAATGATACCTAGGGATGACACTAGATGAGAAACTTAACTATACAGCTCATATAAAGCAAACATGCGAGAAAGCCCGCAAAGTAATGAATAAAATCATTAGTATTGGACAAAGAAGTTTTAAGCTACCAATGAAGGTGATTTCAACACACCACCAAGATATTGCTGTCCGTTATTGGCTATGGAGTTAGCATATGGGCAGCAAGATTGAGGCAGTTGCTACCCTCCAGGATGCTGAGGAGGCTACATAAGAATGTGTTTCTGAGTCTTTCCAGGGCGTACTTAATGGTGTCTACAGACACGATTTGTGTGGCTCTGGGTATCTGTCCCCTGGACCATCAAAATCGTAGGAAGGCTGAGCTCTACTGGCTGAGGAAAGGAAACATGCAGAAAGTAGAGAGACTCATGGGACTGGGGTTACTGAGTGAGGTAGATGTGAATCAGGCTATGGAGGATGAGTGGCAAAATCAATGGCACAATAGTGCAACTGGTAGAATAACTTTTCAACTCTTTCCAAGTGTGAGTGAAAGAGTCCTGATGAAACACTTGGGGCCCTCGCAGGGACTGTTACAATACATCGCAGGGAAAAGACCATACTGGGACACCCTTCACGAGAGAGAACTAACAGATAAGGCAGTGTGCGATTGTGGAGGGGTGTCAACACCAGAACATGTGGTCCTTGAACGTCCGGGAACACAGCAGATCAGAACGCTACCACAAAGGAGATTCAAGGACTCATGTTGGGAAATATCCTGAGGGATTCGGAAAAGTGAGAGTAAATCGATACAATTGTGACACTAAAATGATTATATAGCTATGTTGAAAGAGAAAGGTGTCTACAGGTGAAGACGACAAAACATGATGAAGGAGACATAGAATAAGACAGAAACAGAAACAAATAGCGACTCAGAAGTCTAACAAACTGATGAAGACAAAACAGCTGTGTAAGATTGACCTGGATGCCCAGGTCTGTGGAACATTCTTGGATGAACCGGACAACGGAATCCTGGCAGGGGGAAATAGCAAATCTAAGAATGCATCAAGGAACAGGGAGGAATACCTGTCGTCAAAGGCTTGCGTCGCTTGGTAACAAGTGTCCATAAGTGTCCATGGTAACGTCTCTGGCCTTCCTTGGTCAACTGGTGGAGGGGTATGCCTTCAGGTTCAGACATACAGTAATGCTAGGAAATGACAGAACTATTACGTCAAGAACAAAGTAAACAACAAAATATGTGAATTAAGTTGACTAAGTAGCTGTTAAAATTAGTAAAATAGATTGTTTTGTATTAATATAGGACAGGGAGGAATGTAAAGAACAGAAGAATCTTGTTTCCAAGCGTAAGTTACGTGTAAGTTAAATTTAAATAAACTAGGTTTAGGAATAGGTTTAGGATCATAACTGGATAATTGTTTTATCAATAAAAAACATTAATCAAAATTGGATACTACATACAATTGTAATTTAAAACTCATCACAGACTAAATTGTCAGAAGCCAAGTTTAACCAAGTCACAATAAAAATATATTTTTATTACCCCCTCCTCCCCCCAAACCTCCCATGCCAGTAGTCACTTGTTCGTTCATCGGTTGCCTACAGGTACTAGAGTGTGGGCCTGCGGACTAGTATGCCCCCGTTTAACTACTTCCGTTATAAGTATGACACAGGGCTGGGCTGTAGGCCAATGTCACGAGCTCTATTGACGTGTGCAGACCAGTGGTGTTCTGGGCCTTCAGGCCTCGGCTCTTGGGGTTCTGAGCCTGTGGGTCTTGGCCTCTTTGGTCATGCCATGAGCCGTTTTAGAGCTCCAGTGCTAGCCTGGACACTTAATAGTGCATGTTCTAGATCATGGGCAACTTCATTCATGGGGGATTATTTTCCCATACACAATGGCCGTAATCCCACACCCGCACAGGAAAGAGTTGAGATTGGATGGTTGCTTCTAGGAGCGGAAGCAAAGTATCTCCGATTACCACCCTGGGTATGTGGCAGGCACCAGTCCCCAAATGCCAGTCCAACCAATGAGTGACTGATAAGGGAGGAGGAGTTAATTATCGCCTCCTTGGGTATTTGGCCTGATCCTGATCATCCCTCTATTCAGGATGGTGGTTTGAAGCTTTTTGGGTACCAACCTAGATCCTGTCTTGATCCTTGATGTACAGGGGTGCTTTTCTTTGTCACTGAGCAGGCGTAGTGGTCTTAGCATTTTAAATGAATGTATCCCTATTCCCGGGCCAGGGGTTGCTACTGGTTGCATTGGTCACCTATAGGAGCTCGGTTGTGTCCCTGCGAACTGATATACTCACGTTTAACTACCTCTGTTATAAGTATGACACAGCTATGGGCTGTAGGCTCACGCCATGGGCTTATTAACGGTGGAGGCGGCCCGGAAATTGGTTGGACTCTGTGGGGCATTGAGTTTAATCACCGACAAATGATGGCGTTGGCAGACTGGTGAGGTTCTGGGCCTTCGGGCCTCAACTCTTGGGGGTCTTGGCCTCTTCGGTCATGTCACGAGCTGTTTTAGAGCTCCAGTAATAGCCTGGACAGTTAGTAGTGCATGGGCTAGAACATTGGCTCCTTATCTCCTACGAACGAGTAGTGGGGAATTACTTTCCCACGCACAATGGTTGTAATACCATTCCCATACACACGGGAAAGAGTGAAGTTCACAAAGTCGTTTCTGTGAGCGGGAATGAATAGCTCCGGTTACCACCCTGGACAGATGGTGGGCACGAGTCCCCAGTTACTGTCATAACAGTGTATACTGGAAGGGGAGGAGGAGTTAATTATCACCTCCCCAGGTATCAGGCCTGATCCGGATCATTTCACCTTTTGGGGTGGGGAGAAGGAGCTTTTTAGGCACTGACCTAGAAACTGCCCTAGCCCTCGATGACCAGAGATGTTTGGCTTAGCCTCTAATTCAGCGTAGTGGTCATATCACGTAAAATATTAGTATCCTAAGATGATAGAATGAAACTTCAGAATGACAATGGTGGAAAACAGAGGGGACCTACAACTTAACGTGGCTTCCAAACCACGGTGGGGGCCTTGTATTCCACATATTCACAAAGTGTGAAAGCACACACTTTGTCAAAGGTGAAGGAAGGGTTTGGTAATCAGATAAATCTGTGCCGGGACCTCAAACTAATGTTATCATAACATGTTATCAATGCTGACCGCATTTAAAAATTTGTTTTCATTTTTCTAAAAGCATCTTCCTAATAAACTAGATTATATTAATTTTTACCAAACTTGGCCAAAATAAGTTCCTAAGTTAAAATGGTACATATAATACACAATGCATAACAGCCGATGGAATGAGTATTTTTAAAATTATGAAGTTATATTAAAGCAGATATTAATTGAATAAGTTCTCCTTTATACCTGCGCCAGTATTTGGTATTTGTTGAAATAGTAAGTAAAAATTTGAATTATGTATATTTCAAGAATTTTATTTTCCCAAAAAATACTTATGTTTTAACATTAGTTTGATTGTGGAAATTAAGTGAAAATTAAGATTTGGATTAAATATAAATTCATTTTGCATGGGAAACTACTTTTGAATAAGCACCTCCATGCATTGGCCTGGATACTATCCTCACCTTCAACTTATGGTGCACCATATTTTTCAACTCAGACAAGAGCAGACTCGATATTTTTAATCTCCCACTGGTTAGGCTACCGTGTATTTTCTCGCTTTGGTTTTCTCACCCATTTTACACACTAATGTGGGTTCACTTTATGTAATACTATTCTTTTAATATCAGGCCTCTTAAATTTTGTAATTTATCATTTATTTTTAAATTAACTATTCTAAAATGTTCCTTCCTCCAAAAACTAATAATTTATCAACGGGTATCTTAGATAAAATTGACTGATCTTCAAGTCAATGAATATTTGAACAGGCATATAAACCGAACGGGTAGTAAGACATTGTGCTAGTAAATAAATAAATTATATATACACATATTTTGGTTTTAGAGAGATTTAAAAACAAAATATTTTTTTAAAAAGTCAATTTTTTATAGCTTTGAACTAGTGGCAAATAATTTAACTAACGTTTCCATGATTATTTTTAAGATTATTTATTAGTTGTGTTTTTATGTGATAACTCAATTCAGATATGATCTTAAATAACTACTGCAATAACGTTAAATTACATATATGTTTGTTTTTCTGGTTGAAATAATTTGCATATGTCCTTACAACATGAATCATTCATTCTACAAGGTATATGTTCATCACACACAAAATCGTCACTACACATGTATTATTTTCATATATATGAATATAGCCCGAAGCTATTATTTGCATCGTCATATTTACACAATAACGGAGAACTGCCAGCCAATATAATCATCCAAAACAAAACAAAAACAAAAACCTAAAAGTAATAAACATTTGTTACGTTGTGTAAATAATCAATGGACTGTTGTACCATTCCAAACAAGTTCAAATTTTTTTATTGGTAATTTGAGATACATTAAATAATGCAGGCCTCACCCAAAATTGTGTATGCCTTCATGAGAAAGTACATGGTTTGAAAGAATGCCTTGACTGCATATCAAATCTAATGAGTTATAAATCTCCGAAAACCCAATATTTATTTTTTGAAAGTTTCCTAAAATATTTTTTATAAACATATACGCATGGATCATATTAATTTTGTTTTAGTAAAATATTTGGAAATTAAATGTCATGAAAGTCAAATGACCATATATCAACGTATTTACAGTGGTACAAATGTTTGTATTACATCCAAACGTTACTGCTTGAACTCATATTATGTACAAATAAAACCTTTGAAACTTAATATATTTCAAATTTAATAACAAAATTAATGACCTTTAAACAAATTTAATGTAAGAAATAAGCAAACGGTATCCATATTCGAAGGAAAGTAATTTTTAGACATGGAAAACTGGGCTAACCAATAGTTGATATATAAAGTTTTTTGCTAAATTTTTATGATTGTTATATTTGACACCTAGGTACAGAAAATCGTTTCATTGTATGTAACCTTGGATAATCTAAGAGGTAGAAAATAAGAGGAGAGTAAAGGATAGGGAAAACTATAATGATAGATCACCTATGGAAAATCACTCCTAGTTCAGCCGGCGTAGATTCTGAGCCTGTCCTTCCCGTTGGTAATAATCCAAATTAACCCTCCTAACTTTGTGACTACTGGTGTGGAAGTTTGGCTTTAAGATATATTTCTTAAATATTCCTTGACGGGGATTCTACCCCAGAATTTGAATTGAGATTCCATGGGATTTAAATTGCTATTAGTATATATTTTTATAAATTTATAAATGTCCAAATTAACTTTATTTTAGAGCTATCAGACACTATGAAAGGACTTAATAAAAATAAAAATTGGAATACCTAAAAATTAAAATATTTATTAAGCATACTATATGAACATTAATAAAACATGGCGATTTAAGATGGTAAATTAAATATATTTTAGCTTAATTTAATTTAAATATATTAACTTTATTGTACATAATACAAATGTTAAAAACCGTCAAGATAGTAAAAAAAAAAGATTTGTTATTAATTGGCTTGGTTCATAAGGCATCCAAATACAATATAAATACTATTTTTACACACGTCTACTACTCTAAGGCAACTATGAAGCTTTAATGATCTACAAATACTTTAAAATATACAAAGCTCTATAAGCCATTTGCAAATACTTGTGGGAGTTATATCTAGTAATTGGGGCAAATCAAAACTAGATTACGTTAGCTGACTACTAAGTTATGATTTTAAAAACTAAATTTGAATGTTTTAGAAAATGAATTAATAATTACCTTAGTGGTTAAAAAATTAAATGAATAGGTACATTTTTGTATTCTTGATTACATTTTATATCTAAACACTATTAGATCATTTTACACATGAATGAATTTCTCATTGACTCATAAAATGGCTTTGAGGGCAGTTTACACGTGATACATTTTCCTATTGTTATCATTTCTCTGCAACTATTTGATGTATGAAAGAACATATTATAGTAAAGTTTACTAATGTTAAAGATAAACATTTTTTATTTTAAGCATGTTTTTACAAAACCGATATTTCCTAAGCTATTACCAAATATATATAATTAATGTCTTTGAAAATGAATTTGATTCTTATGCTCTTTGGCTTACAAATATGTTTCTCTTTTGTCAAGTTTTCTGTATCAGTGTTCCTACTTCCTTATGCCATAGAGTAGGTTAATAAGTAGCAGTGTGTATTATTTCATTTGTGATCTTTGGTGTAGCATTTCTACAACAATGTATAGACATATTATTTCGTTTCGGAAATATTAATAAGTTTTTAGTAAATGTATATTTTAAAATAAAAGTGAGAGAATTTCTGTGCGGTGTACCATTAAATTTATTTTATGATTTATTTTTTCAGATTGTAAGTTTGAATTTTTTCATATATCTTGAGTAGTTTATCAACATATGTATCTATTATATCAGCAAATTTTATCTTTAAAGCTAATTAAGAATAATTACTAAAAAACTCTCAGGACAGATGTACAGTACAAACAAATATACAGTAGCCCCATGGCTTCTTTGATGCTTACTGACAGCTTTGAAAAGTTACCAGACCAAATTATGTATCACCGCGCCGAACCATATGACCTGCAAAAACATGTGTTTAGCAGCTGTCACTTCTGGCAGTCAAAATTTAGGTATATACCTAAATCTTGACTGTCAGAAGTCATCTGTGAGCTGTCAGTCAGCACCAAAGAAGCCATGGGGCTACTGTACATAACTAAATACACCTGTAGACTTATACTAATTTATATGGAAACATTTGTTTTTAACAGGCGTGGTTGGTGTACTGGTGCAAGGGCATAACTTACTCATTATTGTAATATCCATCCTCCTTTGTTGCGATTTATCAAGAATAAATTTAAAATCCACCGACTACATTGCGTGCACTTAAAGCAAGATGCAAATAGTTCTGACTGACAATTGGCTTAGGATGCGTAGTGCTAAACAGTAAATAGATAGCAAATGAACTTATTAGTAGGCCATTGTTATTTCATATTAATTGTAGTCATAAATATGTTTTAAATAAAATAACCAAAATTGGTGGTCAAGGGGACTCAAAGTTAGCTCCTGTCACCTAGTTTTTCAGTGACTAGAAGATCAGGGTTCGAATTCCTTCTGAGTGAGCTAAGTATGTGTATTACTAAATATTTTTTTTAACTCTCTGGCAACACAAACACGAATCAATTTATTCTCAATCTTACCTTTGAATAATCATCAAATAAAGGTAATTAATTGCAGATAGCCCCGATGAGAAGTCAAGTAAGTGGAAAAAGAATGAACTAAACGTTCAGAGCTTAAACTGGCTGGTAATAGAGATGATTGAAGGGAGGGTAATAGGTATTTACGCGCCTTAAACTTAGAACATTACCATGTCAACTTGTATAATTTTACCATAATGAGAGGGTTTGAAGTTTCTTCCTACCATATAGATTACCATAAGCCTGCAAGGTATATTATCAGGACGACCAGTAATCAAACAACCACGCAGAATACACAAAGCCTTCTGTGGGCAGACCATCACGGGCCAAGTCACCGCCGGGCAAACACAATAAGGTACAGGCATCACGTGTTCAGTACAGTGTACAGTCCATTCAGAGAGTTCAAATCTTGAACCCTCTTAGCTTCTGTACCGATTATACACATTGTGAATGTGTGTGTATATTTTTTTAGAAAAGGAACCTTTTAAAAAAAGTTAACCATTACTTTGATATATGACATAAGATTTAAAATTGTAAAAAAAATAATAATATGTTTAAAGGAGCTATCAAAATTCTTGAGTTCTATTCCACTTATAAGCTTTTCAAAGGTCCCACGATCCCCCATGGTTTCTCCATTTTACCTTTTCTTTTTTATAAGTATCAATTTTGGAAAATGAATACAAATATAGGCCTAAAGTATAATGCTATCAACGTTGACTACGAAAAAATTTTTTATTTGTTAAGCTTTTCTTCCTATATTGTTTGCCTCTTATCTTTAAATTAAATCTGTTCTCAAATACTTATGTTCCCAGCTATAAAGAAAAAAAATTATAATAGATGAAATGTACATTTTCGTATTATATATTTATATCTCTTATATCATTACTAATTTTGACCAAAAAGGGTAGCTTTGATCACTCTCAAATACTCAAAAGTACTTTATTTATTTGCGAGTATAAAATACTAAAATATCGATTTTTAATGACTATGTAGTTTTCTTTAGAGACAGAGTGAAAATTTCCACGAGATTTATCTGTTTGTCGCGATCAACCAGTTGCCAAAACTGGATATAAGGGTTGAGCTTGCAATGGATTGTATTGCCATGGGCAAGGAAGTAGAATTTAATCTCAGCAGGGTGAACTTAGGGGTATTTATCACTCAAATTTTCCCCCCATATTTTATGTTATTGTGGGTGAATTCTCTCTCAGAAGCTTCCTCATTCTTAGCGCATACATTAGGGCTGCCAGAATTATGGCTCACATACCAGAGATAGCACTCGTTATCACTGCCATCTACATTTTTAATTTGCTTACAGGCCAACTTATTTCCAAGCTTGAAGATTTATCAAGTCAATCTCTCCCCGCAGACTTATCGGCACTAGATATTTTACTCTAGGAGTACATATTATTATTATTATTATTATTATTATTATTATTATTATTATTATTAGCACCGCGTCTTACTACCCGTTCGGGTTATACGCACTTACGCTAATGTGTAATGGTAGAGTGATTGTGAGATGACCTACAGTATAACGTGGAATCCGAACCACGGTGGAGGCCTGGAATTCCACTCATTCATAAATTGTGATTAATACACGTCTTGTCAGAAGTGAAGGAAAGGTTAGGCAATTATATAAATCTGTGCCGGGACCAAGGATAACCTCGGACCCCCAGCACAGAAGTCTGACACCTTACCCCTAGACCATCAGGTTTCCAGGAGTACATATAATCTCATATGTATGACTTTTGGCCTCGAAACACTAAATAACAGTTTGGACTAATAAAAGAAAAAAAATCACTAATTTAAAAAAACATGTTACGTAAGGTCATGAACGACTTCTCGCGACACAGATAGAAGTGCATCCAAATCGAGGGAAGCCATTTGCTACCATCAAAAACGAAATGTGATATTATATGAAATGAACATAGTAAACCTCACAATTTTCCTGGTTACCAATGTGTATTATTTTTTCTTGAGAATTCCTTTAGTAAAATTTCAACCGTGTTAAAATCCGTTCGGTGGTTTATGCTTTGACTTATTCACATTACGTGGCCCATCGGCCGTTTTGTTTGTTTTGCCGGCACAGATTTATCTGATTACCAAACCCTTCCCTCACCTCTGACAAGACATCTTGTGAATGGGAGGAATGCCAGGTCTCCACCGTGGTTCGGATTCCACGTTAAACTGTAGGTCCTTCTCACAATCACCCTACCATTACACATTAGCGTAGGTGCGTATAACCCGAACGGGTAATAAGACGCGGTGCTAATAATAATAATAGTAATATTTGTTTTGATTTTACTCTAAGAGAGTAAAATTGTGTGGGCTTTCCTTGGCATTGAATCAAAGTATCCATACGTTGAGGATTAAATGCACCAAATAAGTTTTTTACTATTTAATTGATTAATTAGATAGTAATGAAATTAGTTAACTGTTGAAATAGAATACTAAAAACTAATTAGAAATGCAAAATATAATGATCTTCTTTTTTGTATTTCTACCCGTCTCGGTTATAAACAAATGACTAATTACGAGCATGTTTTAAGGAGGAAGAAGGTACACTTTGTGGAGGTGTACGTGGAGGGAGAGTAGAAATCCATTTAAGAATAATCACCCTCAATACACCAGACTTAGATTCGTAAACCAATCACCCTTTCATGCATATTCCATTGTGAAATAGATGGCTTAGACATTTCGACCAACAAGAAAAAGTTCTAAATTACTTAAATCATTGATTTATTTAAGTATGTTTTTGAAGATTTATAGCAAAATGATCTTCAAAAAAATGTGAAATAAATATTCTGTTAAAAATTTATCAAACTGAAACTAAACCTAACACAAATATCAGGGAACGTTCTGAAAACCCCAAACGGAGATACCACAGAAGAATACATAAAATATAATTTAAATATATTTGTAAATGTAATGCGTGCCTTCTAATTTGAGAAACATTTGGTTAGCGCTTTCTAGGATTAATTTTTGTGTAGTGGTAAAATTTTTCAAGATATATTTTAGTGAATATTAGACTCAAAATTATGTTTTTTAATCGAAGTATTACAAACAATATTTGCTAATTTGCATAGTTTCACTTTGATAAGATGTATAATATAAATTTATTTAATTCGTGATCTCCATTGAATGTTACCCATGAGTTCAATTTGCTTTTGTTCTTATAAAATTACAAACATAATAATAATAATAATAACTATAATAATTTGACTGATGCACACAGGGGTCAGTTTTTAGATATTCTACTTCCCGAGCGTTTGAACAGTAGTTACAATACACACAACGAAATAATTACTGTCACATAAACTCACCAGCAAAATAATTGACCTGGAAAGCAAACGTAAAAGTCAATGAATTGGAATGGACTTCAAACGTTAACAGGTTTGAGGTCAAAATGGGCGTGCACAAAACAGTGGTAATATTAAAATAAAAACGTTTCGCAACGTAACCGAGAGGGAGGTGACGAATATCACCAATCAAAAACCAAATAGAGATGACTGGAGGGAAAAAAAACTTTAAAGAGAGAGGTAGGGAGAGTAATATGGTGAAGGGGTGGGCCGACCACTCAGCTCTCCAGGGTGACGGGTGGCTGCGACTTCAATACCAGGGTTGGTAAATATTATAAAAGGGAGAAATGTGCCCCATGGGGGTCAATAATGAAGGACGTTGACTATAAGCTTGGATTCCCTATGGTGGACCATGATGGAAGGGCCTTAAACTATAGTCGCCCCACGGCTTCTTTGGTGCTGACTGACAGATCACAGCTGACTTCTGAGAGTCAACACTTAGGTATATACCTACAGTTTGACCGTCAAAAATGACAGCTGATAAACACATGTTTCCTTAGATCATATAACTCATTGTAGGGATACATAATTTGGTCTGGTAACTTTTCAAAGCAGTCAGTCAGCACCAAAGAAGTCATGGGGCTACTGTATATGTTGTGGTATTTCATTTGTCTCTGCGTCTTACTATCCGTATGGATTTCACAAATATGTATTGATTAAGCTTATGTGTTAGGGTTGGTTACGGTTGAATTTAGAGGAAGCGTAAAAGATAAATAATTGGCATGTAGATATAGTGGAAAACCTTTGAGGAAAAACAGATTTCTGTACACCGTGCTGGGATTCGAATCCCAAACTCCAGATCATCGTCCATCCAGTTTACTGAGAGAGTGATGATGAAGATCATTAGACCACTAAAGAGTGTCAAAATAAATGTTTGTGTTTGTATTAGCTCATCACTGTTCCCAGATATTAATAGATATATCCTTTTATTAATATTTTGTACGCATTATTGGATGCTATTAAATCTAATTTTATGCAATATGATGACAAACCTGTTTTTTTAATATTAGGAAGTTAGGCATGTTTCAAACAAGTGTAATTTTGGATTTCACGTGGAGTTTGTTTCCCGTTATATCATTCTCTATCCAAACTTTTCACAACTCTGTCCGTGCCTCTGGGATTTATGATTTTAGAGTTGAGGAATGTTCTCATAAAGATTGCGTACTCCATGGGCCAAAATTATATATATAGATCTAGCTACGTGCGCTGAATCCCCTCCATTAAAAACCTTATTAATAATTTTGGGGATAACTACCAAAATTAATTAATCAGTATGTAAAGATTCAGCTTTGTATCTTATTGGCAAGTTTGATAAATACTCCACAGAGTCAAACGGACACCACATCTATTTTCTTATTTAATAATAATATTTAGCACCGCGTCTTACTACCCGTTCGGGTTATACGCTTTAAGTACTAATTACTCTAATGGATTAGGAATTGGGAAGGTTTAATTAGAGGAAGTGAACCTGCATTTGCGTGGAGGGAGAGTGGAAAACCATTTAGGAAAAACCACCCCCAGTTCACCCGACCGAGATTCGAACCTCGGCCTCCCCGTCCTCAGCAGCCTAGCTCAACACGACAAGCGCGTTAGCCAACTACGCCACCGAGGCGGGTTTTTTCTTATCTAAACCAGTTCTCTGGACTGTCTACAGCGGGGTGGTTATAATATTAACCTGTATAAGAAATAATCCTTCACTTTACAAGCGCGTTAATGGTTAAGATTTGTTTGTAAAAAAAAAGTATATCTGTTCCGTAAGATTGTGTGAGGGAGAAATTAATTGTATCCTCTTTACATTAAATAAATTATAAAGACCACGTGGTACAAGTGGGCTTGTGCAGATGGCCATCAACCATATCCAAGTTTTGACCACGTAACTAGCTAGTAGTAATAGAGAACACCAGTTCAACTGGAAGCTTCCTCCATCTCAAAATATAGGGGATGCCATGTTACCCAGGTACTTAAATTATTTAAGTAAAAAACATGCATTCCATTGATATAAAACTGTTAACATTGTTAAATGGATTTTGTATGTTATCCAACTTTGTAGCTGCTAGGCAATTCTATTAACTAGAGTATCCCCGTGGCTTCTCTGGTGCTGACTGACAGCTTACAGCTGACTTCTGACGGTCAAAATTTAGGTTTATACCTAAATTTTACTGTCAGAAGTGACAGCTGCTAAATACATGTTTTTACAGATCATAGGGCTCGGCGTAGGGATACATAAAATGGTCTGGTAACTTTTCAAAGCCGTCAGCTAGCACCAAAGAAGTCATGGGCTTACTTTAGACACTGTTTAGTATTTAAATACCCGAGGAACATTAATATGCTGCTTATTTTTATTTAAATTGTATGGTGGTATTCCTGGGGCCATAAACGGTTAAAAACTCTGCTTGACCTTTGACTTTTTCCATCTCATCCTCATATAACGCTTAGTTAACACTAGTGTAAAAATAGATCTATCCTTCTAAAATACCTACTTAATGGCCCCTCATTTATTGGTGCAAATTCGTCAATTCAAAGAATGTCCGTTTGAAATGGCAGCTTGGCTCAGCCTATTTGCAAGTGTTTCTTAAAATAGTGAGTTGCATACGAATACATTTTGTTTTGGCCGTTAAAAGTTATTTAGTAAAATATTAAGCCGTAAATTTCAGTTTCTCACCACTCAATTGCATTAGCCAATAACGGAAATTGTTGTCGATTTCGCGTAAATTATTGTTGAACTTGATGTTTTAAGCTCATTTCACAGTTAATAGTGACTTTTTTGAGTGACTAGATAATATATAAATTATGATTTTTATAGGAAACTAGTTATTTGAAAACTGGAAAATCACGTAGCAAAATGATAGTAAAAAAATTTAACAATTATAATATTTACATTTTTAAACCGTTTAATAAATAATAAAAAGGTAATTTATACAGCAAGCCATAAATAAGTATAATTGGGTGGTTTTGGTAGCTTTCATGATTAACTTTATAACTAATAATAAATAAATATATTAAGATTCGGTGTAAATATGTTGTTCAAAAGAAGGGAATATTTACAGAGGTAAGTGTGAGGAATGTTATTGAATATAGAAAAAATGCGGAATTGTTTTTGAGCTATATGCACAGTTCCTTGCCTTCCTCGTAAGGGAAAGGCGTGATTATGTATGTATGTATTGTATGTATGTATGTATGTATGTATGTATGTATGTATGTATGTATGTATGTATGTATGTATATATGTATGTATGTATATATGCATGTATATAAGTAGAAGAGATGTGGGTATTATATAATAGTCGGTCAATAAGGAATACCAGTGTTTCTCATATGTTAAATGTCATAACCTATTGTTAACGATTTCAACTATTACATAAAACAATTTCTAAGAGTTCGACAGATCAACTGATTGTTTTGTGAGAGACGATTGTTTGTTTTGGCTATCACAAAAACTTTTGCAGGCTAGTGTTTTATCATCCTATATTTATTTAACCTGCTGTTCTTAATAATTCTAATCAAATTAATCATTAGGTAAAAACATATTAATGCTTATTTTTGCGTTAAAACAATATTTTTCTGTAATTATAACCTAACAAACAATATGGTTTTCCATAATGACCGCACATTTTTTAAGTATTTGGCCAGTGATTTGTTTTGTCAACGTAAGCGTAAACATTTTTTACTAACTCCTAAGAGGTATATTAAGAGAACAATGTAACGTGATACAACAGTTTAATTTATTATATTTTAATAAGGCATTATTAATTAGTTTTTTGTTATAATGTATAATTACAATGATTCGTTATTACTACTACTTAATTGTTTTACACGTAATATTTGAATTTTATTTTTACACTTTATATGCATCATCTGTTAGTTTTAATAAATATAACTAATTTTTTATATAAAATTGGTAGAATTCCTTATTACCCTCATTTGTTCCAAAACTCTCACTAAGCGCTCCTACAGGACATTAAACCTTATTAATTTTGTTTTTAACACTAAAAATAGTTAAAAACATATTAATCATAGTTTGATATGGAACTTAATGAAAAGATTTGAAAATACGCTATGCTATTAATGAAAAAGTTAATGGTATGCTATATTACCCGCAGTTCCTTTATGTATGTATGTATGTATGTATGAATGTATGAATGTATGTATGTATGTTGTATATATATGTATGTATATATTTATACATATATGTAAATAAAACATATTCCTTGAATACAAAATTTTAGTCACTGAATAATGTTAACCAATAAATAACTTAACGAATGCGTTTTTATTCATATGTGTGTCTCTCCTCCAATACGTACCTTACACAACTTATATTAACTCAAGTAAAAATGCTAAAGGAAATGATTTTTTTTTTCTAAATAATACATCACAAATGAATCATTGTACAGTTTAAAAGATAGTGAAACAATTAAAATAATTACAGTTACAAAAACCATAAACACGGCTCTGGATCGGGATTCTAATGCCATCGTGATTTGAAGTTTAGTAACAAAAGTCAATCTCTTAAGCGCTTAGCCAAACCCATGGGTTGTTTTATCCACCTCCTATAAGTTGCATCCTGACTGTACCAACTACCATCCTAACCAAAAATCCTTATAAACTCGAACTAAGCCTACGTTTAGGTATACTAATTAACCGTGAAGATGAGGTGATAAAAAAATAATAAAGGGCTATCATTATCTTCAACACCCTCACCTCTCTATACCTCTCTATTCTCTTTCACGTACTCACTGTCATCCTCCGCCTGCAGAGAGGCTTCTATTGTCTACCACGACAATCTTCAACACGTTGGTGAAATAATTGATCTAACACCACCACCTCTTCTCTCGTCTTAAGTCTGTACAAACAAATGGTTACTCTGCCAGCTAATGTACACACACGCGACGAGAAACGAGAGAGGGTAAATCAGGTAGAGTAGCGGCTAGGCCGACCTCCGGGGTTCTTTATGAACTAACGTCAACGTAAATGTGTACACATTTCTACGATCAACTTTAGGTGTCCACCGTACTCGAACGAGTCACCGGGGATTATAAAGAGGCTAAGTAGTTCTTCTCTCTACCACAATATATAAACTTAGACGAAAAAAATATATACTTGAACAGTTATTTTCTTTTCATCAAGTCTATTATTTATATTTTATTTTGATAATGTTGTCTGATGGTTGTCAATTTTCAGAAAATATCTAAACATTATCATATGTTTTGTCAAAACTTAAAATAATTTAGAAAATCTACTCAATATTACTAAATATACTATAAACTCCATAAAGCTTAAAGAGAAAGACAAATTTTATAACTTACCTTCAAGTATGTATCTGTGCCCTCCATGGAGCATTTTCACTCGAGTAAATAGTTAGTTCATTATTAAAATTTTGCGTTTCAAACATATATTCAATATTCAAATTTGTTTACCATAATAGAAAGTAAAAATATCACAATAACATTTATTTTCAATTTTATAAGCAAGAGAAGAGGAGCTACATCTTTTTTTTATGAACTAATTACTCGAGAAAAATAAATAAATATTTTTCTTCTTGAATGAAAAACGTCTGCTCATTGGTAGTGGATAAGATAAGAAAATTCATACACGGTATACGTGAGGCTTGTGAGGTAAAGTATCAAATCTTGACCTAATTTACTTGGAGGAAATTGGGGGATATTCTTGCAAATGTGATTGGTCCATGTGTTTTGCCCATCCCCTAGCTTCATAAGTTAAGGTGATATTCATCAAAATTTTACTTTCCATCATTAATTCCTAAAAATTTTCGTTAATAATCTGAGCTATAAACATAATAGTATAAATATTATTATTATTATTATTATTATTATTAGCACCGCACCCGTTCGAGTTATACGCACTTACGCTAATGTGTAGTGGTAGGGTGATTGTGAGATGAAATGGAGGACCTACAGTTTAACGTGGAATCCGAACCACGGTGGAGGCCTGGCATTCCCCACATTCACAATATGTCTTGTCAGAGGTGAAGGAAGGGTTTGGTAATCAGATAAAGCTGTAGTATAAATAAGGTACCACAGAGTTTTTCTCCCCCTTAGTACTACGTCTTAGTACCTGTTCAGGTAATACTTATATGTACTAATTTGTATTGTTGTTTTCTGACATGGATATAAACAAGCCTAAAACAAACTACCATATAACACCAAAATTGTATACCATGAATGTATATATTTATATTTAAAGCCTATAATCTCTATAAAGATATGTAGGAGTATTTCTCTAAAATTAATTCTTGTCATAGTAATGTGAATATTAAATTTCCACCAATGAATACCTTTGATAATCTATTTTTTTATAAATTATACTTTTTATTACAAGAAATATCTTCCGAATATACAATCAAGGATACAAAAATAATGGTATCCAGGAAGCATACTTTCGCCTGTAAAGAGAATCAGATATGTCAATTAAGTTAAAACACTTCCACTAAACTATAGTTTACTAAGACATAATCTGTTACACATAATATAGATACCACCTTTAAAAACCAAATACCGTTTTTTAATCCAGAGCTTTTAGTAAATTACATCTACACCTTTATTTAATACAGCCTTTCTACGAAACGAAATACCCTTACTATTCGGTGTCCTAACAGAAATAACGGAAATAATAAACCTCTACAAATTCATGTCGTAGTCTACCTCTCGTTTTGTGATTGTTTGCTTTCAATTAAATTCTCCTGTGACATTTAGTTAATTAGAACAGTCGCTCAAGGCTATATACCGTCCTAGTGTGACCTTAATATCGATGTCGTTTTTTTTTGCCGATTTTTAAAATATTGTATAGACAGTGTGTAGTGAAAAGAAATATGACATGGAATTTTAAAATTGTATTAAATCTCAAAATATATATTATTAAAATGAAGAATGTGTATGTCTCAAAAGAAATGTGACATGTATTCTTAAAAAGTGTATTCACTCTCAATACCTATATTTATAAAATTAAGAGTATGAGGGTCTCTCATGAGCGCTGCGAGATATATAGGGTGTACATGAATACATGCTACAAATTTCTAGGTTACGCAGGGTGTCCAAATTATACCAATCTTTAATGAGGAACTCGTTTCCATGAATGCACCGTTTGCGTGTTATGGACTGAAACTGTTTAACCAAAATCAAATGATAACACGTTGCATTGGCCGCACCATGGTCACGTGAGGTGTCTCGACCAATATAACGACCACTATACATTTTTAAATGTCTAATGTTTAGCTAAGACACTCTTATTTATCTTTACGTTCAGCCTGGTATTTGGGGACAGATGTGTTGGTCGAGGGGGACCAGTAGAATGGACTCCGTGCTCCACAGACCTAGCTCCACTGGAATTTTTCTGGTGATTATTTATCTATTATATTAGTTTAACCAGAAACAAAAGTCTAGGCAAAAATTAAAATATTCTTCAAAACTATGTCGTGAAAGTTTTTTTCATTTATATATTTTAATTAAATACTACAACAGTGATTAAGTATCTAAGTATATACGGTACCCTATATATATATATATATATATATATACGGTACCGTATATACTAAAGTTATATATATATTACATATATACTTATGGGTATATATAAATATATACGTTATGTATATACAGGATATTTGGAGACTATCAGCCTAAACTACACATACAGTTTATTTGAACCAAAAGTAATACAAAATCGCTATACACTTACATCCGGAAACCTATACTAATACCATTTAATTGTATTCAAAGCTTTGGCGTATAGCTCCAGGAGAGCAAATCTGTCAAGCATGCGTGTACAACAAGTTGCATAGCAGTTAAGCGCGTGGCACTGCACATGTAATAATTGCAAGAACTTTCTGCGATGCAGGACTGTTAATGATGACCCTCAGAACATATTCGCACTTCTAGATGGACTGGTGTGTTGTTTTATATTAATTGTGATATGTTATTCTGCCGTGCTCCAAGATGTCGAGGTGTGTGGTACCTGGTTCCACGTGCCTAACTCTTATGCAAAATGTTGTACATGCATGCTTGAATACAATTAAATGGTGTTAGTATAGGTTTCCGGACGTAAGTGTACAGGTATTTTGCATTACTTTTGTTTCAAACAAGCTATATGCGCAGTTTTGGCCAAGATTTTTTGGACACCTGTATATTAAAAAACACACACACACACATAGTATTTTTAATTTTATTCTCTAAACATTGTATTCTTAGAGTGGTTAATTGAAGGAAAAAAGATGGTGCAGACTTTCTTGATAGAGATTCATAAATAGTGATAAAACAATATTATTTTTACCTCCACTATTTAATTTTAAATTAATCGCAGGATTACCCGATTGAAAAAATTACACCTGGTCTATAGTAGAACTAATTTAACTCGCGGCGAGTATTTAATTAATGTTCATGTTTAATTGTTCATTTTTAATAAATATTAGATTGGTCATATGGTATTTATTAGATATAATACATCCCATGAATATTAATGAATAATAATACGGAAACTAATATTTCGTTACAGCGTACAGTGCAATACAACCATTACAGTTAATTACTAGAATGAATATCTTGCCAATAAAGTTAAAAATTTTATGTACAGATAGAATGCTCAAAATCAATTGCATCAAATAAAATGTATATTAAAATTAATCCAAATACTCTCATTTGAGGGTTGCGCATTTGAAACAGTTTATTTATGTTATAATATTATTCAGGATATAGTTATTGTGTGCTATGGAAAACATGTTCTATGATTGAGCGTATGCATACAATAGTGTTTAGAAAATATCAACATTTTTTTTAGCGGTCAACAATAGCTACATTCTACTATTATATAGGTATGTATTCATTACATTGAATATGACACCTTGACAACGGAATCGTACCCGAAACCTTTAGCTTAATACACCAATTCTTTATCCACTGAGTGAAGAATGATCCTAGGTTAGAGATAACTCCTGGGTAGCTCATTGGTTAAAACAATATCATACTAGTCCAAAAGTTCCAGGTTCGATTCCTGTATCCAGATGTCATATTTATTTTAAAGGATACGATAGATGCAGCTATAGCCATTAATCACAAATATAATAGCTTTTTTATACCTATTGATAATATCTATCAAAAGTGACAGCTGTATAACACATGTCCTGTCGTAGGGATATGTTAAAATATACATTGTAACTCTTCTAGTATGTTAATAATAATAATATTTAGCACCACGTCTTACTACCAGTTTGGGTTATACGCTTTAAGTACTAATTACTCTAATTGATTGGGAATTGGGAAGTTTTAATTAGAGGAAGTGAACCCACATTTGCGTGGAGGGAGAGTGGAAAACCATTTAGGAAAAACCACACCCAGTACACCCGACCGAGATTCGAGCACGACAAGCGCGTTAGCCAACTACGCCACCGAGGCGGGTTTCTAGTATATTAATCTTGAATAGTCCAACGTGCTACTCTGGCAGTACATTAGAATGATGAAGACAGAGAGATCAAGGTTCGAATCTTGTTCGGGTGTGCTAAGAGTGATTACTCTAAATAGGCTTACAACTCTCTCTTTCTCCACGTGAATGTGGGTACACTTTCTCTAAATATAGCCTTCCTAATCTCGTAAAACATTAGTGAAGTTATTAGATAATTGTGTAGCCAGAGTGGTTAGTAAGACGTGGCGCTAAGAAGAAAATAAGGGCCTTCCCACGGAAATGGACCTATACCTTGGTTACCCCACGAACAACGGTCGCTCAGTTGGCCGCATTTGTAATTAGAGCCATTCCTCACCATAATGTGTTAGCAATAACCCCACCGTGAGTACAGGGTATGTAACCACGGGCAATGAGCAGTAAAGTACCCTTGATACACAACACCGGGACTGAAGCAAGCTTCGGTGTATAGCAGGGGGTAGGTACAGTCTAAACCCACAAACAATATTGCACACTTGGTGGCTTGGCGTGTACTGCTTCCAGGGTAAGCAGAGCTTTTAACACTAACCTTTAACTGTTTCTCACCCACTCCATACCCATTTCGCCAAGCAAACTAAGCTATTATATAGTATATAACTTTATATGTAAATCGTTATATATTTATTTAAGTGTGGCTTTAGCAGGCATAAACTACCCCGTAAACATGCCATTTCTATTAAAGTGCTTGAATAAATTTCACAAATAATAAATATGCTATATATAAATATTAATAAGTCTAACAAGTAAATAAATTCATATTAATACGCAATGTCACAGACTTTTGTAATCCTTTATTTCCCCACTATCACGGCTTTGTTTAACTTAACTTTGGAGCTTTATTAATATTTAAAACGACAGTTAATAGTTTAAAAGATAGTAAGTACCTTATTACTTTTTCTTTTTATTTTATCATATTTGACACCACATATCTGCCACTGAGATTGCTGGGGTAACGCCTCTTATCTAGTTCTCATAGAACAACTCGTCCTTTACTAGGTGAGTTGGATCTATATTTCTCTGACGTCAAGAGCCAAAGATAGGTAGACACATTTACCCTTACGGTTAACAAATCGATTTAAAGCCAGTGGGAAGAACCAATCTTTAGAATAATAGATATTACATTAGCTTTGAAATAATATTCTCAGTCGTAGAAACCCTTAAAGGGGAAACCCCGAAAAAAACCTTCAATAAACCAAGTTTGTCAAAATGCAAAATGCAAGATGTTCAGGTCTGAAAGTCCACACAATTATTGTCAGTGTGGTCAAAGAAGGTCAGTTTCTACAACTCACCTTATCATAGATTGCTAGATGTGTACGTTTTCAAAACGTTCCAAACAGTTCAATATTTCCTAGAGCAACCCGCTATGTCCCGTATCACTAACAGCTATTAGTGCAGTGATAGAAGGAGAAGTTTGATCCCAACCTTTCATCAAGGGTATAGTGACATCGTGGTATGGGCCCTATAGCCTGGTGTGTGGGGTAAAAGCACATATCAGTAAATAAGACTGGTACAAAATTGGCACTGATACAACCAGTACATTATTATTATTATTATTATTATTATTATTATTATTATTATTATTAGCACCGCGTCTTACTACCTGTTCGGGTTATACGCACTTACGCTAATGTGTAATGGTAGGGTGATTGTGAGATGAAATGGAGGAGCTACAGTTTAACGTGTAATCCGAACCACGGTGGAGGCCTAGCATTCCCCACATTCACCAGATGTCTTGCCAGAGGTGAAGGAAGGGTTTGGGACAACAAGTACAAAAATTACCATACCTTTCAGGAGGGGCGGCAGGTCTGAGGCGTTTGAACCTGAGAATACTCACCAAGGAGAGGCGTCAACTTGAGTTAATTCTCGGTCCAATTCGCGACTGGAAAGTCATTTTAGCAGATCAGATACAACCTATTGACTTTATCTAAAGGATAGCCAAACTTAATGAAATGTATCATCTGACCGACAAGGAGGGATTGATTAAAAGCCTTGTCAGAACTATTCTCTGAGAAAGGGCCGAGATGGGTCCGGAACAACATAACCACATGGAAAACATAGGACAGTATCGTAGGAGGTTTTTTGCTTCTAATTACCAACTAATGTTAGAAGATGACATTAGAAGACGGCAGTAGGGACCACAAGAATCGGTAGCCGAGTATCTAGAAGACATCCAAACCATATTCCGACGTCAAGGAGAGAGTACAATATACCTTTATCTCAAAGCATGGATTTAATCTAGAGCAACCTAGGACTAGATATCAAAATCAACATTTAACGGTCACAGAATAGCTCTGTTAAATAATTTCAGGAGGTGGCAACGTGCATTGAACTCGCTCAAATAGGGAATGCTAATTTCAAGACGATACACTAGTAACATCAACAGATAAATATAAACATATAATTTACTCTTAATATTAGTGGGGTGATTAGGCAGGATAGACCCAGGACACCACCTGGGGAATTTAAACAGCGCCCACAGCAAGGATCTCTCACTCGAGAGGGGACTGGTTCTGAAGATGGTAAGAGACTCCCGAATAATATAAACATGGCCCTTAGGGGGGCAGGGGTTGATTCGTGCCTCGTTCTCCTAGGAAGTGCTACAAGTTTGGTGCTACGTATCATCTGATACGAGAGTGTCCTCAAGGGGGGAGAAGAGCAGTCAAAGTTCCAAGGTTGGGCGGAACGCCACACGTTTATTTACGTTCAAAAAACCAAGGAAATCGACGTGTCCATTAGGGGTGAAAGCAGGTATCCCCCTACGTGGGGTGAGGATAACTTTAGGAAAGGCAACAACCGTCGTTATCTTAGATACGGGTCAGGGGATAGTGCCCTTTTGGAGAAATTATACCGCAAACTTCAAGAGAATAGACTAGTAATTTGGGTAGAAAATTGTGCTTTGACATCCAGCCAACCAATGGGCAGCACTTATGATGGAATAAAAGGCCAATGTATCGCTAAAGGTAGATCAATTTACCCTGTCCGATTTTTGACAACTCCATCATTCTTCACAGAAGTTATCCCCTGGAAGAGATTAATTTAGGATTTGGGCCTGAAGATGGATTTTCACGATGGAGAGATGAAGTTCCCGTCTACAGCAGTCTTCGTGATCCGATTGGAGACATTGGGATGCTTGAGTGAGAAGGCGGTTGGTATGGTAGATGACTCAACGAGGATAACTTTGACGGATCTGGTATAATAATTTCTTGATGTAGTGATAAGCGAGCTAGGACGCAAACACTTAATGACACAATCGACCGAAATGGATGATCCGATTCTAGTGATATACAAACCATACTATTATGCACTTTCCAAGTTTTGAATGTTAAGAGACAAACATTTACTAAAAAGACAGTACACCAGCCGGGAGTGTAATCCCAACCTCTCCGTTGTCAATAAGTCAGACTAAATGGGATAGCAATATTTATATGATGAGCCTACCATTGAATTTTATTTGTCATTAATAGTACCACTAATACTCTAGTAATTATAATTGCATTGTCAGGATATATTATGAACGTCTGAGCTTAGAAATTATATCATATACAAAAAACCAAGCAAAATAGCTTTGGAAAAACTACAATAATAAAAATTATCACCGTAAAATATTTTTTATCAATATTGATAATATATATTTGATTAGTGCTATGATTGTTAGCAGTGACTCTCAGCTAAGAATACTGATGTTTGTGTAAGTTTATTATAATAGTAGTAACAGTAATAATAATAATAATAATAATAAAATATAGCGGAGAATGCAAATGAAAATTAAAGTCAGTTGGATGGTTTGGCTGCTTTTCCCTATAACATTTTTTTTACTAAAAACTTATGTGCATATGAGACGAGTAAAGTGGTGACACACATGTTGATAATAAGGCGAGAAAGAAGGGAAGGATAGGAAGGTGGGAGCAACGGAGGAAGATCTAATAAAGACCTAACAGCATGGAAGTCCCCGATCGTCTTACGTTGCAATTTCTACAAATGGTGTACGAAATGTAGGCGATTTTTAGAATAAAAAGAGAATAACGTTTCGACAGCTGTATTTTCCCTCGAGCCATGGGGCTTCCTTGGTAATAAATGTGTTCGTAAAGTAAAGGCGTGTATGTATAATATTGAATTTTGAACTGGAATTAGTTCCTTTTAAAACTCTAATGAAAAGCAAGACATGGTGCATATATTACTCTACCAGTTCTTTGCGATTGTACTAAGCCTTATTTCCTAAACTTATATGGTTTCAAAAGATTAGATCAAGGCCTATATATAAATGCAAATATAACGTATAGTGGAAAAAATGGCTAAACTAATAATTTAAGAACATTAAACTCATCACCCTTTTTTTTTAACCCTATCTTTTTGGATTTCAAATAGTAATACATCATAAAATGTTTACTTTGGTTTTAAGTTGATATTGTTCTTTGGCGAATAAACTAGACAAAATCATGTTAATAGTAAACTATATTATATTGATAGATATAAACGGCTGTTCATGTGGTTTAAGACGCTAGTCTTGCAATGTTTGACAGAATTAAAAATACAAAACACATAAAAATTTTCGGCCTATGTCCAAAGAATGCCCCTACCTTATCTCATTAAAAGTGGTTAAGGTATGTGTCAGTAATCGTGGAGAAAACATACGGAGAGACATACGAAGATCCAACTGGTTAAGTGACCTCACGTCAGCTTGCTTGATAAAGATAATATAAAATTTAGTTTATCTATTTAAAAAATCAATCCAATCATTTGTAGTTATAAAAGGTCACACCATTTTAGTAATAAATATAAATAAGGTGAACCTGTTCTTATATCAAGTGCTTTAAATCAAATAATTACACCTGGGCACGGGAATCTAACCCAGACCCTTTGGCATAGTACGTCAATACTCTAACCACTGAGCTAATCAGGAATAGTTCCATCCTCAGGGTCATTTTTCACTCATATTTTAAAATGGAGCCCAATATGTTTAAATGTGTGTGTGTGTGTG
>CABFOW010000765.1:178220-201325 GCA_902141385.1 Timema californicum | reverse complement strand
ATGGCTGCGTTGTCTGATGGCTGTGATCTTATATAATCACATGTTTATAAGCTGACGACTTCCGCACGTCCATCTTAGACTCTGCCTTAAACTATGAGTGAAGAATGACCATGGGCACGGGACGAATCCTGGATAGCTCAGTGGTAAGAGCATTGGCGTACTAAGCCGAAGATCCCGGGTTCGATTTCGGTGTCCAGGTGTCATTTTTCAATTTTCAGAATATTACTTTATTAGTTGAGTGCATGTACTGCTTCAGATGGTTTTAGTCTACAAGCGATTGATTTCTATAGTACCTATACTTGATTGACATAAACACATCTCTTGCAAAGGACCAAAGCGTGACGATCAATTTGTCGTTTGCTTGATTGCGAGGGAACATATTTAATGGTTTCTTTCAATATTTATGTGCGAAAATTTATCTCTTGTGATAAAAGCGTTATTTTCGGAAAATAGTGAAGTATTATCTCACATTCGGGTGAATAAATATTTACATTAAAATATATTCAATTCATTTTTACAGGTAATATTGTAAAAATACGAATTAAATTATTGAATATATTTAAATATATAGGAATCAATTCAGAGGCAGGTTTGTTTGTTATTGGCGATAAACGCGAACTGTTTTTCTGTAGCTTCAAAATCTATATTTACACGTTTCACAATGTTTATGAAGTGATCCAACATATTTCCAAATCGCGAATTTTCGCGAAATTTAGCTATTCTCGCGAAATTTTATTATTCTCGCCATTAACATGAGAAAATATTTTTTTTAGCACTTTAATATTTCAATAGTCGGATTTTAAGTTTTAAAAACAATATTTTATTGAATAAACATTCCTTCACATCGTAAAATTTGCCGCCATTTTATTTTAACAGAAGTCTCACAAGCCTTAAGAATGTAGCTGGATCATATATTTTAAGCATGCGTAGTTTTAAAACTGAAACAAGACTGGAAAGAAATGTGTTTTTCACTTCATTTTTTTTTTAATTAACGTATCCTGCTTTATTTTTATACTCGCTGTTAGGTATTTGGTGCATGCCAGGTATTTTTTAAAAGTTATTTTGGGTACTCGGTTTATTTTATATTTCACTTAAGCCAAATGAAAATATCTCAAACAAGAGATTTCAACTACCATATGTCGCCACCCATCATCTTGCTGTCGTGAAATGATTAAGTAAATAAAACTCAATAGAATTACTACTCATAGACTAAACATCAAATTTTAAGCCAAAAAACACTTTGCTTGTTTCAATTACTAAGCAATGTTCAAGCATGTATAGTCTAGAGGAAGCATGTCACATGATTTGTTTTTAATACAATCAAGTTTTTCTTTTAAAGAAAGGAAGTTTTAAAACGTAGTGTATTGAAATTACTTTCGAAAACGCGCGATTCTTCATGGATGAAATATTAAAAGGAAACTTTACATATAGTTATTAAAAGAAAAATATACTTCAGCCATGACTTTTGGAATATATGAGAGGGGTCGAAAACATTATCATTACACTGTTTAAAATAAACAATGGGTATACCCATCTTTATTTTAATAGAAAAAACATATTATATTATAGAATAATAAGACTGTATGAGTAAAGTTATTGACGTGTTATAAACAACAACATAAACATGTATTATACTTTAAACTGTTTTCCTAACAACTTCATAACTTCACAGACATATAAATGGTTACTTACAATCTATTGGTTCAAATTAAGCCAACCAAAAGCTTTGTAACAAATCTAGTGCTCCGTGAAGATTAATGATAAGAACTAATGGAAGGCACTCGTCCGTAACTTGACGAGCTGTTGAAATAAGACGGAACAATGAACAATTAATCTCTCGCCAAAGACTTGTGTGCACTTTATTATGATATGTTAATCCTAGATACTGTCATGATTGTTTTTTATTCCTCTGTTATGTTTTTTACCCTCCTAGCTACCGTTGCTATGCATAAATAATATGTATCAACAAACTAATAAATTAGTTCTTGCGATGTAATTATTCTTTGAATTACTACAGGTTATGGGCCCAGACATGTGCTCAAAATAAATTAAGTAACTCATTCTAAAACTGCTGTAAGTTATTGTAGTTTAAATGAAAGTATTAAGTTGTGCTCGTCGATTGGGAAAGTTTTCTAGTTCGCGCTGCTAGTTAAACAATACTTTTTTGTCATGGCAAATTTTGTAAACTATCGTATCGAGCCACTTAAAAAGGATAACTACGATACTTGGAAGCTTCAAACACAAACAGTGTTGATAAGAAATGGATTATGGAAATATGTTTCTGGTCAAGAAAAATGCTCCACAACCAATGATGCTGATATAATGAATTGGAAGGAACAAGATCTCAATGCAAGGTCAGATCTTACCTTAATTATATCGCCCAGTGAGCTTAGACATATTAAGAACTGTAAATTTTCAAAAGATGTGTGGGATACATGATCAAAAATTTACCAAAGTAAAGGTCCTGCTAGAAAAGCCACTTTATTGAAACAATTGATCCTTCAGAAAATGAATGAGGGTGACGACGTCCGTAATCATTTAAATAAATTCACTGACGCTGTTGATAGGCTTGAAGAGTTGAAAATCAGTATAAATCCCGATCTTTTAAGCATAATGATGCTTTATAGCTTATCTAAATCCTTTGAAAATTTTAGGGTAGCAATTGAGTCCAGGGATAACTTGCCTACCCCAGAGGACTTAAGAATCAAAATAATTGAAGAGTTTGAAGCCAGAAGCAAAAATGATAGTATGACCTTGGAGGATGCTTTTTTCGGAAAAAATATAAAAAAATCAAAGAACAAAGGTCGTTCAAATTATTTTCAAAAACCTACAAATGTTCCCTCAACCTCGGAATTTAAATATAAATGCCATAAATGTGGACGGATCGGTCATAAGGCCGTGAACTGTTGGAGCAACAATAAAAAGGGGGAGTCAACTTTCAAAGTGGAAGAACAGTGCCTTTCTTCTAATTCAGGTGAGTCTCAAATTTCATCATGGTGCATTGACAGCGGATGCAGTTCTCATATGTGTGGAAATAAAGACAGTTTTCAGGACTTTGTTGAAAACCCTGAACATGGGACTCTTAAACTGGCATCTAAGAATCATACAGCTTCTATTATTGGGACTGGCCTAGTTAAAATCGAAATGAAAGATTCGAACAAAATTAATTTGCCTAACACATTATTTGTACCAAATCTGACCACAAATCTACTATCAGTATCTAAAGTGACTGATAAAGGGTTCGATGTCCTGTTCAAAAAGAACAAAGCATTAGTAACAGATCCTCAAGGCAATGTAGTACTAGAAGCTAAGAAGTCAAATGGGCTATATTATGTTAATTCTAAGTCTGTAGAAGTAACAAATAAAGCGCACGAAGAACATGCAATAGAAAAATGGCATAAAAAACTAGCTCACTTAAATGAAGTAGATTTAAGGTTGGCGTGCAAAAATGAAACATTGGAAGGCTTAGATTTCAAAAAAGGTGATACGCTGAGTGATTGTGAGGTATGCATTAAAGGAAAATTGACCCGAGCTCCCTTTTCTACAAGAGAAGTTCCAGAAAACCTCAAAGTTTTGGAAATAGTGCATTCGGATGTTTGTGGCCCCATGCGTGTTGAATCCCCTGGCGGTTCAAGATATTTTGTAACCTTTACGGATGAGAAAACACGCTACAGCCGAGTTTATTTTTTAAAACATAAAAATGAAGTTCTAGAAGTTTTCAAAACATATAAAAACGAGGTTGAGAATTTTACAGAAAACAAAATTAAATTTCTGCAATCTGATAATGAAACCTCAGAATACTGCAACAAATACTTTGAGAGTTTTCTAAAAGAATGCGGAATTCAGAGGCGGCTGTCTACACCATATACCCCTCAACAAAATGGGTTATCTGAGAGGATGAATAGAACCCTACTTGATAAAGCCCGATGTCTCATGTTGGAGTCAAACGTCCCCCCGTCATTTTGGGCTGAGGCAATTCACACAGCAAACTACCTGCGTAATAGGTCTCCCTCAAGGACCCTTAAAGGTGAAACTCCTTTTCGGAAATGGGTAGGAAGAGTTCCATCGGTTCGACATCTTCATGTATTTGGCAACAAAACCTTCGTTTTGGACAAAAAACCTGGCAAAGGAAAGTTTACTTCCAGAGCAGATGAAGGGATTTTTGTCGGATACTCTGAAATCTCGAAAGCTTATAGAATATGGATGCCCAACGAAAGGAAAATCAAAATCACAAGAGATGTCAGAGTTTTGAACAAAAAATTCTATGACTCAAAGGAGAGAAGAGGAGAAAACATTATAGTAATAGATGATCAACATAATGAGGACAATAAAGAAGTTATTAATGAAGAAAATGTTGATGAAATAACTCTTCCAACTCCATCTGTTCCAGTTCAAGACCTCGTAGAACTCTCAGACCAAGAAGAGCAAGATCCAGCTGAAGATAAAGTACATTCAAGACCAAAACGCAACAGGAAACCTCCAATTTGGATGTCAGATTATGATGTGTCAGTCTATTGTGATGTTAAAGATGCATTAGAAGGAGGTGATGGAGAAGCATGGCAAAAAGCTATGAAAGAAGAAATAAAATCTCACTTAAAAATGAAACTTGGGAAATTGTAGATCGAGAAGATGGTGACAATGTGATAGGTAGCAGAATGGTATTAAAGAATAAATATAAAGCCAATGGGGAGCTAGAGAGAAGGAAAGCTCGTCTTGTTGCAAAAGGTTTTGCTCAGCGCCCGGGAATTGACTTTGTTGAAACCTATGCTCCTGTCGCAAAACTGAGCTCAATTAGAGTTCTTCTTGGAGTGGCACTTAATCAAGACATGAAAGTCACTCAAATGGATGTTTCGACTGCCTTCCTCAATGGTGAACTTGAAGAAAGAATCTTAATGCAAAAACCAGACATGTTGGAAATATTTTTGTGTGACATAATGATGGAAGAAAGCCACAACAAAGATCACTCTACATTTCTCAAAGCTAAGAATATGCTAGAAAAGCTTCGAAAATCTGATAATGACAAAGTATGCCTACTTAAAAGAGCTGTTTATGGCTTAAAACAAGCTGGTAGGCAATGGTTTAAAAGGTTGGACTTGAAACTAAAGCAATTGGGTTTCGTTCCCTCACAAGCTGACCCTTGTATATACACATCTACTACTACTAAAGGGGAGGAACAAACGTTGATAGCCATATATGTAGATGACATTATAGTGGCATCAAGAAATCAGCAACAGCTGAATGATTTAAAGCAAGAACTAACTAAGTCCTTTGATATGCGAGACCTTGGAGAGCTACATTATTGTTTAGGAATCTAGTTCTGCCTCAAGAATGGTATGATTTCAGCATCGCGAACTCGATACATTGAAGTACTTCTCAAAGAATACAGCATGAGTGACTGTAAACCTGTTGCAACTCCAATGGTACCTGGCATGAAGTTACAGAAGAATTCTGGAAATACCGAAAAATATCCCTATCAAAACTTGATTGGTTCACTTATGTATGTATCTGTCTGTGGCTACTAGGCCAGACATAACACACACAGTCAACTTCTTAAGTCAATACAATACCTGCTTTGGGAAAGAGCATTGGCTGGCTGCCAAAAGAGTCTTGCGCTACTTAAATGGAACCAAAAATCTCGCACTGGTTTTCAAGAAACTAACAAACCACTTATTGGGATGGCAGATGTTGATTGGGCAACTGGAGAAGATAGAAGATCATATTCAGGATACTGTTTCCAGTTTGCAGCGACTTCCATCAGCTGGGAATCAAGAAAACAGAGAACTGTGGCTCTGTCTACAGTGGAAGCAGAATATATGTCATTGACAGAGGCAGCAAAAGAAGCAATACACTTAAAACAGTTACTACATGACATGGGTGTGCCTCACCAGTCAATCGAAATACTTAATTACAATTTGTCTGCACAACATTTGGCTAAGAATAACATCGTAAGCTCAAAGTCCAAACATATCGGCATTAGAGAACACTTCATTTGAGAAAAAGTACAAGCCGGAGACATCATCATCAACTAAAAGCCAACGGAGACTTTGGAAGCTGATTTTCTCACCAAGGCATTGGCCTCTCCCAAGCATAGTCAACTAGTATGCGCTCTTGGGCTTGGACAATGACTTTGACGAGTGAGGGGGAGTGTTGAAATAAGACAGAACAATGAACAATTAATCACTCGCCAAAGACTTGTGTGCACTTTATTATGATATGTTAATCCTAAATACTGTCATGTTTGTTTTTTATTCTCTATGATGTTTTTTACCCTCCTAGCTACCGTTGCTATGCTTAAATAATATGTATCAACAAACTAATAAATTAGTTCTTGCGATGTAATTATTCTTTGAATTACTACACGAGCACATCAAAATATTATTGTAAAACGCAACGCCAAGTTTAACCAACGATTAGACTTTACAAACGGTTAAGTTACGAAGACTTTAACGTTGAAAGATTGGGCCTTAATCATTTCCTATAGTCCTAGATAATTTGAGCAATAAGTTCATCATTCAAAATTATACTTTATGGGCATAAAAAAACAAGTCAGAAACTCCGATACAAAAATACTATGTCATGTAGTCATAGGAAAACAGCATTAAGACTAACATAGAAAACTATCACTTATGGGCATATAAAAACAATTCAGAATCTCTGACCCAATAAACTTTGTCTCAAGGACATAGTTAAAGAATACTAAGACTCTAACGTTATTTCCTAATACAGATACAGAGACTGTCACGTTGTGCTGAGACTGACGCCTCACACATCTTGATCACCAGTTGCCATGTCCGCAGATGCAGGGTGACGTCCAAGAGGTTCCTCCCTCTAATTGATACAATAGAATACAAAATGTTAAGAAGTAGTCTGAAGTTGTATGGCATGCTCTGATGCTCCCTGAAGAATAGCACGAGATCAAGTTCCAACACGTATCAACCAATTGGTCAAACCGTGTGGTTCGCAAATAAAGACGGGTTGTCACGTTTCGCAAAGTTCTGAAACAGAGAAACGTATTATTAATAATAGTGAGGGAAAGAAAATTTGGGGAACCGAATTAGGGTTTTTAGAGTGCGGAGACACTACTCTTTGGGGGGGCTGGGTGAGACCCTCCCATACCACTGGTGTCACTACTCGCTTATCCGAGCAGGGCTTTGGGACGTTGATGGCACCCACCAGGTTCGATGACATAATTCCCAAGACCCTGGATAAGAGGATTGGTGGCACTGGGAAGTCTGGCGTAGAAGGACTGCGCCAGTCCTTGGAAGTAGTCCTTGATGGTAGGCATATCCAGGTCCCGATGCAGAGTCTCATTCCGGATATACCAAGGTGCTCCCATAATGATCCTTAGACCCATGCTCTGGAAAGCCTGCATCCTCTTCATATACGTGTCCACCAGGTGGCCCCGAGCGAGACACGCATAGTCGAGGATCGGTCTGAGCAACTGCTTGTACAGCGTCAGACCGTTTCTTGTTGACAGTGCGCTACGCCTGTTAAGCAATGGGCCTAGGATTCCCAACCTTTGTCTCGCCTTGTTGAGTCTCTCGTTAAAGTGTCAGTGACTCCAGGTCAGTTTGGTGCCCAGCGTAAGTTCCGGGTACTTAACACTGTCCACCCATCTGATCTGTTCTCCGAACAGTCGAAGTGGGGCTGGCCTGTAGGACTTTCTTTTCCATGTGAAGAGCACTACTGCGTTCTTCTCCACGTTAATACTTGTCCTCCAGGTGGTCAGCCACCCTTCTAACTGCGTCAGGTGCGTCTGGAGTCGCCTCTCCACCAGCTGCCCTCGCCACGACTCCGCTACTAGAGCCGTATCGTCCTCATAATGTGAAGCGAGGAATGGCGTTTATATACAAATAGAACTGATGTCTTCGAGAAGGGTCTTCACCCAGATAAAAAGGGGGGAATTGCACCGAACGACCACTAGCCTCAGAAGACTGCTCGGAGAACACAGAAAAGCAGCTCTTCCATTTTTTTGGAGTGGGGCCTGAGAGTGAGATGTCGTTCTGTTGATCCTCCAGAAACAGTCAGCTGGGGCATTTTCTTAAAGTTTAGAGCGTTTCCCGCCAACATGTATTCACCGTGAATTAATACCTGCCACACATTATTAGAATATATTAGTTCTTGTTTTCATTGTGTTAATAATATAAATTGTATTTTGAGTGTGTGTGCTAAACAGGATGTTTAACACGCTACAATTCTATACAACACATAGATTTCGATTCAAAGCTCGGCATCACTCCTTGGAGAGTACATCAGTGACAGCTTGTCTTATGTTGTGTAGCAAGCAACAAAGTTGAAAGGATTAGGGGATTTACTGTTGAATGTAAGGACACTCTGAAAGGGGATAAGTGTAGAAAGGTTGAGAGAAGTCGGTGTGGTGACTGCCATAGCTGTAGTAGTGCACCTCTAGTGAGGTGATAATACATAGTACTGCTTAGAAGAGAGATTTGCAAAACCTCGAGATTTTCATCTCAATCTTAAAAAGGTAACTAATCGAAAATTTAATTCAGTTTTAAACTTTCTCGAAGAGAGCGAAAGACGCATACAGTATTTTAAGATGAGTGTATGGTAATTATTAGAATCTACAAAGTCAGTCAGCCATAATTTTTAATTTTGTATTTTTATCTGCTCCTTTATCTATGATGTGCACCACGAGCAGACCTGTGATAGTGACAACTAATAAATCGTTCTAAATGCTTGCCTGCGATTACCATAGATAATAAAGTATAATTACCTCGTTTTATATACAATTTTATTTTATACGAAATACTTGTGAATTAATTTTGAAATCAGAAAAAGATTTTGAGTTTAACATTCATTCTCAGTACTTATTTATTTATTTGAAAGCAAACAAATCATTTTTCATTTTTATTATGAAGATTAATAAAAATGTTTAAAGGGAAGGTAGTTTCAACTTTCAAGTTCCAAGTTTCATATTTTGGTGACGGTTTACAAAAGTGTAAAGATGGCTGACAATCAACAGAGTAGGTTTGAAAAATCATTGGGTTTACTTACAACCCGATTTGTATCGTTATTACAAAAAGCAAGAGACGGGGTTTTGGATTTAAAAGTGGTAAGGTTATATACTCTTTTAGACTAAAAGCTCAAATTATTCGGAATATTGTATCCTTAACCTCCTTGCTTGTTTGTCAAAGAAGGATAATTTTATGTATTAAAACCCAACCGTCGTTTTCCCATATAGTGATAGGCACGGTGTGCTCAAAAATTTATTTTTAAGTATATTGTACGCTTTCGTAATTTTACTTTTAAGATTTACGAGTAAAATAACATATTTTTAGGATCTTAAAGTTGATTTTGGCCCTAACTAAATTGGTGCAGTGTTATTTTCATTCACAAGATTACATGGATTGAATTGATTTACTGGTAAATTCGTTACTGACTACACTATCTAAACTGGCATACACTTTACAAAATAATTGCCAACGAGCCTAGAACAACATAGACACTGTTGAATCACACATATTTAGGGTGATCAACTTTTAGCTTGCTAAGGATTATATTGTAAATTAAGAAATGACACATGGACACGGGAATTGAACTTGGGACCTTTGGCTTAGTACGTCAATGTTCTAACCACGAAGTTATCCAGGAATTGTCTTATGCCCATGGTCATTCTTCACTTATATTTATTTCAAAGAACAAGTCGACACTGATATCTACAGGCAACCATTTGCTGAACATATGCTTAATGTATTATGTGTGAACATCAAAATGAAAGCATCAATAGCTGTGAAAGATCTGTTGTCATAGAAACAGATATTTCATCCAAAATTATTTACAAATAGTTTAATTTGGTGGTAATACTGACAATATGCTACACCTCCACATTTAGACATACAGTATATTATTCTCAAATTGATTTGATCAACTTTACCAATAAAAGAGCCAAGGCCTGATGAGACCACTTTGCAGATCCGAGCAAGTTCTGTTATTAATTCATAAATAGGTTACAAGTATAGTTTGCCACTAGAATGAAAACTTTTCCCTCTATTATAGAACAGTAGGTCATCATTCATATAGAAATGATGGAACCATATGAAAAATTGCTTTGTAAATAACATTTTAGTGAGTTGTCTTGTGGTACCTTACACAAATGATGAAATAACCAGAGCACGCTTGGCACACTAAATTTGAAACAGACCTGGCATACTTCACACACAAACTCAGTTTAGGTCTGGCACTAAAAAGGTTAATATAAGGAGGATTAGAACAATACTTTGGGCAACAGTGAATGCTTTGTGTCATAACTTTACAGCCTTGCCTTGAAGGATACTGACTGGTAACAAGTTTAAAGTTTTGATATATATCATGGGTCTTTTTGAGAAATGTTACTAAAATACTAAGTTATTCATATACCAGAGGTACTCAAACTCTTATAGTTTCTCTTATCTGTTTTTCAACAAATCTTATAAAAATCGAGTTTTGGTGTATTTTCAAAACAATTTGTCTCATGGTTAGGCCTAATCCTATTTTTTTAAATGTTTTAGGCTGCGGACATTCTAGCTGTAAGGCAAAAGCGCAGGATATACGACATAACAAACGTCTTGGAGGGAATTGGCCTGATTGAAAAGAAGAGTAAAAACAGTATTCAATGGAAGTAAGTTATTTTTACAACTCTTCACACTATTTCAGTGTTAATAATTGTTTTCCTCAATTATTGGCAGCTTTGTTTTATTTAAGATAAAAATAGTTTTTTAAAATTTCTCTTTGACATTCAAGACCCGAGGTGATTCTCTCCCTTGGTTTCTTTATTTTATGATCAGGCTGATTTATTGATAAATATTATCAACTAGAAAATGTACCCATCATAGCCTGGGATAACCACACAGTTCATTGCATGGATACCTTGGGAAACACTTATTTGCTTGAACATACAGACAGGAACAAAACCCTCCATTTTATTTGTTCCAACTTTAATGAATTTTAAACACCCGCTTTGGTGGCTACGTGGCCTAACATGCTACTCTCGTGTTAGACTTGACTGCCGAAGACAGGGAGATGAGGTTTTATCCCGGTTTGATGTACTGAGGGTGGTTTTTCTTAAATGATTTTACACTCTCCCTCCATGCAAATCTGGGTGCACTTCTCAATTAAACCTTCCTAATCCCTAACTCATTAGTATAATTACAGATAGGCTTATAACCCCAACGAGTAGTAAGACGTGGTGCTAAAAAGAACTATTTAAAATTCCAACTCGGAAGTATACATATTTGTGCACAAGGACTACTAATTTTAAAATTTCAACCCTCTGCATGCAGTAGATATCGCACAATACTCATCACAGGCAAACAAACTATTTATTTTATTTATGAATAAGATTCCTTTAAAATAATGCTAATAATATACTAAAATGTTTTCAATGTTGACCACAAAAAACATATCTTCCAATAAACCCTTCCCATGAAAATTGAACGGTAGCTCTCAGGTGTCATTTATTGATCTCACAGTTTGTCAGAAAACGCTTCATACTAAAATCGATAATTGTGGTATAGCTGTGAACACTCCTGACTGTGTTTGTAGAGGTGCTGGTCCTGGGTGCAATACACAGGAGATGTCAGAGCGCCTGATAACGCTCAAGAAGGAGATTTCAAGACTGGAAGACCACGAGAAGAAGCTGGACACACACAAACAGGTGCACATGGAGTATCTTGTTGACTCGCTAGGGACCCTCAGTGGGGCTTGTGATTGTAAAGCTATTATGCTCCAGATAATAGAAAACCAAGCATTACCGCCAAGAAATTATAGATCAATTCTCGGTTGGGTCTTCATGTGATTGTGTGTGCTGTGTTATTAAGATTCTGATCTCATATGGTTTTAAAATCCACGGTGCATTGCCTTAATACTACCCTCCCTATCACTTAATCCTTAGGTTAAATCCTATCAGCCATTATGTTAGAATTTAAAAAAAAAATGGCAAAACAATCCTGATAGGAGTGGGTTAAGATTTCTTTGAGTGTTGTCACAAACTCGAATGAGCTCAATCACCTATTTGTTAACTACCTGCAGAAAACAAATTCTCATGATGAGGGGCTATTGAGGCCACTAGTACCTCTTTAACTCATGGTAAGACATTATGTTGAAAATTATTTTTTTAATTTTTATATCAAGTTCTATAGAGACTTTTCTAAGTTTTCTTTATCATAAAAAATATATGTTCAAATAGTATAAAGGAATACTTTATTGGTCCAACACTTAAATACATTTGGCAGCATGTCAACCTACAGGGTTCGGTTACAGGCAGGCTTGACAAAATAATTGATTAAATTTTGAGTTTCTCCTGTCATTGATGAATTAACGACAGGCTGGATGTTGTGTCTATTGTAGATTTAAGTTACTTTAGCATTAATTTTGGTTTAAAAAGTGCAAGTCAAATACCTAAAGTAAAATATTTAAGACTTCATTTCATCTTAATGCCTAAACACAGCTGTGGTGGAGTCAGAAGCAATTTTGGGTGGAGTCGACAAAATGTACAGACTCCAACTCGGCTTCATAATAAAAACTTATAATAGTATAATAATATTTGGTAACTATATCTTATTTTAATTGCATACATTTTTAATCTTTAGGACCAATATTTGTAGTTTGTATTGACAAATGTATTTAAATATACATTCACAATGCCGAAGAAGCTTCCCATGAAGTTATCTTTATTGCAGCATTTTAATGCTGTAAATTTGATTACTAATTAATATACTTTATAGCAATTTATGAATGAGTTGGAACCGGATAGTAGAAAAATAGAGGAGTATGAGTTGACTTGGCTAACCTCCTCCACAGTCCTCCATGGCATGTTTAGAATCCCTCTAATGATTCTTGGCTGTTAAAAATTTACTTCAAATAAAATTAAACCTAAAAATGGTTTTCATCAAATATTTCAATGGTACAATTTCCCCCTCCCCTAGTGGCTACAACAGAGCTTCAATAATATCGCTGATGATGTGGAGAACTGCCACTTGGCCTATGTGACCAGTGAGGACATTTGTAAATGTTTTGAGGGAGATACCATGCTGACCATCAAAGCCCCAAACGGCACTTCCTTGGAAGTCCCGCACCTCTCTGGACAGGTACGAGTGCAGTCGGAAGCTGGAGGACCCTTCCAGGTCTTCAACCTTTTTATATTCATGAGCTTTCCCAGCCTAATTGTAATTGTCATTTAAATAAATACCACTTTATTACAAGGTGGGATGGAATAGGATGCAAGAAAAAACTATTGTTTTTGCAATTTTTATGGCAAAATGTATTTTTGACCAAAATAAATAAAATACTACTCCAATAGTAAAATATAATTTAATTTTCTTCACGTGACATCAAAATTTCTTGAATATCTGTCAAGGTTGTCCTGGAATTTAATGACAACTTTTATCTTAATTTGTCATCTAATGCCACTATGCTCATGACAGATATTCAACAACTTTTGATATCACCATGCGAAGAAAATTAAACTCTGTTTGTACTAGAGCAATATTTTATTTATTTTAGCCAAAAAAAAAGTCTTGCCATAAAAATTGCAAAAACACTGGCGTTTTCTCGCATTCCCTTCCATCCGACCTTACCAAACCTTCGGTTTGGAAGTCGAGAGAGTAGGGGTAACGATTGATTTTCTTGAAGAGGCAGCCAGTGGCAGCAGTGTATGAACTTTGTTTTTCATTTCATATTGTGGTCCCTTTCATGTATTTTTTTATTCACTTTTCTTGTACCATCTCCCAAATATAATGTAGTTTAAAATCATTATTTGTGTCTCAAAATTTGTCTAGTTTTTCCTATTCTCATATCTCTCCGTCTTAAATTGTATTTTACCCATATTTTTACTACTACCCTCATTAGCTAACTTATCAAAATCGACTCATGAAAATGAATATAAAAAATATTAATTAGATTATAAACTTGTTAGTCTGATCTAATTGAGACCAAAGTTTGTTCAGATTTAGCGGGAGAATACAGAAGGGCCAGCAAGAACACATTCTGTATTTAGTATTTATTGTTAATGTTTCTTGCAATGCTTTACTAACTTTAGAGTTTGTTATCAATAAAATATATTTCATTTGACTTAGTTTTTTTGTTTTTCCCTGCATTTTCTGAAATATGTATCTGGATTATTTGAAATTTTGAACTACCAAAGTTTGGTCTAATGGGGTTTTACTGTAATAGTATTTGTTTCATATAAAAATAATTGTACTTAAAACCAAATCAAAAAACTTGGCATGCATGGTATTTCTTTTATTTCTTAGCAACAGGAAGATTGCAATGTTGGTTTTTATCCTACAGAGTTCCATTGGCCAGATAAAGTACCAAATTCATTTGAAATCTTCAACGGGTCCAATCTTAGTAACATTAATCAACAAAGACGCAGAGAGTGAAACACCCATATCTGTCCTCGTCCCGCCTGTAAAGGTGGAGTCATCTCTAGCTAAGGTAATATTAACTCAGAAACACTATTAGGGCTAACTGGCTACGACTAAGCTTTTTTCACTTTGAGTAGAGCTCAATTTTGATGAAAACATCAAGGTTTATTTGAGTTGAAGTAATACAGAGGAATATTTTTGTTAGAGATATTTCAAGTTGTGTTTTTGTACTTGACACATGTGGAGACCACAGGCATAAATGTGAAATTTTAAAAGTATTTTTTCTTTTTGCAAAAAAAAAAGTATAAGGTTACTAGGGGTTTGCAAGCTGGGGTTTTTCATTCAAGCCAAACTCGAGTAGAGTATTTCTAAAAGCTCCCAAGTTCGAGTATTGTGTATTGATAATTTTAAAACATCAGAAAGTATATTAAAAACCATGTTCTTAAAAGATGAATGACACTCATTTTTTTAAATAGTTAATAATTTTGAAAAAAAAAAAAAGAGTTAAATAATGTAAATATCGGGTTTTAAATTATAAATAACACTTATAAAACCCAATTTAAAAATAAGAACAACACTCAAATAAAAAATAATTAAAATGGTTTTGACACTCATGTCTGTAAGGACATTAAAATTTCACTAACAATTACTAAAATAAGTTAATAAAATCAATAATCGCATGATTGCTTGAACAGTGTAGAAACACTGTACAATAATGTAAAGTAAGTGAAAGTGAAGGAAGTCAACCTGAAAGGAGAGTTAGGTTAGGCCTAGATAAGAACAAACACACTTCTCTCTTCATATCTTCTTAAAATTTTCCACTTCTTCAAAACTTTCACAGTTGCACATTAGTTTGAATTTTCAGGAATATTACTTTTTCATTAATGTGTCTTCATATGAAAATAAATATGTTCTAAAATTCAAAACAATGTGCAGCTGTGGAAGCCTGAAGAAGTGGGAAGTATAAAAATGTAGAAAGGAAATAGAAAAGTGTGTTTGTTTATATCTAGGCCTAACCTAACTATCCTTCCAGGTTGGCTTCCTTCACTATCACTTTACATTATTGCAGTTTGTTTATATGCTGTATTGATAAAAAGTTAATAAAATTGATGTTTTAATAAGCTAATATTTCCCCAAAATATGTATCAGTAACTTAATTTACCATATAAGAAAACGTAAGAATCATAAACAACTAGAAATTTGAAGTGTTTTATTATTTTGTTTATTATTCCTTAGTGTAATTGTGCATTATCATGTCTTCTGTTCCATTTCCATTCCTCTATGCCCAGTTGCACATGAACATTGTACAGGATAACGTTAGACATTATTTTATTGAGAAATTTACTTCACTTCAATTTATAATGGTTATAAAAGTTGATGCTGATACTTTAAAATTAAAAATAATATTTCTAGCAAATAATATGAAATAGTAAATGCTTTTTTAATTTAAACGTGGTAAGTTTGGTAAAATATGTATTGATTTTAAACAGGTTAGGCAACATAATTCTATAAATAGTAACTAAAGTAGAGCTAGTTTTGTAACTAAACGTATATTAATTGATAGAAGTCTTGATATCTTAAGTTTGAAAACATTTATTATAAGAAATATTTTATATTACATTTTAATTTAATCATAAATTATTATTTTAGAAAGGGACCAGGTAAAAATAGTAAAAAGAATCATTCAATTATTTAGTAATCTTCTTAGCTATTTCTATTTCCATTACATTGTCATAGCAATACAAATGAACCATTTCACTCAAGTATAATTCAAAATGGATGACAATATTGAATAAATTTACCATTCGAAAGTGGTTTTAAAGCTCTATTACGTTATTAATGTGAAAATTGAAATTAATTTTTAACAATTTGTTAAGAAACCAAATGATTTATAAGTGAAAATGCCGATAGCATCCCAATTAAATAGACTATGCTTACTATTGCATTTTAAAAATTGATTATTAAGTACATCAAGTAGAAGCTCGAAAATGATGAGCCTACAAAACTTTTGATCTTGAGCTTGAGCTTAAACGACAAGCTCGAGTACGAAATATGAGTACTCGCAGAGCCCTAAAGATTACACAAATCAAGCTTTTTTAAATAGATTTAATATCAATTTTCAAGTCATATTTTATTTAGATCATACATCAGGAAATGCTCCTTATGTTAAGAAATTATAACTTTGATTCAAACTCTGAATTTTCAAGGTAAAATCAAGAATTTGTAGTTTTCAATTTTTTCAAATTAAGGTAGACGTACCAGTAGCTGACAGAGCTCCTATAGCTGACACTTCATTAATATTTCCTTAAAAATAAGCAAACTCTACTTTAAACTATGTTCTGTGAGCATCTAAATTAAAGCCTGTTAATTTCTTGACAATAATCTTCAAGACCTGTTCTTTGAAAATCAAAAATGCAATCAATATGTTTGAAGTACTAAAGTGATGTATCAGATTGTCTTCTTTGTTTATCTTTGCTAGAACTACTAACTAAGAGGTAAGTAAACTTCATTTTATAATAATTTGCTAATCTGAGGGTTTTTATGAGAGTTATAGTGTTTATCTTTTCAGTAAACATTTAAATAAAGTAAGTGGTATTGTAAAATACCATAATCCATCATATTAAACCTTTAACAAAGGGTGTCAGGCATGGGTACATCAAAACAAAAGATGTCCCAATTGCTGACACCCATGTCATCCTTTGGTACATGTATACTTTTTTTAAATGTTGGACTTGAATATCTCAAATATATACCCATGTGTTGGCAATCAGGCCTATTGAATTTTTTTTTACCTCCCACTACCAGAACCAATAGCTGACACCCATGTCATCTATTGGTGCAACAATGTGTCAGGCACAGGTTCATTGATTTTAAGTTATCGAAATTCTTTTACCTATATAGTTTAGCAGTAAAACTCGTGTTTAGAAGAGGGATAACTTATTATATAAGATCAATTGTAAAAATTGTTAAGTTACATTCATTGTTGTAGTGGCAATATTGGTCTAGCCAAACATTAGAATCAATCAAGTGTCCAATATCTAGGCTCAGTTATTTTAATTTTAAGTAGTCATTTAGTTTATTTAAATTTTTTTAATTTCACAAAATGGCAAGGGAAAAAAAAGATACTTCAATACCCCGAAGAGAGCATGCATTTAGCAATTAAAGTTGTACAAAAAGGCTCTCCAATTGCTACTGCTGCAAGGATATTTAAAGTAGCAAGAGTCACACTCATGTACAAGGTGAAAGGAAAAAAAACCTGTTAGTAGAAAAATGGGCCTAGAAACCATATTCACCGGCATTGAAGAACAACTTCTTGTTGATTGGGTGTTGAAAACGGCTAAGGCTGGTTTTCCAGTTACAAAAGAAATATTTGTAGGAAGTGGTATGATGGGTTTAAACAGAGACATCCTGAAATTAGTGAAAGGGTATCACCAAACTTGACTATCAGTCATCGTAATGTAACAGAAAATAAATTAAGAAATTGGTTTGATGAAGTCCATGCATATTTGGAGGAAAACAATTTGACTGAAATTGTACAGGATCCAATGAGAGTTTTTAATGCTGATGAGTCAGCTTTTTTTTTGAACCCAAAAGGGAATCGTGTGTTGGCTGCAAAGGGAGACAAGTCTGTTTATCAAAGTGCAAATAACGATGAAAAAGAATGTCTTACTGTTTTGGTGAATGGAAATGCAGCTAGCCTCACTGCACCTCCAATGATTATCTTTAGATATGTGAGAATACCAACTATATTAGCAGAAAGCGTACCTCAAGACTGGTAAATCGGTAAATCAGAGAGTGGATGGATGACAAGTGAAACTTTTTACGAGTACATAACAAATATTTTACATCCATGGATAGTAAAACAGAGCATTGAAATACCTGTCATTTTGTTTGTAGATGGACATACCTCTCATCGATCCCTGCATCTTAGCCAATTTTGTTCAACCAATAGGATAGTTCTAGTAGCACTATTCCCAAATGCTACCCATCTGTTGCAGCCCATGGATGTAGATATAGTTTTTGACCACCCAGTGTCTGATGTATTTGAAAAGTAAGGCCTAACTTATTTAAAAGTGGATACATTAAGTTAGGTAGGTACAGTTGATGAAAAAACATTTGCTCTTAAAATTAGTAGCCTTACTTTAGATTATACACATAAACATGTCTTTGTATGTAGCCTAAACTACCTTTATTTTATTACTATGTGATATAAAAAATAATAAATTAATGTAATTACTTAATTTGTTAAAGCAAATTACAGAAATTCATGACATCTATGTATAAAATTATCATGTATAAATCTATATCCTAAATAAGCAAATAAATATGAATGTCAGCTATTGGATCACTACATGTCAACTACTGGTACATGAGCAAATTGTGACTGTCATCTACTGGTACAGTGTCATAGTAATGTTATATTTAATTTAAAAAATGTCAATATACATATTTGAAAGTTTTAATAGACTAATTGCATTTAAAGTAGTATGGTCTATCTAATGATGCATTCATTCATTATTTTCTTCATCTAACTCCTTTACCATCCTGGATGAGAAGTAAATTTATTCTAAAAGTGTCAGCTACTGGTACGTTTACCTTATGTAAAAATATTCTAATAAAGTTTTAACAATCACTAAAATTGACTTTAAGTAGAATTTTTTAGTACTTTCACAACCCTAACTAGAGCCACAGATTTCTCTAAACTTTGTTTGTTGGAAGTTTGTGTAAAACCCCAAATTATATCAACTTGGCCGTGTTGCAATGTCCCAGGACACTCCAAAAGAGGTGGAACCTGTGGCTAAGGCAGTAGAGGCTCCGGCCACCCGTTCAACCAGGCTCCGCAGTTCACCCCAGAAAGGAGCTGTCACCTCCTCTAGCCACATGCCCGCTTCCACATCACAGGTGATTTAGTTGATCAGAGAACTGACCATTCTTGTACCTTAATCTAGTGTATTAAATAGGGGTGTGTGAAGCTTTGAATAATTCGAAAACGAAATTAATCTTGGTGTACTTTGTATTCGATTCGAACCTACGTTTGGCTTCAGAAGCTAATTGAAGCTTCGTCTATTATTCGAAGTCTCGTGATTATATTACACTTATATTTTACATCAAATAAAAATGAACTGAAATCACCCAAGGAAATAAAATATATTTTCATCGTTTTGAGTTTTAGAACAAGTTTGCTTTATTTTCCTGGTGGAACTTGGAAAATTTCCATAACTTTTTGAATTTCAAATATGCCCATAACATTCAACCTCTAACCCTCTTGATCACAAACATCAATTGTACCAACTGAAGATGAATTTATTCCTCTTGGAAGGGTAAAGTAAAATAAATAATGAAAGTTGTTTTTTTCCAGTGTGTGTAATTAAACTTTAAAAGCATTTCTTGAATATTGAAAATATTTAAAATTCACACACGGAGTCATTTCATTTGTTTACTACATGAATCATTATGTTTAATTCAAATTTCTGTTAATACTAGTGGCAGACTTGAGAGATAGTTGAGCGCATGTATGAGGAACATGATATTCCTTAAATTATTTTTAAAAAACTTACACAAATAGTGAATACTTATAAACAAATTTTTTTGCTAATTTTGATAAAATCTTAGATAAAATTAATTAAAATCTATAAAAAAATTCTCATTTTATACAGATTACATGTAGAATTAATTTATGAATAGAATTACTATCATTAAGGTCATAATATTTTCGAGATTGGCTATATAGGCTCTTTCAAAATCGGAACCATATATGTTTTAGTAATTCCCATGGCAAGATTTAAATGGATTTATAAAATCAAAAGTTTTCATTTTTCTACTCTTATAGTCTTATCTGACAATATTTTTGATACTCATTTATTCTCTCATTCATTGCTTTATTCATGATCATAGTATAGCGTTGATCTGGTGACTCCATCTATTATCTTCAATCTGAAGGGTACAAACTGGCTAAAAGTACATTGGTTCATTGATAGATGGCATTACAATAATTTATTGCAATGAAACGCCGATTCATACCAGGGAAAAGGCTAAAGGGAAATGAAGCCTGCAGCAGCACATGCTGAAACCCATAATCTGGACTTTAATAACTGTTACACAACCAAGGTGGTCAAATCCCTGAACAAAGCAATATGCAACCCTTCACAATTAAGGATATGGGAACTGGCCCATCAATATATCATCAAATCCAGACAAGCCCCCAACCTCAACCTTAGATAATTCCTCTCCTTCCTACCAGCACACTTATTATTAGATTCAATATAACATTATTTATAGTTCTGCTATCTATTCAATGACTATATTCAATATAACATTATTCATAGTGCTGCTATCTATACAGTGATATCATAACTGAAAAACAGTCAGCTGTAGAAAGTCAACCTTACAGTTCAACCAAAAGCATCAGTCTACTCTCCTGACCTGATGAAGCTGTCTGTGACATTGAAAGCTAGTCCTTAAAAATGTGTTTGTGTGTTTTTTAGTGTTTATCTGAATAATTTCTACTCCAGTATCACCTAGGTAAGTGTGCTGGCTATCCCTCCTAATTTAAACCAAACTTTTAAAGGGAAACTTCCTTTTTGCTTTTTGTTATATTTGGAAGAAGGTGCAATACATGTGTATAGAAGCATATGGCTTTTAGATTGGGATGGAGGACTCGATTCACACTTTACATTGCTGCCAGTGGACAAAGAGGTAATGGCTGCTTCTTGAAGAAAATTGAGAGTTACCGACCAATCCTCCAACCTAGATTTCATTCTATCGGAACTCATCAGGAGGGAGTTTGAAACGGTCTACGCAGCTTCCTAAAAGAGGAAACCAAAAACACAAAAGGGTGGAACTTAGAGGACAAACCCACTAATTAATGCACATGGCATGGTAATATAAATACAAAGAGATGGCTTCATTTGATAAAATATCGAAAGGAGGATAGAAGGTCAAGGCCTACAAAATTGGCAGAAAATTGTAGGCCTAAAAGTTCACAATTAAAACAATATAACAAAACACATTACAGAAGATGATATGCTACAGAAATTGTGATGTGTTTTGTTGTATTTTAATTGCGAATGTCTAGGCTTACATTTTTTTTTTGGTAAGTTTGTAAGCCCTTCCCTGCTATCCACCTTTTAATTTTCACATAAATACAGTAAACCAAATAAGTATGGCATGGCATAATGCATTAAAAACTGTGTTTCTACTGCCTGGTTTTTAAACCATGCTAAAAAACACCCCCTTATCTTTAGCGACGTCACTGCCACTTTTCTCCAGCATTGGTTCCTTCAAACGTAGACAATTTACACCAATAATAGGTTCCCCTGTGCTTAAGTGAGTACTGGTTTATTCCCAGGTAGAAGAAGCTCCCCGCGCCCAGTCTCCAATGGGTCTGAAACGCAAACGCGGACCTGGTCGACCTCCCAAACACCCGCGCATTGAGGCAGAGAGTCCTAAGGAGGAATTGGACATGGAGCCCGATGTGATCCTCGGCGATGTCTTGTCTGGGACCTGTACTTCAGGTGAACAACCGCACCTCAGAACCAATTATAATAATAAGATGAACTTAACAACCAGGTCCCAGACTAGTAATTTAACATTACGTTACTATTTAGTTTTTATATTATGTTCTTCATTTTTTCCACGATTCAGATTCGTAAAATAATGAATTCAACCCAACTCTACTTTTTAAACTATATGTTATTTGGCAAAATTTTGCCTATCAGGTGATGTGAATTAAAATATATATATAGAGACCAAAGCTATTAATGGTTATCTCTCTTTGAAATGTGTACCAACTTATGAAACACTATTAACACCAAAAAGACTGAAGCAGATTACACAATCCTGGCTATTGCCAATTGTGAACACAGTCAGAAATACTTATCATCGTCTCTGTATATTTGATGCAAAGTTTAAGAGTATTAAGACCAACACAACACTTAACACAAACTGGCATCCTGTTTCTCTTAGTGACAGCTGTAATGCTCCTCACAAACTTCATTCCCATGGCCTCCACTTTCCTAGTTTACATCCAATGTTCGTGTTTCCGCCATGTATTGAGCAACAACCAAACGAAGACAATTAAACACAAGCTTTCTCCAGTGGCTCCAAGTTGTTATATTTCTTTCTTGTTCCAGATGTAAAACTGTCCCAACGAGACTCTGAGTTGATGGAGGAATTGATGTGCTCAGACTGTAAGTAATACAATTTAGGGAAAAACTTCCTTTTATTGGTGTCATTTCTCCTACCTTGACTTTTCTATGCTGGTATTTAAGAATGGGTTTGCTAAAGCTATATTGGGATAAGCTTCTGGGCCAATAAAAATATGGTATTTATTTATATTAGAGTTGGGTCATGTCCACTATTTTATGAAACAATCTCCAATTTACTTTCGAATCTTGAGCCTGATTCTTGCAAATAATTATGAACATAAAAGAAAATCTAAATATAATAGAATAATTTAAATAGATACAAATATGTTTAACAATGAGGTGGCCCAAGCTAAATCACTTTATAAAAATGTTTAAAAATGAGGTGGCCCAATGGCTAGATAATTTTATAATAAAGGAAAGTGCTAAAACTAAATAAAAAGGAAAAATAAACTATTAAGAGTAAATTTGATGAAGAAAGCCCACCTAGGGAAAGAGGAAAAATGTGGGAAGAGTCCAATGCACAAAGGTGACATCTTCTTCCTTTCTTCTGTCTTCTATAGTAGAAGTAGTCACACACACATTTTAACACAAATAT
>CABFOW010000765.1:164651-177986 GCA_902141385.1 Timema californicum | reverse complement strand
TAAAATGTGTGTGTGACTACTTCTACTATAGAAGACAGAAGAAAGGAAGAAGATGTCACCTTTGTGCATTGGACTCTTCCCACATTTTTCCTCTTTCCCTAGGTGGGTTTTCTTCATTAAATTTACTCTTAATAGTTTATTTTTCCTTTTTCTTTAGTTTTATCACTTTCCTTTAATATAAAGCTTTATAAAAATGGAAATTGATAGAAATAAATAAACTAATAGGTGTAAATTTAATGAAGAAAGCCCATCTAGGGAAAGAAGAAAAATCTGTGAAGAATCCACTGTAAAAAGGTGACAACTGTCTTTCTTCTTTAGTAGAAATAGTCACACACACATTTCATTGCAAATTATTTTGGCAGTGTTGCTTTTATCCAACAGAAATAGAAGAGGGAATATACACTTTACAAAAACACTAAATTACTTCAGTTTGACTTCAATGATATAATGAAGCAATTCTAAGAAAAAAATGTTAACATTGTTATACTGCGTATGTCACCACACGTGGTAGCCATATGATATAGTCCGACTCTGGCTTAACTTGGCACGTCCTATGCTATACTACAAATATTGGCCCCTTGTTGTGGAGATATAGGTTACATCTCGTATCCTAGCACTTTGTATTGGAGACCGAGTGTCATGTCCCATAATTAGTGGTACCCGCGGCAGCGTTGTTTGCAGTGTGCCTTTCTTCCCATTTTTATCATTACTATACTTAAGGTTGAGTTTGGAATTTATATGATTAATGATTCTTGTCAGAAATAAGTTTACTATTGATTTATTCAATAATTCTAGACTTGCCACGTGGTTAGAAAAATTATCATGATTACTTTGCTAAATGTCACACTTTTATAAAAATATATTATTTAACATACCCGCACCTACTTGAATTACGTATATATTTAAACATAGGATTACATTGAATTATTTTGATAGTAAATCTTCATGTTCCTTTGTGAACGTGTTGCGTACTTATACTTCCACATCTCAAAATACATCCTATCAGAGAGTACCAGAGTGGATACAAACTCCCGGCACCTCAGTCCAATAGAACATTAGAACAAAGCTCTAGGAGGTTCCAGATCCGAAAGTCACCTTTAAAACACTTCAAAGTATCAACCAACTACTACCAGACTGTGTCAACACACTGAAGTTAGTTACATTGGCTGATGCCTTCTAACTTCAGTGTGTTAACTTAACAACAAAAACTAGTACCTTCTTAACTAGGATCTGGTGACTACTATAAATTAATAATATAGAATAAGACTTATTTTATGCATGGAATAATAGAATATAAAATTCAAATAAAAGCAACACATGTTTAATATATAAAATTAAGAGGAGAATATTGTCAATGATTTCAAATATTCTTTAGGGGTCAAATCAGGGTTGTTACAACATTTAGTTAATATTTGTGGGCTGTGCGGGATTCCAAACTTCGGGAAAAAGGTTGGTCCAAAAGTTCGGGCGAGAAAAAATATTTCCTGGGATATTTTTTCAGGAAAATATATTTTAAAAAAATACAGCTAAGGACCAACCATCAAAGTCATTTTGTATTTAATTTTCATTAAAAATATTATTACTTTATTAAATTTGAACCAACCCTATCTTCCATTAAGATTCTGAACACTCAAAACTTGTCACTTATTTTGTAACTCCTTACAAAATAACTGAGTCATTAAATAACATAACCACACTAGATATAATTGAGGAAAATATCTCTGAATAAATTTAAGCCAGGAAAACATATTTCTATTACAAAATAATGATACAAGTGGCTTTTGAATTTCAAACTATACACAAAATACACCTTCAACACACTTATTTGCATATAGACATGTATATTACTTGGATATTATTGTTTGTAATGGAATCCATTTTCTTTTATACCATAGATAATAAGTGTTGGATAAGCTAATATTTTTTTGAATGCACCAGTGCCCTTTGTAAGGGCTTTAGTAACTAAAACGTAAGAGGTAACCGGGCACACTGGCACGATCGAGAAATGTTTTTGTTATTCTTATGGATAAGAATGTAGCTCACTTAGGTTAGTTTGAATATTCTGATGCTTTACTGTGTAGTATTTACTAAAATTCACGCCATGAGTTTTTATTTAAAAACTTTTTTAGTCTGTCTTAAAACTTATTTTTAGAATTTACTTATTTATATTCAAACCAAAAATATTTTCTTAAAAGTACACTATTAAGTTAGTTGTATTAGGCTTAGTAATTTAATTTACATTATATCAAAAATCTTACTCAACACTTGTTGGACAATATATTTAGTTTTTATTTGAAAAACTTAAAATTTAAAAATAAATAGGGCCTAAATATAAAATTTTAAGTGTACATATTTTTTCCCTAAAGCAGAAAATAATTAATTTTTTTCCCTGTGTCTCATGCTGTTCCTGTGGGAAATAGTTATTTCCTGCCCGAAAATTTCTCAAAGTCAATATGTTATTTTCGCACAGCACTAGTATTTTATATTTTATTCTATTTATACTGTATTTCTTCTCATATTCATAATTTTTTTAAAGATTATGTGAAATGTGTCAAATTGTTTTGGGTCTCTCTTTGAACTATGTGCTCTGAGAAATCAAACAACCTGTGTGTGAAGGTTTGAAAACTTTTACCCTCGCTTCGTGTTAGCTTTGACTTTAATTCGAAAAACAAATTCTGGCTTTAACATTTATGAAACTTTGCCAGTAAAAATATTAACTCTAAAATATTAATTTCTGTTCACTTTCTCTCTCTCATTTTTATTTGTTATGTATTCTCCATTTACCCTGAAAGGTAACAGTCTAGCCATGACTGATTACATACACTATGGCCCAATCTTATAAGTTGCACTATAGTGGAACAAAGCAAGATAGGCGATAGCAGTCTTATCCTGGCTGATTACACTATGACTCAATCTTTTAAGCTGTACCATAATGAAGCCAAGTGTAACCAGTCAGCCGTCTCCGGTCAGCTGATTTGATTACTAGCCCACGTTGTTGCACACCATATTGTACCCAGTCGGTCGCTATACAGCTGATTTGTTCACCAGCCTCACCTTCTCATCTTCTTCTTACGGTGTCGTCCACGGCAGTCAGTTGTTTCGGTAGAGCATCTCTGGGGTTATATAGATAATGGTGGGGGTAGAGGGACACGGCCGATTAAAAAAGATATTGTTTAGCGTAGCATTTGAATTTGAAGTTTTATTTTAAAAAATCATTTACATTTTAGTACCAAGGATATTTAATTTAGAAACACGAACTATTTATGAGATGGCTAGAGATAATTATTTAGCCACCTGGTCTACCTCTACTTTCTCCCATCTCGAGAAATCTCTACCCGTTATGATAAGTCAATAGTGAGTACAGGTCCTTACTCTTTGCGTGCTAACCGGCCAGTGCTGCGTCTGACGCTTCCCTTCCACATAAGGTCAAAAACAGATGCTAAACTAGAGGCACTGATTGGCCAGGAGTCCGCGCCAAAACCTCCCCCTCCCCTGAAAGATCACACGTGCAAGCAACAGGTACATCTCCCAGCTTCCAGGTTCAGCTATTAATACATTGCACGATGCTTAAAATGAAAAGTAAAAGTAATAAATTTGGATGACTCTAATATTCCAACAAAGACTTTAAATAATGAAAAACTATTAGATTAAAAGTTTAAAGGCCTGAAAATGAAGTTAATGAATTGAAATTTAAAACATATATTGCTTACAACTTTGGTTATGATTTACATAACTTATAATTTCCATAAAACCCCACACTTTCTTATAATTGAACATTTGATAGTAATAAAGAGAATTAAATTAGGCCTAGATGAATGGAAAAGAACAATGTATTTATCAGTTTAGTACTCTCAGTATCTTGAGTGTATTAATATGTAAACTAAAGGAAAAACTAATATAAATGAAATGGTTGAGAGCTAAGGGCTTAAAACCCTGACCACTTTACACAAGCAAGGTAAACTTGCTACCTTTCAGGGAAAATGAAGGGTATATCACAAATTAGGAGTGTATGAAGAGCACTTTTTTCAATTTATAATCGAATAGAAATTTAAATAGTTAAATAAATACCAATTTATAGACCTATAGAATATGGCTGTTATAGCCATAGACAAAAGTCAGAAGTTACTATTTATTCAAAGCAGATCAAGCTCGAAAACACTAATTTCATTTCAAACATTGGCCACAAAAGCTTTCTAAGCAAATATTTAAGATTAGAATGTCATTTAAAAACATCTAATGAGTAGGAAAATGCAAAATTCCTATTTGCGATAAAACTAATTTATACACTAATTCAACTGTTTTCACACGAATAACATGAATTTAAGTTTTTTTTTAAATGAATACAATTTATTTGTAATTTGGCATATGCAACATCATGAACTATAATTTTCAATGCAATAACACTGGTGATAGCACTTTACAAGAGCTCCTGATTATAAGAATAGTATATGTTTTTACTTATTTTATAGTTATAAAATGGATCACAGGAAAAATGAGTGTTTTCAGGATATTAAAGCTTTTTTTTTTATCTGAGGTTAGCGTTAAATATCACGATTTCTATTTGAGTTTTTAATATAGTATATCATTTATTGCAATTATTCAATTTATTTGTGTACTGGTAATCTTGATTTCTTCACAGTATTTCACTGCAACTGTGACCTACTTTTCTGTGAGATATTCCTTTCCTTGTCCCGACCACTCATCCCTGAGCAATATAACCTTTCTTCCGAAAATGTAAGGTGAGTTTATAAATAATCTTGGTCAAAATAAACTGTTTGCTGGACGTTTGGATGTAACTCAAGTATGTACTCCAGCAACCTCATTGTATGCCCATACCTTCTCAGTTCTGCTTCCTTTACCATCTCGTGTATTTCGATATCCTCATTAGATGCCCATACCATCTCAATATTGCTTCCTCCACCATCTCATGTACTCCAACAACCTCATTACATGCCCATACCATCTCAATCTTGCTTCCTCCACCATCTTATGTACTCCAACCTCCTCATTACATGCCCATGCTATCTCATTCTTGCTTCCTCTACCATCTCGTACTCCAACATCTTCATTACATGCCCATGCCATCTCAGTCTTGCTTCCTCTACCATCTCATGTACTTCGCCATCCTCATTACATGCCCATATCATCTCAGTCTTGCTTCCTCTACTATCTCATGTACCCCCACTCTTTCCTTGATAACTTCATTCCCATGGTCTACACTTTCCTAGTCTTATATTCACCAATCGTGGTTTAGATTAGAAGGGATAGCCAGCACAGTTAACCGAGTGATAATGGAGTAGACCAAGAGAATCAGTTTACTTTCTCGACGTGACAAAGCTCTCTTTACATCCATTATTGTTTCCCGCCTATGGTCTGGGTCATTTTTTTTATTCAAGCTATATATTTTCCACTATTGCTTGCATTCTGTGACAGTGAAAGCTTGTCCCTAATAATGTGTGTGTTAGTGTTCTTTCTAAACAATTTCTACTCCAATATCACCAAGGTAAGTGTGCTGTCTATCCCTCTGAATTTAAACCATTATTGATATATTAAAATGTTTATAACAATGGAAATTGAAAAAAATTAATGAATTGTAAGGGTTCTCTCCCGCTCACTCTTCCCTCAAACCTTCAAATAAGTCCACATCCCTGTTTCCACACACTATTTATATACCTGCCCGGCTGGCGCCAGTGCAGAAACAACCCAGACTTAACCTCGGGCCTCTGGGTACCCGAACTCGCCACTAACGGGTATAATGGATAATAAAATGTTATAACTCTATTGGTTCACAGCACAACAATAATTATAAGTTATTTATTCTCACCATCAATATCTTCCACAGCAGTACACACCCCAAAAAAATAATCCTATTTATGCACATTAGCCAGGTCTTGATAACAACACAATATATACTTTTCTTATCAAAAAACAAACAAACAATAATATCAACAATGTTTCTATGTGTTACCAAAACAAAAGAAATTTAATATCCACAGAGGTTTTAGTACTGGCAAGAAATGTACTTCTTCTTTGTTAGTGTGTTAGACCACACCCAAGCACAGGCATCACTGGTCTTTTCAGAATAAACGTGCATTTAATGAAAAAATCCAGCAGTTTGAATTGGCTCTAGGTAGTAAAAATCAATTTTATAGGGTCCATAGAGGATCAGACTGTCAGTATTAGTAAAGTAATAATTAATACTGATAGCCTGCCTGATTGTGTAGGGGCCCTATTACATGGCCTATGGTGTGGTTTTTCCCCCTTAAATGCCTATTCTGGTGCCTGGCTCCCATATTTTTTGTCTCTATTTGCCTGCCTATTCTAAACATTTCTGGTGCCTAAGAATCTGCTCCCTAGTTTTGAGTGCATTTTATCAAAAATGAACATTTGGTTACTATTTTGTTACAATGTTGATATTTTTTAAGATACAGATTATTAAAATAGTGGATTTGATCCAACTATTACTCTTATCACTCAGATAACTAAAACATTTTTTGTTGGCTTAAAGATATATTTATTTCCATGTTGATAGATATACATTTTAAAGTTTATTTGTAATTTCCATATTATTTCCTTTTCTTATTTTAGATTTTGGTCCTCTGGTAAGGCTGAGCCCGCCCCCCAATGAGAAGGATTATTATTTCAACCTGGGGGATAACGAAGGTGTATGTGACTTGTTTGACATACCCCTCATGTCCATGTGAGGGACGGAACAGTGTTTGATATCTGAACAAACATTAATGGACTTTGAGGATGTCTGGCAGCCAGTTCAGAAACATGTTCACATACCACCACATGGATGTTTTGTTGTTTTTTTCCATACAGACAAATGTTGGAAGGATTCTTTTTTTTTAGATTCCTTTATATTTTGTATAGTTTTATGAAGAAATTTCATAAAGAAATGTACCTGGATCTGCACTTATAATTCCAGAAGAATGTGCCGTTAATATTACCGTGAAAATATTTTGTTAATATTGTTTTTTTTACATCCTTTTTTAGTACTAGTGTTAAGTTTATGTATTTATCAATGTATTTATCATGATTTTTGATGTTTTGTTATGTTAAGCACTCATTTCTGTGTTTTTATTTCATCTATAACCATATTTAAAAAGATTTGATTTACATAAAACTCTAGATTTGGTTTCAAATCAATACTTACACTTACCCACTATGTTTGGTATTTTACTTTATTTACCTGAGTTATCATTTTATTTCGGCCACCGGCTTACTAAGCCTGAATTTAGTAGTGGGGTTGCTGTCTATAGGTCCACAGCTGGTTTTTGTGGTTACCTTCCCTAACTGAGGTAACAAGTGTTATAAGAATTTAGCTCATCGTCTGCTTTGGTGGCCGCTTGCACTAACACACTAATCTCGTGTTTAACTAGATTACCTAAGACTGGGAGATAGGGGTTTGATTCCGGTCGGGCGCATTGAGGGTGGTTTTCCACTCTCCCTGCAAATGTAGGTGCATTTCCTGTAAATTAAGGCTTTCTAATCTCTAACCCATTAGTGTAATAAGTTGAGTAGCCCCCATGGCTTCTTTGGTGCTGATTGACAGTCAACATTTAGGTATATACCTACATTTTGACTGTCAGAAGTGACAGCTGCTAAACACGTGTTTTTTGCAGATCATCTGGTTCGGCGTAGGGATCCGTAATTTGGTCTGGTAACTTTTTAAAGCTGTGAGCTGTCAGTCAGCACCAAAGAAGCCATGGGGCTACTGTACATAGGCATATAACCTGAACAGGTAGTAAGACTCAGTTTCTTAAAAAGTAAAAAAATAAAAAACCTCAACACCAACCTTAGCACTTCCAGCACTTTGGATAAGAGAAAAACAAGAGAAGTGGAGGCCATGGGAATAAAGTTCTAGCTGTCATGAAGAGAAACAAGATTAGGAATGAAGCTGTAATGTCAATAGTTGAGGTACAGGGAGAACATAAGATATTCTAGGAAGCAAGACTGAGATGGAATGAACAAGAATGAAGATTAATGGACATGAAGTATGTAGTAGAGATGAGACCAAGGAAAAGATGGGCGAGTGTAAGAGTGGAGGAGGAAGAATCGTGAAAGGACATGGAGATGGGAGGAATTTTACAAACAGGACCTGGCCACAGGGAGGAAACAGTTCATGATAATGATCCACTTTGTTGTAATTTATTTTATTAAAAATATATTTTTAATAAAATAAATTTATAAATAATAATATTTTTAATAAAATATGTTTTGGTAAGAAACCATATCTTTAGGGTTTCCATGCATCGGCAAAATACAGGAATATTTCTAATGTTTGTACCTTTGATTGAGGCCTTTGATCAGTAGATCTTTGAATGAGTATTAAACTTACTGAAATACTGATCTCACAGATTCCAACACATATCACCTCCCCAATTTTCTTTTAAAAAATAATTATTTTACAAACCACCACGATATGACTTCTTATGGGTCAATTTTATTTAAAATGAAATTTAATACCTTTACAACAGGGGTCACTGGCCCTATGTCAGAGCGCACCATTGCACCCGCCTACCCTTTTTCTTGTGCCTGACACTTTTTTTAACCACAACTGATGGTTTTTTGATTACCCTCACTCTCATTCTTCTAATCTTTGCCGACAAGCTGAAAGGTTAATCTAAAAGACTTCCACTTTTATCTCCACACTTGTACCTCTTATTTCCTTTGTCAGTATTTGGTCTTGGTCTACCCAACTTTGTTTCTTGATCAATACACACAATAACTGAATATTTAAAAAATGTATGTATATATATATTGCTTATAATTCCAAAATGATGGTATTTTTACTTGAGCAAATCAAATTTATCAAACAACATGCATTCAAGTCAGCCACCATTCTCTGCCATATATACTTTCTAGAATGCTGCCTACTTCTAGGCCTAACTCAAACCTCCTATGACAGGAATGCTAAGATTTATGAAACCTATAATTTCTAAAACTGTTAACTACCAATCTTGCCATCTAACCTCAAATGTTCTACTGCTGATCAAATATAAACTAGCACACCACCATACACAATTACTTTCTAATATTAGTCACCCCTATGGTCTATCCAGACAAACCAGTGGATATAAGTAACACTCTAGGAACAGCCAACTCGTTGAAGAAATTAGTACAGAATAAATTATTAAAGCTCTCCAAACTGTGTGTGACTAGATTTAAAGAACAAAGCTTTATCCAACAGCAAGACAAAACAATAGCCTCTAGGATTACTCAAAGAATTGAAGCCCCTTTAGTGGGGGAAAATCCCAGCTTAGACTCCATATTGAAAATTCTCACTCCCATAGATACTCTGCCGACTTTACTCCGCTAAACAACCAACAAAAAAGAAGATACCAACCAGTGCCGTTCTTAACTCATCTCAATACACATCTGAATATGAAGACAACATCCTCTCAAAAAGCCTTACATTAGCCCCTTCCCATAACTTTGACCACTTCAGCCTTGTGGCAGATGTTCTAACATTTTCCAGAAACTTCTGTGTCAAATATTACTTTTCTAAGCACCCCTACACTGCAGATGATTCCAAATCCATAAACCCCACCATCAAAAAGTTGGAGCCACCACCATTACCTCATACCATCTGGTAGAACAATACATAAACTTTGTTGTACAGAATGTCTCAACTCCGGATTTTCAAAATCAACTCACGAGACATAGCAATCTGACCAACCATGAACGTCAAGCCCTTCGATAACTCTGTAACAATAAAGACGTCATTATCTTACCTGCAGACAAAGGGTCAACGACCGTCATTATGAACCGCCAGGACTACATCATTGAAGGTGAGAGGCAACTATCTGATACCCAAACTTACACCCATTTAAATCAGGACCCTACCGATAATCATAATAAAGAACTACAACAGATTATCCAACAAGAATAGCAAGATCTCAATGAAAAGACTGTACAAAACTTAACCCCCAAGAAACCAGCCACGCCACAGTTTTACCTACTTCCGAAGATCAATAAGGGAACATTCCCTCCTCCAGGCCGACCAAGCGTATCAGGATGTGGTTCACCCACAGAACGCATATCAGCACTTTTGGACTCACACCTTCAGCCTCTGGTCAAAAATCTACCATCTTACATCATAGACACAAATCATTTTCTAGAACAACGTCACACACTGGCCACTCCTCTTCCACAGCTTGCCATCTTGGTCTCGGTTGATGTTATATCACTCTACACCAATATCCCCCACATCCACAGACTCACAGCAATAGAGGAATATCTGAACACACGTCCTTCTGGTGCCAGACCCACTACCACATTCCTGATAAAACTATTAAATTTTATTCAGGAGAAAAATTACTTAAGATTTCTGGACAAAATCTAACTACCTACAAATTAAAGGCACTGCAATGGGAATGCGTGTGGTCCACTCATATGCGAACTTGTATATAGGCAGACTGGAACTTATGTTCCTAGGAAGACAACCGCTACAGCCCCTTTGTTGGGTCAGATACATTGATGCCATCTTTATGATCTGGACTAGCACCACTCAGCAACTCTAGTCCTTTCCGGCAGACCTCAATAACATTTCACCGCTAAGATTTACTTGAAAAATATCCACATCCAGCATTACTTTTCTGGATATAGACACACCACACTCCATCAGGGACACCTGAAAACAACAGTGCACACCAAGGAACCCAACCAGTAACGATACCTTCACTATGACAGCTGCCACCCTATGAGCACAAAGCCTAGCCTAACCATTAGAGCCAAAATAATTTTCTTCGAGCACAATTACCTTTTACAATACAATACAAAATCGCAACATGCTTTTATGAACAGAGGCTACTCCAAAGCACTGGTGTGTAGTCAAATAGACAGAGCTCAAAATAGCGGGCCCACAACATCATCCCTATGGTCACTACATACCTCTCTGGACTCCACAAATTCAACAATCTCTTGAAAACATGTTTCCCCATACTGCAATCCTCAACCCCTACACAACATAGCTTCAAGGAGCCTCCAAAAGTAACTTATATACAACCAGACAATCTACGCAACTTACTTGTAAAACCCAAATTGCCGGACCCCACTATTCAACCCAAACAAATATCAGGTTCATTTCCCTGCAAAACCTGCACCATATATAAACCAACAAATTCATTCTCTAGCAACATAACTAAAATAAATTATCCTACAAAAGGCCACCATACTTGTGATTCTGAAAACCTCATCTACCAACTGGAATGCAACCAGTGCCAAGCACAATACATTGGTCTCACAACAGAAACACTAAGGAGAATGAATGATCATCGACATGACACAAAAATGAAAAACAAAGAAGCCTGTAGCATCATATGCCGAAACCCATAATCTAGACTAATCACTGTTACACAACCAAGGTGGTCAAATTCCTGAACAAAGAAATATGCAACCCATCACAACTAAGGATATGGGAACTGACCCATCAATATATTATCAAATTCAGACAAGCTCCTAACCTCAAACTTAGGTAATTCCTCTCCTCCCTACCAGCACACTTATTATTACATTCAATATTACAATAATAATACAGTATATATAACAATTTTTAGTTTTTCTATCTATTCATAGTGCTGTCATCTGTACAGTGATATCATAACTGAAAAACAGTCAGGTGTGGACAGTCAACTTTGCCGTTCAAGCACGAGCATCAGTCTACTCTCTTGACCTGATGAAGCTGTCTGTGACAGTGAAAGCTTGTCCTTAAAAATGTGTTTGTGTTTATTTCTACTCCAGTATCACCAAGGTGTGTGTGCTGGCTGTCCCTCCTAATTTAAACCAAAATGATGGTGAGTAATTATATCTTTAGTGCATTTATTTTGATCTTGTTAAGACCATAAATACAAGCTATATTTTACCAGCTTAGAGGGGGAGGAGTTTGAACCATTGAAACCCCTCCCCCTTCCCTAGTAGATTTGCTCTGTGAAATTTAATGATACCCACCACACTACTGTTAGTCTTGAATGAGTTCTACAGTACTAGGGCGGCCATTGATTAGAAAAACCTGGAATTGTAATTGAAATTTGTTCATCAGCAAGAAAAATCCGGGAAAAGTGCTTGATTTTTTCTATTTGTTGGGAATTTGAAGGCGAGGACCACTCAAAATAGTTTCTAGGGTTATATAAATTTCCAAAGTTTGGAACACTTCAAATATCTTGGGGGTGGGGGGCTTGTTAACACTTGTTCAGCTAAAATTTGATGGAGTGTTCAACACGTTTTACAGCAAAAAAATCATCTAGTATAATTTGTTTAAAGTCTCAAAATCTAAAGAAAAGTAATATAAAAAATTGAGAAAATTATTTTTTTGTTAGTTTTATTGCCAGGCAAATTTGTGCTGGAATTTTAATACCCTTGAACCATTTGCTTTTATGCCAAACCTGTGTCAGAGATACATCGGGAGAAACAGACTCGCAATATAACCGCCAAGAATCACGCTTTGCACGTAGCAAAGTTCACCGCGTAGCTGCTGCCGTACGACAGTTTTCATAGTTAATCAGGTTAAAATTTTGTTTTAAAATATATAATGATAACTTCGTTTGATTGTTTGATTGTTTGTTTGTTTGTTTGTTAGGTATTTAATATTTCTTTTTATAATCATACATATAAAAAACATGAATAAAAATATGGGGAATCACAAAGGGATGGACATTAACACCAGCCACGAGGGGCTCTCGAAAATGGACACGACATGGGGATACATATAAACACAACAAGAATAGTAATGGCGCCCTTTCGGGCTGAAGTTTGCATTCTGTAGGTTAGGGGTGGGAACATTTTACAAAAAACCCACCCCATCGCTCATAGCGGGTCGCCAAGACCAGGACAACACGTACAATGTACAAAGGGGAGGGACAGACGGAAGACAGTGGAAGGGTAACAAGAAACGACGGAAAACATATATATATATACGTGCAACGATTGTGATAAGAATGTTTCTGTTTGATTGTTTTGACTGCAAATGGCCAACCCACGATGACAATCGGCGGGGTTGGCAACGGACACATAGACATATAACATGAAGCTGAGGTGAAGAACGCGCACAAACACACACAAACACACGGACTCACGATGGGCTGAGCGCCAGCAGCGAGCTCCAGAGCCGCATCCTGGTGAAGCCGGCCTCAGGTCGTGGCCAGGGGCGCTCGCTCCTCAACGCCACAGACTACCTCCCGGGTCATCCGTATCCGGCGGGGGGGCCCACCACACCGTCTCTGATGCGTCTGTGGATAAGTGCGGGGGGGTCGTAATCGCCGATGCCCCGTACGATCGCGTTAGGACTGGCCTGCGCACGTGAGAAGAAGTTCACTGCCAGCCCGCGGATGA
>CABFOW010000765.1:118884-164205 GCA_902141385.1 Timema californicum | reverse complement strand
GCGATTATCCCCCGCAATGCCATGGTGAGCTTGGCCCAGATCACCGCGGCATCGGGGGAGGTCGCCAGGACAGCGGTATCGTCGGCGTATTGAAAGAGGGAGACTCCCCGTGGGACGGGCACGTCGCGCACGAAGAGGGAGAAGAGGAGGGGGGAGAGACAGGAGCCCTGGGGGACTCCAGAGACTATAGGACGAGGGGTCGACAACTGGTGGTCCACGCCCACTCTGAAGGAACGGTCCTGGAGGAAAGACAGAAGGAGATGAAGCAGGGGGGAGGGAACTCCGGCTTCCGCAAGCCCCGCGAGAAGTCCTCGGTGGCTCACGCTGTCGAACGCACCCTTCACGTCCAACAAGACGAAGCCAGAATGGCGACGCTCGTCGAACGCTTCCGTCACCAGGTCGACTACCTTGGCGACGGCGTGGGTGGTGGACAGGCCTTTCCGGAACCCGAACTGGTGATCCGGCAGGAGGGGATTCACCTCCAGCCAGGCCTCCAGTCTGGACAAGATCAGTCTCTCGGTGACTTTGCCGACGCAAGAGAGTAGAGATATAGGACGGTAGGACGTCGGATATCCGGGCGCTTTCCCGGGCTTGTAGATGGGTATGACAGTCGCCACCCGCCACTGCGCGGGAAAGTACAGCAATAGAAACATCGCGTTCAGGATGCGGAGTAGTAGGACGAAGGCTTTACGAGGGAGGTGGGCCAGGAGGAGGGGCATCATATTTAAATAACTAACCATAAAAAATATATGTGTATTTACTTAACTCAGACAAGATTACCTTGGACACCACTACCTGCTTTGATCCTAGTTGTTCTACTATTATGGCTATTATAGCGTTGCACACCCCTTAACAACTTTGGGATCTTCCCTGTTATAGTTGCCATTAAACTTGGCAGATCTAACTCCCCTGACACTGCGTAAGCCACGGTTACTAGGAGCGATACAACTTTAGAAACCATCTGTTCCACCCCCTTACTTATGATGTCGTCTAATGTTCCTTCGATAGAGATTCCTGACGAATCCACGTCCTTATCCCCAACTACCTGTTCCGGGATACTCGAAAGAGTCGCTGCGTAGGACGTTACATTGCGTGGCCGTATTGGCATATTTGTGAATTGAGTACTGTCCGTGACAAATTGGGCCTTCTGGTTGCATAGCATGACTTGTAGGAAGAGTTGCGGTCCACAGCCTGATCAGCCTCCCGGTGCGACAAATTGCGACGAGCCATTGTAGATTTGATTTGACGCTGTCGCATCCACTCGGGACACGTTCGGTCGGTCGCCAAATGATCCTCCCCCCCTACAATGAACACATTTTGGGGTTACTTGTAGACATTCTTCTATGAGATGACCACCTCCACACTTTGCGCACCTATGCCCTTCACTACGACAGTTGACAGCGAGATGTTCAAAACGTAAACAATTGTGACATTGCGTCACTGGATAAACATAAGACTTGACCTCCACCCTAGAGAAACACATTATAACATAAGATAGTAGCTCTTTGCCCACGAAAGTCACTGCTACTGTACCAGAGGGATCAAACCGCTCAGGTGTATCAGGATTGCGCCTATTGAAACGTCATACCTGTAATATTGAAGATTTACTTTATCTCTCTAACTCTTCCTTAATAAATTACTCCGAAAACTCTAGTGGAATATTATGAATAGCTCCTATCCGATGTTCATTACGACCCACGCTGTCAACTGAAACCTTCAAAAGATCATGCAGCTCCCTATCTGTCATAAGACTATTAGTTTCCTTAATACATAACAATTACACAACCATTTGGTTTTTCCCTGCCGGAACAATGTTAGCTACACTCTTATACTTAGGAAATAGTCCCTTTCCTATTTTCATTGGGTGCATATTTTGAATGTTTAGTTCCGATGTATTTGAAAACGTAATTTTGTACGGCCCTGGATTAGATGAATTGAATAAATCCTCTATTTCTACTGCTATACTGTCAACTGATACAATTATCCCAATTTGACTCTCCTTAGCTTTATCTACTTTGGGAACTTTGACCGACGCCTGTCCCGTTGGTTTGACCGCAACACGCCCTACACTAGATTTTGCTTTCTTCATAATATGATTATTAGATGGTGATCTTGAACGACCCAATTTAGAACCTATGGTACTGGATTGAGAATTTTGTCGAATAGTTGAAGATAGTTCTGTCGTAGCCGAATCCACATCGCACTCGTCTCCGGATTCTACCGTTTTCACAACACTATTATCCACGTCACGGTTCAAAGCAGCACAAAGCACGAACCATCCAGCACCGATGCCAAACATCGAGCAATATATTTTTTCAGACATGAAACAATCAACAAAAAATATCTAAACTATGATTTGGTTTTGAGAATATTTTATATATTTGATTTGATTTTAAATTGTACTATGCACACCTCTGAAAGCAGCCCTAATCCTGGAGATTGGGTGGGATGCATTATTGAGAAAAATGCTAATTTAGATTTGAATAAGTAGGATTGTATTTAATTTTATTCCTCCTACAAATATTTCTAAACAGTGTTTATTTTCTTTCCCAGCATCTTGCAATTCATTAAGGTTTTGTGCTTATGTGTTGGGTGGGTGAGAGTTGAATTTAAAGTGGGTGAGTTGAATTTAAAAGGTGTTTCAAAATCATAAGCTAATGACATGTTAATACTTCATATTAAATCTTAATAAGAACAAAAGAATATTGTTATGTTATACATTAATGATGGAACTTTATTTGTGTGTAATGAGGGGNGGGGGGGTCAAGCAGTTAAAACAAGTTTTTTTATGTGCTTTCCACTTTCTTCTCCCCAGCTAAGATGTTTGAAAATTTGATGGGCCTAAAAGCCTGTTTTAGTTATATTCTAATTTTTGAAAATCATTCTCTTTTTAAAAGCTATTTAAAATATCACCGTATCAAGATTTTTAAATTTTGGGTAGTACTCTTAAAGTTCTTGTTTGACAAATTTTTGAAAATTAAGATGCTTCTAAAAGATATTGTTAGAAGCGCACACAAGATATTTAAAAAATATAAATTGTATTTCTTAGACTATATTTGAAATATTCCTCACCCCCCCCCTTTTTTTTTATCTTAGAAGGCACTAGAAGCTGTTTACAGTAGTCTTCACCTGATTTAAAAAAAAATTAAATGTCTTCAAAAGCTATTTTAATTGGTTTTCAGCTAGCAAATTTTAAAAATTAAATATTCTCAGAGGCTATCCAGAATCCTGGATTAAAAAAAAAAGCATTCTGAAGTGGTCTTCACCTGATTTTTTAAATTTTAAATTAAATGTCTCCAAAAGCTATTTTAAGTGGTTTTCAGCTAGCAAATTTTAAAAATTAAATATTCTCAGAGGCTATCCAGAATCCTGGATTTAAAAAAAAAGCATTCTGAAGCTTTTGAAAGTGGTCCTCGCTTGGATTAACGAAAATTATCTGCATATAAAAGCTATTTGAAGTGGCCTCCTACAGGTATTTCTTTTAAAAATCGGATGTATTTTGGAAGCTATTTAGAGTAATATTGGCCTAGAAATTTTTTGAAAATGAAATGCCTCTAATCTATAAGCTATCTTACGTACGTTAGTACTTTCCTGGCACATTTTCGAACAGTAAATGCCTCTATAAGTTATTTGAGTTTGATTCAAGGCCATCTTTAATCTCTATATTAAAAATTTATGTATCGTATGAAAATAATTTAAAACACTTATCACCCATCTTAGTAAAATCTCATGCTTTGTCCTTAGTCATGTTACTCAACTATCAATAATCCACCCAGAGGCTTAAAAGTAAACTCAATTTATTCTTAACGTTATAAAAACATTTTGTTTAGGTAAGATGATCGAATATTTGAATAGTATAAAAAATATATAATTAAATGTTTGTATTGTAGTTATTTTCTCCACATTTATAAGCCTTTTGTATTGGAATTATTTTCTCAACATCAAGTATTTGTGTAAATAATTGAATCGGTCATTCGATAAATTCCTTAAGTAAAAACTATTAGTTTTGGAAAAATGAGAAAACTTTCCAGTTTTTGTACCTTATTTATTATTATTTAAAAAAATATAAGTACCCTTGTATGAAGACAGAGTAAAGTAAAACATAAATTGAAAATTTATTTGAACAGAAACGACGTTTGAACATTTTAACTTATGTTTTTTATCAAGTTAATGTGTTTATACTTAAGAATTTCTCAACAAGTTTTTACCATTGTAGAAATGAATTATTAAATAGACATTAAAAAAAACCTTTGTTATGACTAAAGTTTTATTAAAATAGCTCAAGTTTCTGTACATTCCATTTTAAACCTCTAAGTTTAGATTATATCTGAATGTAAACAATAATAAAACAGCCATTGCTACTACTACAAATCTAAAGATTCATTTTCATTAGTAGATTCTTTGTCGATTGTTGGTTAAGCCAAAATGTCTTCTCAGAATAATTTGATATCCTCTTCTTCAAGTAGCAAAGGTCTAAATTTGATAATATTGTTAATTTTATTTGTATTTATAGTTACAAAGCCCTCAGGATAGGCCTTGATGGTTGGAAAAATGATTTTTTCTGTCTGTATATTACTGATGTTAAATGTGTGCACCACAAAACCATTAATATTATTTCTTGTTTTGACGGTACCTTTGTAGTCATCAGAATGGGAGAAATGCATGAATCGATTTATCTTAAAAGAGATTTTCTGTTCTTTAGGTACATTCCTTCCTAAAGATTCGACAGCCATGACACCTCATGCTTTGAAGTCTATTATGTCACTTGGATCTGGTAGCACAGCAAGAAATGAGTGTTTGTGGCTATAATATAGGATTATCTCGGTAAAACCTTTTATAGTGTAAATTCAATCACAGTGCTTGCTTTTCCTCTTCAATACAGCAAAATCCCTGTCACAGTAGTGTAATGAGTGCCCCCTGATAGTAATACAGTTCTGTACTGTTTTAAATATTCTAAACTAAATGAACTAAACAAACTCTCATTCATAGATCAAGTTAACACGCACACCTGATGTGTGTAAAAAAAAAGCTGTATATAACATTTATATATATTATATTTAATATGCACCAGCGGCTCTGCGGGATTATCTGTTTACTAGATAAACAACGTCAGTCATTGACTTATAGCGTTACTCAAATGAACGTTATGTTCAAGGATTTATACTATAATAAAGGAAATGTCAGACTATTGTGATTTCTCAAGGATAAGGTACGTCTACCCTTGAAGAATGTGAATACACCATTATCTCGTTTTGGCAAGAAAATTACTTATGGGGCCGTTTCTCAAATGACTTATTCAATTATTTTATTGCCTAATGTTTAGCAAGTAATTTGCAATACAATAAATTGACCAATATTTAGATTAATCTTCTTATACTATTAAAAATAAAGTTATCTATGCTAGCGCTAATATAATGAAACTAGTTTATTTACAATATTTTTTCTGACATATTAAGAATAAAGGAAATAATGTTGGGAAATTAAATAGGTTGACCTTATTGTAAACACGGCCATATTTGTTAGTTCACGTTCAAAGAAAAAAAAAACACGGAGATAAAAAAAAAACCTTTGATTAATCTCTTTCGTTGCTTCATCATTCAGTGTCATTTTGATGTACTGTACAGGAAGTTACTCGTTAAGGATTCTATTCATAGTTTGAAATGGAATTCGCGGACATAAATTCGTGTATACAAGATTTTAATGATTTAGGAAACGATTACAAAGTCTTGGAAGTGAGTACACCAGTTTTGAACGTTTACTTTTATAAACATTTATTTTGCGTCGATAATAAACTAGCCCTCCCATTAATTTAAAATTCGACACTTGTTTTAAAGACATATATTTTCATTGGTCCATTAAATAGCTGCTCATAGCTAACACCTATGCTAAACAACCTAACCCTATTCAAGGATCTTATTGATACAGGAAACATGATTTTTCTTTACCAAACAGTTTAAATCTGGACCAATACAAATCTATGTTTGGCAAAAAAACTAATATCAATTTTCTTTCTCTCTTTCAGGATTTGAATAAAGAATACATAATCAAACTAGAAGAACTAAGTGATTTACAGTCAAAATGTGTTAAAGAAGTTGGTCACCAAAAATACAGACTAGGTATCCTGTCTGGCTCAATAAAAAAGTAAGGAATATTAAAGGCTAAACTTCAGTATATAGCATTCATTTTCATATTTTATTTAATAATTAAACAATTTGAGTTGAATGACAACTCCCATGAAATGCTGTTAGAAAAATGACATATCAATGAATACAAAGTATTTTCTTTCATATGGAGAAAAATATCTTAGTATTGTTGCAGTTTTGTTTTAATTTTAGGCCTAATAATTTTTGTTTGCATTTTAAAGGTAATTTGAATAAAGATAAAATATCTTGTGTACTATTTGATGGTTATGAATTATTAGATAAAGTAAATAACAATTTTAATTTAATAATTCGGCTATATAACTTGTCACACATTGTATTGCTTGGTAATTAATTTGTGTCTACCACACAGTGAGTAGGCCTAGCTGCTCGGCGCTAATACAATTTGTGCTAGGTTTAGTGGTAGAGGTCTTCAGATTAAATTTTACTCAGAATAAAATACTTTCACTAGCCCACTCTATTGAAATATGTGCAACAAAATTATGATCTAATTCGCATTACCCCAACATAATACTGTCCTTTGAATGCATTGAACTCCTTAAGGCATGATACCAAGTTAAAGGGCTAGGTATTATGACCACCTATGAGGTAATGTACTCGTTGGCCTATCCAAAACAATGAGTGTGGGAAAAGGATTAAGAAAATAAATTCTTTTTCTAGAAATATCTGGCTTTTTTTTTGTAAAACAGGCTAATAACCTAGTTACTTACATGTAAAAAGTAAAAAAGAACATAATATTGATTTTTTTTAAGGTTTAACTGTAACACTTATTGGCTCGAAAGCCAATTTCCAAAAACTGAAGCTTGCTAGAATAATTAAAGAATTACATTGGAATTTTCTATAAAACATATTTAACTTATAATGACACATAGAGGCAATTTAATGTGGTATTCAAAAATAATGTATCAAGCTTAATTTGTTTTTGAATACAAACTGTGCTGTCAAATAGGGCTAAAGTCTTATCACTGGTGCTTATTAAATTGTATGTTGAGGCATATTGAGTCAAATGGGACTTTAATGTGTTTGTATAGCTATTCACAAAGGTTGCATGATTTTCAATAGTACAGCACCACTAACAACCAAGTAAGTTATCAAACAACTCATGATTTTCACATAAATTCAATCAATATTTAGGTAATCTTTTCACAAGTTTCTAATGTAGGTAAATTTATTCTTTTGTATGCAAGACTTTTAATCTGTTTTTTTAATATTTGGCAAGCATGACAATTATTAATTTATGTTTTCACTAAAGTTACAGTAAGCTTACATTAGTTATTACTTTTAGACCTATGTTTTTGTGTGAGTTTAGGTCATATATTTTTATTATTTTTGAAGGTTAGGGTAACTTAACCTTGGAGAAATGATAATTTAAACCAATTGTTTCAAAGCCTTACTATAACATAAGACAAACCATATAGTTTATACCTAACAAATATTAAGATCTTGTATATTCAACGAGGTATGATTTTAATTTTGAGCTTTAAATTTTACAAAAGTCATTTTTATAATTGTTGACAGGTGTGTGTCAGCCGAGATCTCTCGAGTGTTTGGTTTCATGTCATATAAGAAAACAACTGACAACATAGCTTACATATGTCCTAACAATCACTTCACAAACCAGTATCAAGCAATTTTTGGCAATTGACACGTGACGAAGAAAGAGTACACATTTGCTTTACCAACCTCATATTCCAAATCCTCAAATATTACATTCCAAAATGTTTTATTTCCTTGACATTTATAAAAAGAAGAATGGAATCAATTGTCAATCAAAAGTTCGCGGGTCGCACCAAATCATGTATAGGGTCGATTTAAACTATTATGTGGACATGTTTTTATGTTTATAATATTGGTATTCTTAGTTAAATTCAATATAGATCTACAATATATGCTCTTTTCTTATTTATGTTCAGATTACGACGAAGCAAACCAAGTCCCGAGACAGAGAAGGAGATTGAGAGGTTAGAAAAGGACATTTTGCGACGTAAAGCACAACTGTATGACATGGAGCAGGTGCTACCAAAAAAGAACGGAATGTATCTCAAAATTATTCTTGGCGATGTCAACGTTTCCATTCTTAATAAAAATGACAAGTAAGCACTGGAGCCTTCACTAGTTCTTTAATATTCCACAAACAAAACTAACTAAAATACAGTATGATTCTAGTAGGAAGAACTTATTTGTTTTTAACATTGATAACATTTACCATATTGTTTCATAGAGGATAACTCTTGATATTTATCAAAAGTGACAGCTCCAAATCACATTACTTGATATTGTTTTAAATATTGTACATTTTGCGACTCAAAAAAGTCTCTTCCTATCTGAATCAAACCACCTACAAATAATACACATTTTCCAAATTAGTTTGTTGTTGAGCTCAAAGGTCTTGGGGTAAAGGGCTCGCCTCAGGACCCGATACTCGTGGGTTCAAACTCAGCTGGGGTCAACGATTTTTTCTTGAACGATAAAAATCCATAACACAACTTTCTTTGAAGGGGAGGTAAAGTTGTTGGTTCCATGTCAATTGTGGCATGTAAAAGAACCCCAAAAGGTATGTGAAAATAATTTTCCAGACACAATTAGAAGGCCCTTTCACGCGTGTATATAGACATTCTTGTGTGCTGATACAATTCATTGATTCATAAATAACATGTTCGTCCAACACCTTGGCTCAGTCGGAAGCATGTCTGGTTAGCGAGCTAAGGGTCCCGTGTTTAATTTCTGACATGGCCGAAAATTTATCATAAGGAACTGCGCTAGGCAAGATAAATAGTGATAAAAATAATTTTATACAAGCTGTACTTCCCAGACACTCCACCCTCACTTTTCTTCTTCAAACCACTTTTGAGTCCAGGAAAACCCAGGAGGGAGAAAGGGGGCCATTAAGGTAAAGGAAGGGTACCTCTTTTGCTATCAATAGTCCTCTAACGCATTGTTATTGGCACATAAACGAGGCTGTTTTATTTCTGTGTCTTTTTCCTCCCTTACACTTTTTTCGTATCTTCTCGCACCATTCGGGTAGGTTTCTTAGTCGGTATGTAGTGGACAAGCGGATTAATCAAAATCAATCAAAAGATTAAAATGTTGTCTGTTTGTCTTTTTTGAAGTATAAGTTAAATAGGTTAAAATGATTAAGCAGTGTAGATTCAAATTGTTCTTATTAAGCGTATCTATTGTATTATAATATTATTAGTAAATTTATCTTTTACACTTCACAATTAATTTTAAAAAGTCTCTGAAGATAACAGGCAGTTCAATGACCATTGGGAAGATGATTACTTCTTCATAGTGCAGATCTCCAAATTAACATGTTTGATTTGCAGAGAGACAGTTGCTGTATTCAAAGAATACAATGTTACAAAACATTGTAAATCTGTGAAATTTAATAAAAGCATTAAAAACGTAAGTTGGCCGCGCTTAAATCTGAATTAAAAGCTCAGCTAACAATTTTTAGTTCAACAATCATCTAATACTGTCAAAGCAAGCTATTCTGTTGCATTATGAATTGGAAAGAAAATGAAGCCATTTTCAGATGGGGAATTGGTGAAAGAGTATTTGGAAGCCATTATAAAAGATGCATGCTCGATAAAAGTAAAATATTTTCAAGCATAAGTTTATCACATCAAACAATATGTCATCGTATTAATGATATTTCAGCTGAAATAGTGACTTTGCTAGAGCGGATTCAAGAATTTAAAGCTTATTCTTTAGCGTTCGACGAAAGTACGGATATTTCAGACACATCTCAACTTGCAGTATTTATTCGTATAGTTAATGATTCATTTCAAGTGACAGAAGAAATGTTAAAACCTTTTAAGCTTGAAAAACAACACTAAGGGTCAAGATGTTTTCCAAGTCATAAAAAAGTGTTTGTCTGACAACATTGTGCATTCAGAGCCGCTTTCTGGATTAACAACCGATGGAGCACCGACTATGGTAAGGAAAAATAAAGAATCTGTAAAGTTGTTAATGAATGAGTTGGAGCTGATAAACATTAAAACCAGTGATGTATTCGTCATACATTGTTTGATTCATCAGCAAAAATTTTGCGCTCAATTGTTGTCTATGAACCATGTCATGGATGTGGTTATAGAAACAGTAAACTACATTCGGTTGCATGCATCTCAGCATCACCAGTTCAAGGAATTTCTGAATGAATTATGTTCCGAGTACGGTGACATAGTTTATTCTACCAATGTAAGATGGCTGAGCCTCAGGAAATGTTTAAAACAATTTTATGAGTTACAGGATGAAATTGAACTTTTTATGAATGAGGAGAAAGTAGCAGTTTCTGAATTAATTGATGAAAAGTAGTTGTTGGACCTATGTTTTTTGGTATACATAACAGACAAAATTAACCAACTCAACAAGGAGTTGCAGGGACAAAATAATTTAGTTACCAATGCTTGTAATCTCATCAAAGCATTCAAAATAAAATTATTGTTGTTCGAGGGCCACTGAGAAATAACAATGCTTAACATTTTTTATTGTTAAACGACTTAAAAACTGATCATCCTAGGGATTTCTTGAAGTACGCCGGTGGAATAAAAAACTTAAAGCAGCATTTGATTGTCGTTTTGCAGAAATCTCAAAATATGATAAAGTGTTCGAGATATTTTGTTCTCAATTTCATTTTGACATTTCTACTGTCCCGGAAACTCTGCAAATGGAAATAATTGATCTACAGTGCAACACATAATTAAAACACATTCACGCCACAACTTCAAAAAAAAAACTTTTACAATACATATGTGATAGTGGAAAAGTATCCCAAATTGAGACTTTTTGCACAAAAAATTGTGAGTGCCTTTGGATCTACATACGTTTGTGAAACATTAAAACAAAAAAAATTTTTAAAAGTTAATCTCAAGCTTCAATGACAGATGAAAATCTGGAAACTCAATGTGTTCAACTACCATTATTGAAGTAGCTTTAAAAGAATCAGTGATCGCAAAGAAAAGCAAATATATCATTAAGGTATGTACTTAATATAATGTTTATTACATTTTATTTCATATTTTTTAAATATATTTTTTATTTCACGTTTGACCCACGGAAAATTTTAGTTGTCAAAGTGGTCCAGGAAACAATTTGGGTTAGCCAGATTTGAACTAAACCAACACACTCCACTCTCCAGCTCGGCAGATTAGTAAACAAGATGATGTCACATGCCTAATGCAAAATGTTTCATGCATTTTGTTCCTTGAAACATGGATGGGAGGAAGATGGCTGATTTGTGTTCAAACGTGTTTATCATCTGTTATTGTTTTGTTTAATCATGTTCCTTGCAGTGCATGCCCGTTCCATTTGAAAACACACAATCAAGGGATCCACATATGTAGCATTTGCTACATTTAAAGAAGAAACAAAATAAAGGGGAATTAACTACTTGCCCCATTTCACCGTTCCAGCACCTCAAGACTACGGTTCAGCGACACAACAAATACACATCTGAGCAAGACGACGACATGTAACGAATTGATAGAACCCACCCAAGTTCAAGAAACAACCTCTAGAGGTTGCAAGACAGTGGAACTTTCCAAAGAGTTTAAGAAAGGAAATAATGCCATTTCCAGCCTATAGGAGAATATTCATGAGCCTTGGAGTTTTTTTCTCAGAGCTTGTTGTCATGCGTATTCTCCCCTTTTGTGATTCAAATATGCTCCTCCCACCTTCTTCCTTGCCTTCCATATTTCTCTGGGTTTTCAAGCATATATAACACTGGTATGGCAACATGACTGACACTCTTGGACTTGACTGGATTGAGGAATTCGTAGCCTTGGCTACATGATTTAAAACGTAAGAAAAATTTAGCTTTTGGCTTACATTGTTTTTTTAATGTAACATTTTCAAAATTTAACTTTTTGGTCTATTTTCTTTTTTACTGTTATACTCATATATCAGAGATTGAAATTAAATTTAATCATGGATAATGTTTAGAGTTGGTTTATAGACTGTTATATTGAAGTTAGAGATTATGACTAAGTTTGTTTCATATCGAATATCACTATTATGTCCGAAAGACAGATAGTTAATTGTGAAAATAGATTGGATGAATCTGTTTGTCACTCTAGTACTATTATGTTTTGTTAATTTCACTCTATATTTTTAGTAATTAGGGAAATAAGAGTAATTTAATATTTAAACTAGCATTGCAAATAATTTGTTCTTTCTTAAACGTTTATTAACTGTGGAAGTTGACTTCTTGAAAGAAAAATGAATTAAGGCTATTTTATTATTGACGATGACTGATGATAAAAGCCTAGATTACTTTCGGTCTTATTTAGAATCTGGCAAGGTTGAAATTATTATTATATATATATATATATCTGACTATATGAAATATTCTCAGTTATTTCTAAGTTGAGTCATTATTGTTATGAGCTTTAGCATGTTATATTGGCCAATAGATTTCGTGAGAACCTAATGAAACTTACTAATGTTCAGAAAAATATATATATATAAACCTTGATAGGATCTTTTATATAAAACTAATAAATCAATATTTGATCTTTAAAATGTTGTCATTGTTCTCATATAATAATTTTTTCTTTATACAGTCATATGGTTTGTGTGTGTGTATATATATATAAAAGTAAAGATAAACCATATATGACGGTATAAACATCCTAAATCGATTTCTAGTCTTTTTCTTGACGAGTTCACATTTTAAGAGTACCCATAGGATATTTTTTTCTGTGCTTTTTATTTATTAAGTGTTTATTTTGGAAACACTATCAGGTTTATATGAGGGCATGAGGACGACCGTCAGATTATTACTTCCGCAACTAGGTGAGTTGCGTGCGCTGAGTTACAGTCATATTTTCTCAGATGATTGAAAACCAATGCACTCAAACAACTCATTCTGATTGTGTTAAGGTTTTTTTTACTATTTGAGCCTTCTGTTTTGTTGGGTTGGTGTTTCACATATCATAACACAATTGTGTGTTAACACATAATGTTTGATGCAGTGTGCACAAAGCCTAAGTAAGTTTAACCTATAAAAATAAACACATTGTGTTAACCACAATAAACTCTCTTTATATAGGTTATAAATTTTAAAGCAAATTATTCAAATAAAAAGTTATTTGTGAATTAACATGAAATTATTTTTAATTTGTAAAAATAAAGACTTATTTTTCTTAATATTATGAACAACTTTTTTTCTGATACCAATTTTGAACAAAATCGTTAGAGCTATTTAAAAAAGTCTAATTTTACTAAGATCACTCATCAGGTAACTATTATAATTTTTTTAGAGAAACAAAAAAATATATGACTAGGGTCTATTCATAGTGTTAAAAACCTAACAAATACCCATTTTGAACCAAATATCAAGCCATTTTTAAAATACATGTATTTGAATATAAATAAAACCGTTATCAATAAACGGTACCCTTAAACTTTTCCCCCAAAAACATAAAAACTTAATATAATCTTGAGGTCAAAAATTTTCACAATTTCAATACTTAATCTTGATATGAGAAAGTAAAAAAGAGTTTAGTTTCGGGCCTACTCATCAAGTAGGGGATTTAAATAATTTATTATAAAAATGTTCTTGATTTTACTATTATCCTAACATGTTTTATTGACAATGTTAATTTTATATTAAGGGTACTTTTGTCGTTAGTTTGCACAAATTAAGATAATATTTGGGATTCATTTATGTGATATTTTATATTATTTATAGTAATGTATAAGTTTTATGGATTCTTACCTATTTTTTCACTTCTTTTGCATTCCTGTTGATAGGTTTCGTTACAAAGATGAATATGAAAAGTTCAAACTTGTTCTGAGTGGAATAGGTTTTGTCCTGTCGGTGTGCAACCTATTCATCAGTGTTCGGTAAGAAACCATCTTTATCAACAGTTTTATGACTCTTAGAAGACCTTTTGTTTTTCATATTTACATTTAACATTTTTTAGGTTATATAGTTTTCATAAATATAAATAATATGTTGAAGAATTAAAATTAAAATAAATGGAAAGACACAGTAGTATTTTCAATGATTTGAAAAAAAATCACGGCTGGGGAGTCAGTACACCAAGCTTTTGACTCTGACTCCTCCATTTTTCTATTGCCTGACTCAAACTATTATATTTTTCTATTACTCAACTCTGACTCCTTTATAAATGGTTAATGTATATTATCAATCATTAGTAATAACAAATGACTGCAGTAAAAAGTTCCAATACAGATGACTTCATGGGAAGCTTTCTCTGCCATTGTTAATTTATATTTAAATACATTTGTCAAACCTAATTACAGGTTTAAATATTAAATAGTAAAAGTAAAAAAATATAGTTATAATATTAAAAGTTTTTATTTTGAAGTCTGAAATGGTACATTTTTACCAACTCCGACTACACCCAAAATTATTTCCGACTCACACTCCACAGTCCTGAAAAAAATGACACCTGAAATCAAACCTAGGATTTTTGGCATTGAGTGCCAATGTTACACCACTGAGCTGTCAAAGATTTGTCCTGGGCTTAAGGTTATTCTTCACTTACAGTTTAAGTTCATTTTAGTTTCTGACAACATTTTCTAAAAATCTGTGATCAATTATTAAACTACCCCTTAAGTTAGTAAGTTTTGCTCACTTATACATTTTTAACAAATTGTTTGTGTACAACCCAAATCGGTAATAGGTTGCGGCGTTAAAAAATGTTTTAGACATTTTTCAAATATTTTTCATAGCTAAATTATGGTACCCATACATATTTTATTTTCCAAAAATAAGTTTACAGAGCTATGTATCATGCAAATTACTCCTGAGCTATCCATTTTTTTAAAATTCTCTGACCTAATTATGTTGATGTTGAGAAATCATTTATATTTTTGTGTTTGCAGAGTTTTAGAACTTAGCTTCATGTTCTTGTTGGTGTGGTACTACTGCACGCTAACGATCCGTGAGAGCATCTTGAAAGTAAACGGCTCTCGAATAAAGGGCTGGTGGCGCCTGCACCACTTCATCTCTACTGTTGTGTCGGGCGTCCTCCTCATATGGCCCAACACGGCCGTGTGGTATGAGTTCCGTGGCCAATTAATGTGGTTCAACGTTTATGTCAGTAAGTCACTGCCTCTACAACTATATTGGTTAAATTGACAATCAACTGTGTACTCAAAATATTGAGTGTTTATATTTAAAACATTTACTTTTTAACACTTGCTATGTGTTACCAGAAGATATAGTATTAGGAATGAAGATGTAAGGTCTAGAGTTGGGGTACAAGGGGTACATGAGATAGTAGAGGAAGCTAGGATGAGATGGTATGGACACGTAATGAGGTTGGGAGAGGAGAGGATTCCAAGAAGATTAATAGATACGAACTATGTAAGGAATAGACTGCAAGGGAAACCAAGGTAGAAATGGGAGGAACAGATGGCAGAAAGTGTGCGAGTGATAGTAGGAGAGTGGAAGGACAGAGGGAGAAGGCATTTTACCAAACAAACTCGGCCACAGGCTGGAAACAGTTCATGATGATGAGGATGAGTTACCACATTTGGTGATTAAAATAAGTTGCTATGGATCCTTTGTACGCTTGAATCCTTAAACCTTTGACTTGTCATTTACCTGGTCTATGTGTACCACCATGATTAATACATAATTGTACCTCCCTATACTATGATGCCGTGCTTGTCATTGTATCTGTGTATTGTGGTATGTTATGGCATCAAAATACGTCAAAGGGTATTTAGGATTTAAAGCTTCAAAAAAATTTAAATTCAAGATTTGGGGGGAAAAAAGAATCTTAATTTTTTCAGAGCTATTATGGAGCTTTCTTGTGGTTTGTAAAAACATTTGACTATAGAACAACCCTAACAAACATCCCAAACTTGCAAGCATCACTCTCTTAGCGAAATTAAATGCAAGCATTAATCACTTAATCCTCTCACTGGTTATCCCATGGTTTCCACCTGCAGCATCTACTGATATAATTTACGCATCCCACCATTTCCACGGGCTCGTGTTTATTTATGTTCCTTTACTTTGGTAGCCCGCAATTTCCCTGTTCTCGCTGCTTAGAATGCTGTTGAATCTAAAACTGTATTCCTACTGTGTAATAGTTTTTGCTAACTACTGTGTGCCACAAGTGTTTTTTGACTGTATTGTCTTCAATCCTTTCACTGTTCCCTTCTGAATGAATATTTTATTAAATATTTGAGTAAATATAATGTAGGGTCTATATATTAGCTTGATAATAAAGGCATTTTTTTAAATGAGTTAAATGAAGAGATGTTAGAAACATACAAATTTAAGTGATTAAAACTATATGTGACATTAAATAATTGTGTTAAAGGTTTAATATTAATGGGTTTTTATTTTTAAATATATAATTGACCATAACTAAGAGAGAAAAAAAATTGTTAAATCAAATATTTGGAAAAAAATAAACAGGCAGAGGCTTAATGAAATCAAATGCAATCATCAATCTTTTAATATAAACTGTAGCATGAGGAGCTCTTATTTTTCCCCTTAGACTTTGGTTTGTGGCTGCAGGAGAAACTGACAATCACCTTAAACTCCACATGAGTTTGTTAACTTCTAGCAATGGTGTCGTCCTGACTGGTAATTTTATTGCCTGTTAACTCTGTACTAAGCTCCACTATCACAAGGTTTCATTATATTTATTGTAACATTGATAAACTTTCAGATTATCTATCAAAGTGTTTATGCATTCATGTTAATTTTTTTTCTCTCTTGTCATCTTAGTCTTCCTTTTGAGTTGGACTTTCAATAGAACTGTTTTTTTTCTTTCTAATCCCGTTTTACTACCTGTTTATGCTATACACATAAATGGAAAAGTTTGGAAATTTTGTGTACCAGGCACAAGTCGGGGGAATTTTCAAATGTCATCACATGGTTTTAAGGCAGCGGTTGTCATCCTACAGCCCGCGAGTCTGACCCGGCCCATCGACTGATTTTATCTCGCCTTTAAAATATTTAGCATACAGACATTTGAGAAATAGGTAGTTGAATTTTTTTTCTCAATATTTTTTTTCATATAGACCCACAAACTTATTTTTAAACTCATAAAGAGAAAAAGAAAGTTGTTGATCCCTGGTCCAAGGCGTCATTCTGGATATACTGAACTGCCAATGACTGGGAGATTGAGGTTCAAATATTGGTTGGGTGAAATGAGGATGATCGTTCCATCCCAGGGGTTCAGAATATGTCCGAACACGTGAATGAGGTTTGGAGGAAATTAAAGCAGTTCTGGGGAAATTTGGGGCAGGGAAAAGTCCAACGATTTCGTTAACTTTTTAATACATTCTGGTTCTGATAGGATAGTTTCATTTACATGAAAAACAAAGGCCGATGACACTCAATGCCAACATTATCAGTATGTGTTATAGTGAAGTAGTGTCAGTGTAAGCATAAAGAGTTGTGGTGTCTAGAATGTGTCAGAGTTATAAATAAGAAGTCGGAGGTTGAGATAAGGGGCAGAGGAAATATCTAATAATTCAACCTGGCTAATGGCATGATTGAGTGATGAGTCATCAGTCACCTACCCTACCACAGGTGTTTGGTAGCTATGGAGGTCAGGCGGTGGAGGGTAGGGAAGGGTGAGCGATGTTTTGTTTTAGTTGGAATTCAGTCACCCGTTATATCGCAGCCTAATTACATGATGATGTGTGCAAAGTTTATTTAAATTTGTGATATGTGTATTGTAATAATTGTGTAGCCATGAAATTGTTGTTTATAGTGGACCTATTAGGGTTTGTACATCATACAATAGATAAATGTTTATAAAAAATTAGATGGATTAGTGAAACAAATGTTTATTATGTTGACCTTTAAGAGCAAACAAGACGTCAACTGTGCTTATTGTGAATGGCATGGCAGACGTGATAAACTTGGATATCACTTATCTAAAAAAATCCCCAAATAAAACCTAGAAGTAAGGATCAAGAATATTGCGAGTTTAATAAAACGTAACTTATGTGATCAGGAAAAACTCATGATCGTAAATAGCGATAGTATTTCCCCTAGTGTGGTTGATAGTGTTAGACTGTACAGTAAGGGTGAGTTTACAAAAAAAAATGAAAAATTCTATGAAAATCAACAATTAAACCAAGGCTTCCCGGAATTACACTCCATAGCCTCTTACTATCAAGATGTAAAATTAAATGCTGGTACCGGTAAGCCTATTGGTATCAATGAACAATTAATAACAATTTGTAATGCACATAAAGAAATGGGAAGATTGCCATTTCTAGGACACAACTAATTTTTTTATAAGGTACTATAAAAATAACTATGATTAAAAATATATATAAATTTGAATTTTACAAACCATTTAGTAGGTAATAATCCTTGTTCCTTTCAACATCTCTCAAATATTCAATGTTTTATTTTGAATGCTATGGTTTTCGGGGGAATTTTTATGAAAATGTTATGTTCTGGGGAAATATTGGAGCTCTGAACATATTCTGCACCCCTGTTCCATCCTCCCTCCACACAAATACGAGTACCCTTCTTAATAATTCACACCTTCACATCCCTAATCCCCAACACATTAGCATAATTATTACATATGCGCATAACCCAAACGTTTGGTAAGAGGTGGTGATAAACAAATTTACATCCATCACTGTTTCCAGTCTGGGTCAGTTTTTTTTATTCAAACCATATATCTACCACTACAGGCTTGCTTAGCCTGCCGTAGCTTTATATGTCTTATAATATAACTTAAGACTAGGACAGGCACAACATCCAATCCTTAGCTGTTAATTCATCACTGTGAAAGGCTAAACCCACATTTCACCAATGATACCATTTTCGGCCATGCCGAGAATCAAACCCGGGACTCTTAGCTCAGTAGACTGATATGCTACCAACTGAGCTAAGGAGTCAGATGATGATAAAAAATAAGTCACCAAAATATTTGAATATCTTTATAATTATTTCCTAGATACTAAGTGTATGAACACCAAGTGTAGAGTATTAGGTTTATCTCCAATTCATAGGATTTTATAAAGAGCACCATCATTATGATAATCATGAACGTCTTTCCCCCCAATTTCATCATTCTCCTTGTGATGCTTTCCTTTTCCACCCTCATTACATGTCCTTACCATATTTTACATATTTGGTTTTAATAACCAAATTGTGTCAAGAATTAAAAACTAATTGAATTTTTCGTATATTTGCATATAACATAAAATATAGCGTACTAAAAATTAGTTTTTTTAAAGCTATAGTTATACAAGACTGTAGCTATGTGCAAAAAAAAAAGCACTTGGCTCTCTCTCTCAAAACAGTTATTATTACAAAATAGTGTGAAAATGCATATTTTTGGTGGGGAAACAGCAAGGGTATTTTAAAACTTAAAAAGTGTATTGTCCTGAAAAAGAAACAAAGAAAATGTTAGTTCTAGTATTGTGTGTAAAACCAATGACTGCAAAACTGGGGAAGGAATTGATCTCACCCCTCCTTTCCCCCTGGGATAAATTTGCCCCCACATATCTATTTTGGAATACTGATTCCGATATTTTCTCGAATCCTTGAATATATTTTCCTATAATTCTATCTCTAGTAATTTTTTCTAAAATGCTTTGCTCGGCATACATTGATTGCTCGATAACAATTAATGAGACTAAAAATTAAATAGTTGGATACTACTGGATAGATATTGGCATGGCTTTATTAACATTATTATTATTATGCATACAGTGCTTTTTTGGCCGGCAGCTAAGACAACTTGATTTTTAAACATTTATTTCCTAAAACGAGGATTTTATTGTAATATGAAATTTTTGTTGGCAACTTCTATAAAGTGATATAAACGTTGAGCTAATCAGGGCTATAAAGTCTGTCAAATTTTTTTTTGGGTGATAATTTTTTATTTTATACTTTTTTTTATTCTCTAGCACCAATATTTGTAATTAGGATTGAAAACTTTATTCAAATATAAATTCAAAATTTCAAAGAAGTTTCCTCTGACATAATCATTATTGTAGAATGTTACTACAGTAAATATTTTATTACTAATTAATAGATTTTAGATATTTCTGAGTCTGACACCTTAGCTTAGTTGGTAGCATGTCTTTACTGAACTAAGGGTCTCAGGTTTGATTCCCGGCATGGCCGAAAAATTTATCATTGGTGAAATGTGGGCTTACCCTTTCACAATGATGCATTAACGGCCTGGGACTGGATGTTGTGCTTGTCCTCCCTTTCACATTGATGAATTAACGGCTGGGGACTGAATGTTGTTCTTGTCTCTCCCTTTCACATTGATGAATTAACGGCTGGGGACTGAATGTTGTGCTTGTCCTCCCTTTCACAGTGATGAATTAACGGCTGAGGACTGAATGTTGTTCTTGTCCTCCCTTTCACATTGATGAATTAACGGCCTGGGACTGGATGTTGTGCTTGTTCCCCCTTTCACAGTGATGAATTAACAGCCAGGGACTGGATGTTGTTCTTGTCCCCCCTTTCACAGTGATGAATTAACAGCCGGGGACTAGAAGTTGTGCTTGTCCCCCCTTTCACAGTGATGAATTAACAGCCGGGGACTAGAAGTTGTGGCTGTCCTAGTCTTTAAGTTAGATTATAAGGCATATGAAGCTATGATAGGCCTAGCAAGCTGTAAGGGAAATCATATGGCTTGAATAAAAAACTGAGTCTGGCCACAGTCTGCTAAAGTAGTTTGAGTAGGTACAGTAGAACAATAGAAGAGTTAAAGTCAAAAGTTTGGTGTAACCACTCCATAGCACTGCACATGATGCTCACAGTTAAACCATACAACCATAGGATAAACTAATAGTTTCATTCTCTTAGGTTTTGTGCAATACCTGCAGTTTCGATACCAGCGTGGAGTGTTGTACCGACTCAAAGCCCTGGGAGAGCGCCACAACATGGACATCACCATTGAGGGCTTCCACTCATGGATGTGGCGGGGACTCAGTTTCCTTCTCCCGTTCTTGTACACGGTGTACATGTTCCAGTTGTACAACGCTTACACGCTCTACCAGCTGAGCTACCACCCAGACGCCACATGGCAGGTTAGTGTTGGTACAACACTTACACACTTTAACAGCTGGACTACTGCATGGCAGGTTAGTGTCAGTACAACACTTACACACTCTACCAACTGAGCTACAACATGTCAGGTTAGTGTCAGTACAATACTTACACACTCTACCAACTGAGCTACCACTCCATACTACATGTTAAGTTAATTATCACAGTCACATTTTATCAGTTGTTTAGTTGTCAATAATTCAGACTATTTATATTGCCAAAATAACTATTCCTGGTAGTTAACGTTCCCTTTCCGAACACAGAACTATACTATCATATTTTTCTATTGCTTATTAGATGTGTGCCAAGTCCACTTTTTCAAGTTCAAGTGAGCCCAAATAAAATATATGAAATATTTTTGAACTCTAAAAGAGATTTGAATATTTTCTTTTTAGTTTTGTGTTTGGAAAAAATGTAATTTGGAGCATTATTTATATATCTTTATACATTAGAATCATTTACAAAATGTTTTATTGTGCAAATTATTTGTAATATTTCATTCTAAGCTTATGAATCCAAATAATATCACAACTTGCACTTCAATTACATCAGATATTTTAGGATGTAATGTATAAAATGATAGAAAAATGAAAATTTCTTTGGGGAAAAACATGAGTAATAGTTGACCATTGTAACAAACCTTTTTCATATATAGATGCACAGAGATGACACCCTTAGTTAAGTCAAAAATAAGAGAATGTCAACCATTCTAAAAACAGGATACAAAGTAACTAAAAACGCCACAATATGGCGCTAGTGGCACATGAATAACATTATTATTATTATTATTATTATTATTATTAGCACCGCGTCTTACAACTCGTTCGGGTTATACACACTTACGCTAATGTGTAATGGTAGGGTGATTGTGAGATGAAATGAAGGACCTACAGTTTAACGTGGAATCCGAACCACGGTGGAGGCCTGGCATTCCTCACATTCACAAGATGTCTTGTCAGAGGTGAAGGAAGGGTTTGGTAATCAGCACATGAATAACAAACACATTGAATTACAGTTCTAACACGAAACAGCTTAGACTCTCAATAATTAAGCTTAAATTCAGTATTTTAACTGTCTTTATTCTAATTGGCAAGGCTTCATTTTTGGAAAAGCCAGAATTTTTTTTCAAAGCCAAATCTGAATTTTTGCTCATAATGAATGCCATATTGTAACATGCTCTAGGCACTTTATTTCTTAGGGTGTATATCACTGTCATATTTCTTTAACATTAGCTTTTTGTGAAATATAAGATAAAAGAGTTGACACCACCTTTGATAAAAGTTGTATTATTACATCACATCACAGTTTATTAAAGGTTTATACAATATATAGTAGCCCCATGGCTTCTTTGGTGCTGACTGACAGCTCACAGCTGACTTCCGCCAGTCAAAATTTAGGTATATACCTAAATTTTGACCGTCAGAAGTGACAGCTGCTAAACACATGTTTCTTTCAGCTCATATGATTAGGCATAGGGATACATAATTTGTTCTGGTAACTTTTAAAAGCTTTTAGCTGTCAGCTGTCAATCAGCAACAAAGAAGCCATGGGGCTACTGTATGTGATTACATTCAATATAAGCACAATCATGCCAAAAAAAAATTTACTAATGGACCATGACATTTTTAGAAATATGGTCAGAAAGTTGCTTTAGTAACTAAAGAAAAAAAACATTCTGTTATAGCCTGAGTGTGAGGCTCATGCCATCATAATCACCCTCCTTGAAATCCTCCTCTTTTCCATCCACTTCACATATCCATACCACTTCAATCTCACCTTCTCTATCCTCTCTCGCAGGGGTTCCTCCTTCTACCTTCATACTTTATAATTACTTTTTTAATTGCTTTAATGTACAGGTTAAACTTTCAGATTTTGTAACTGTCTTCAATAAAACCTTAGCTTATGTTCAATAAAAACAAGGTAGAGCTTTTGTAAAATATCTTTGATGGATTGTCAAAGATGCATCATATTTCTTTGATTAAATATATTTTATATAAGAAATAGACATGATCATTGTACACAGTTTCCTGCCATTGGCAGGGTCTGTCTCAATCATACGTCCCTTCATTTACTCCCACCACTTATATTCCTCCCTGCTGACGCAATCCACTTCGCTCATCTTCACACTCTTGTCCCCAGGTCTTTCCCTTGGCCTCCTGCCCACTACATCCGTTTAAAACATCCTCATTGGAATCCTCCCCTCTTCTATCTTAAGAGAGATATGACAGTATAATACCAACCTCAAACACGCACACCTTTTTTTGAATATTTGTAAACTTGCTGCCACCAGGTTCCGTTTCTCGCGTTGATGTTCTTTGTATTGTTCCTGGGAAACATTGTGACTACATCCATGGTGATCCCGCAGAAGTTGCACGAGCGAATGAAGCTCACCTACCAGTTGGGCTTGGATCGTATCCGCAAGTACCCCACTTCTCCTGTCAACACTAACAAGACTGTGGTGAGGACCCTTGCCTAGCAATGTGACCCGCTACAGTGGTCACATTGTCTAAGACTTTCCCGCTACATTGAAATCTCTTAATAGAAGACACCTTCCAGGATAAAATTAATTTATATTTGGAAAAATATATAAGGGAGATTTCACTGTAGTGGACATCACTGGATGATCATTTGACACACATGTGGACCACAAGTATTTGTTTCTCAAGCACTAAAAGACAGCGTCCTTTATAAGGAGTGTACCAGTACTCGGAAATTCGAGTTCGAGTACAGTTTTAGTAGCTATTTTGAACTCAAATCAGATTTTTATAAAACTAAAAAATTCAATACTTGGAATTTTCGATCTGTTTCTCAAAATCTCCTGATTTATTAATTTTATTCAATTTTAAGCTATGGTTTCATAGCAAAGAATCCTTCAATATTCTATTTTGTCTAATTAAAAAAATTGCCCACCTATGATAAATTTATCTAAAAATTTGAATTAGTCTGATTATAAGTTTTTCACAAAAAAAAAGTAATTCCTAAAAATAATGTGTTTGTGATTATTAATGGTTTATGCATAGGTCTATACAAGAATTCAACCTGAAATATTTCTTGTACAACTATTGCTATATCTACTCTAACTCTAGAGAAAAAAATTCGTTTTCATTCAAACTCAACTTGAAGTGAAAAATGGCTACTTGCATCGTCACCGCTCAATCCCCCGACCCAGGTTTCATTCTATCGGAACTCATCAGGGAGGAGTGTGAAATGTGCAACGCAACTTCCTAAAAGAGAAATCCAAAAAAACAACAAAAGGGGAGAAAAAGGAAAATGATAAAGAATGATGGAACACATAGATAGGAACATGTAAAAGGTATAACATAAAAGACAAACACAGGAAAAGGACATTGGTTACGAATATATAATGATATAACTCTATAAGGAAAACCTCTTTTTGCTTTATGAGGTAATTGTATTATCTATATGTTCTATCATTCTATACTATTTTCCTTTTTATCCTTTTTTTTGTTTTGTTTTTTCTTTTAGGAAGTTGCGTTGCACATTTCACACTCCTCCCTGATGAGTTCCGATAGAATGAAACCTGGGTCGGGGGGATTGGGCGTTGACGATCAATTTTCTTTAAGAGACATCCATTACCTCTTTGTCCATTGGCAGCAGTGTAGAGTGTGAACTGTGTTGTTCTTTTCATTGTAAAGGCCATATTGTATTCGTCACCCTTTTATATGTTTCTATCCACCTTTCCTATACCTTCTTCCAAATATAATACAATTACCTCATAAAGCGAAAAGAGGTTTTCCTTATAGAGTTAAACATATAATAGACATTTTATCTAATAAATGTACCACAAACTAAAATCATATCAAGTGTTATTACAAAAAAGAACTAAAGTGCAAGCGCCTTCTAATAAATGTACCACAAACTAAAATCATATCAAGTGTTATTACAAAAAAGAACTAACGTGCAAGCGCCTAAACTCTCAAAAGATGGAACCAAAATAATGACAGATCACAGATCAAAATAAGTGCGCTGAGATGGGTGTATTTATCTATCGTGCATCCTCTGATATATTGTCATTTTGACATCATGTGCTGGCTGGCTATAAGCTTAAATGGAATCTTAGTATTACCAATATTGGCACCTACACCAATTTTATCAGTACCCTTAGGCTATACTTAATTTCAACATTTTATTTTTCATCTATATTCAACCTTCCCAACTCCTAACCCATTAGCTTAATTAGTACTTAAGCGTATAACCTTAACAAGTAGTAAGACACAGTGCTAATTATTTGTTTGTTTTTCATCTTAGGTTTCCGAAGAAACTAACGCTGCTGCTTCTTCTGACTCCAACAAGCTGAACAAGTCTGAGTAGACCACTTACTTTATGATATTATGTAAACACCTGATTATGATTAATGTTAGAGATAAAGTAAACTTAGTGTTAATGTAAGTGGTTAATAAAGTCAAACTGTCTGTACGGGATTAAGTACCATGTACAATGTTGTAATGAGTAGTGTTAAAGTTTAGTTGTGTTTGTTTATGGTTAAATGGAAGTTATATATTTCACTGTGATGGGTGTGTGTGTGTTTGTTTGTTTGTTTGTTTGTAATTTGAATTTACAAAAATGATTTTATTAGTTTTATTCAGGGAGGAACAATTTATGTGTTTAAAAGAAGTCAAATATGCCATTGCCGTTTACTTTTGATTTTGTTGCCATTTCTTGGTTAAATGTGCTTTAAATAGATTAGTATTGAAGACTAAGTTGATAGATAATACCCAGTTATTTTTTTTTAACTATAAATAATGTATTTTAGATGGGGTTTTGAAGTTAAATCACCAATTGTTTTTCTTCCGGTTGATTCAACATCATGAACTGTTTTCAGCCTGTGGCAGGTTCAGTTAAAGTAAAATGTCTCCATCTTCCTCTTTTCTTCCACCATTATTCCTCCTTTATTCAGGTCCATTTTTCTTCTATCACTTACAAACTTGTTATCCGCTCGTTCCTCCCATCTCTTTATTAGTCATCCTTGCAGTATTTTCCCTACATATTTTCATCTCCATGATTCTCCTTGAGATCCTTTTCTTTTACATCCTCTTTACATGTCCATACAATCTTACTCTTGCTTCCTCTACTATCTCACATTCTCCAAGATGCCCATATCGTCTTGCCTTTGCTTCCTATACTCTCTCATGTACTCGCTGAGCTCCTATTCTTTCCCAGATAACTTCATTCCCGTGGCCTCCATTTTCCTAGTCTCTTATATTCAGTGTCCATGTTTATGCTGCTTATGTAACTATGAGTTCAGTGAATAGATAATGGCATCCGCCCATGGAACCCACAGATTTTCTTTTATTTCAAAATCTAATTAGTTTTTAAATATATTAAACCAAGTTGAGTCATTTTAAATTGCTTTGTGCCTCTTAGTCGAGAAAGTTAATCTTGTCGCCTACCATAGTGTTTTCTACGCACCAATAACCCTACTCGTCAACTTTTGAGCACATAGGAAATCAGTTATGATGATTAATTTATTGTTAAAACCCATTTTGGTGGCCGCATGGTTCAAGGTGTTATTATCGCACCAGTATTGACTGCCTAAGACATGGAGATTCAGGTTTGATCTCACTTGGATGTAGTGAGGATGGTTTTTCTTAACTGGATTTCCACTCTCCCGCCACACAAATGTGAGTACGCTTCCTTTGAATTCAACCTTTCTAATCTCTAACAAATTAGTGTAATTAGTATATAGCCATATTATTGGAGCAAGTAGTAAGACGTGACACCAAAAAAAGTTGTTTAAGTCTAAGAAAACCCAAGGTATTAAGATAATTAATTTTATTTGTATCTTATCATTTTTACTGATATCAACATTTGATATTAAACAATATCTATGTTAGATATCAGACATTCATGTCACTGATATTTATACATAAAGAGATAACTGGGTATCATTCTTTCAGTCTGCACTCCCCTGCACATAACATTTGGAAGAAAGTTCGGCAAAGATGGATAGAAACATATAAAAGGGAAAAAACACAATATGGCTATTACAACATGATATTCATCCCTTTTACATGTTCCTATCTTTGTTTCCTTCTCGTTTTGATTGAATGAAACCGAGGTCAGGAATTAACTATCAATTTTACTCAAGATGCAGGCATTATCTATTTGTTCAGTGGCAGCACTATAAAGTGTGAACTGTGTTTTTATTTTAATTGTAAACGCCGTATTGTGTTCAAGATTTAAATAGCCATAGCTATTATATTTGTTTTAGTGAGGATTTATTCTCATCTAGACATCCTATTCTGAAAATTGAAAAATGACACCTGGACATGGGAATCAAACTCGGAACCTTTGGCTTAGTATGCCCATGCTCTAACCACTGAGCTATCCAGTAATTGTCCTGTGCCCAGGGTCATTCTTCACTTATATTTTAAGGCAGAGTTTATGATGGATATGCGGAAATCGTCGGCTACAAATGTGTGGTTTATTAGGATCACGAGCTATCAGATAATGCAGCCACCTTCGACTACGTAGTTGGCTTATTGCTGCCACTTGTACAATTATTATAACTGTAAAGGATCACATATTTAAAAATCAAATAGCCAAAGCTATTATAGTTTTTAAACCTATAATAGCTTTGACTATTTGATTCTTAAATATGCAATCCCCTACAATTATAATAATAACTGTACAAGTGGCAGCAATAAGCTAACTACAGAGTCACCTGTGGCTGCATTATCTGATAGCTCATGATCCTAATAAATCACACATTTGTAGCCGACGATTTCCGCATATCCATCATAGAGACTGCCTTAAAAAATGAGTGAAGAATGACCTTGGGCACAAGACAATTTTTGGATAGCTAGAAGATTAGAGCATTGGTGCACTAAGCCAAAGAATTCTGGGTTTGATTCCCATGTCCAGGTGTCATTTTTCAATTTTCAGAATGTGATATCTAGATGGAATAATCCGCACTAAAAGCATACATAATAGCTTTGGCTATTTGATTCTTAAAACTTAATTCGCTAACAAATCTAGTTAAAATTGTGTGAAACAAAATACTGTCATTGGTTCAGAAATTCACAGAGAAAAAAAAAGTCAAATATATTTTTTTTAGTTATTTGGTCCAGCTATTGTTCTCATTAGATAAGGAAAATGGTCACTTGACATTATAAAGGTAAATACTTGTGTTGTTTGAAATTCAAGTATGCCTGGCTATTCTTTTGTTATTCATAATCCTGTCACCTTTCACATACTTATTTTCCAACATTGCTAAGTGCAAAATTAATAAAATTAGTTTGATAGATAGAAAATGGGGATTATTTTAAGTAAAATTGTGCCTTTATGGTTGAAGTTATCCTATCTTATTTCAACATATTCCTTAAATGGTGTCCAATGGATGATTGAAAATCTAGCATACTACTATTGTAAAAAAATCGGTAACTCAATTTGTTTGATGTACTGTTTAAATTGTGACAGTTTTTGTACATTCTAGCCAATGGGGCAAAGTTATATCGAATGTTTGTTTAGGTTCATTTGCTAATGAAGTTCACTCCAGGTCCATATTACTAGGAATATTATTTAAACGACCGATATTTAGTTTGATGAAATATTGTCTCGTGTTTGTTTTGTTTATAACTGAGTAGTTTGTTCAACAAGGCTGTGCATAGTTTTAGGAAAGGGAGGGCTTTTTTTTGTATGAAAACAACTATTTATTCTGTTTTAAATATACGGCGAAATGAGCGATAAATATTGTTTGAGGTGAGCAGCTAATGATGCTGAAAAGAAACACCCATTGAAGGCACGTCTTACCTTCTCCTGCCTGAGGGCTTTATAGGTTACCGTTGAGTTGGCCAAGGGCTATACATGAGGTTTATAGGACTCGTTAATGTTCAAATATAATAAAAATATGGACTAACACTTCACATTTATTCTTACATACAAAATACAATATGGTTGCAGGTGTACCAATACTGTTTTTCTGTCATATTCTTACATTCTTTAAAATTATTTTACTACTCTGTTAGTATTAGATATAAACAATACTTACAGTTTTGTAAAACTTATAAGAAATTAACATCCATTTAAGTCCTCAAGGACATTGTCCCTTCTAGAATCTGATGGAGTTAATCCAGAAACTTATTTACAGTGTCTACATGGGGTGGTATGTGTGATATAGGTATATCAATACTTTACATTTTACATCCATTATTGTTTCCAGCTTGTGGCCCGAGTCATTTTTGTTATTCAAGTCATATATTTTCCACTACCGGCTTGCTAGGTCTTTCCTCCCCTTTATATGCCTTATAATCTAACTTAAGATTAGTACAGGCACAACATCTAATCTCCGGCTGTTAAATCATAAATGTGAAAAAGTAAACCCGTATTTCATCAATGATAAATTGTTTGCCATGCCGGAAATCGAACACGGGACCCTTAGTTCAGTAGGCAGACATGCTACTAACTGAGCTAGGGTGTCAAATTATATCAATACTTGTATATCCTAATGTTTTCAGAAGTTTTTACTTGTATGATCAGATTTAGTGACATTTTTTGTCTGGTTAAAGTAATATTTTACTCTCTTTGGTCGTGTGCTGCAATTTTTGGGGTAAACTCTATTTTGTCGTTTCACCTCATGCAACATTTATCACTTGTAGCCTAAGAGAATACAAGAACTTGTTTAAGAAGTCTCTCCATAGTGGAGTGTAAAATAACATTGTTAGAACACGTATTTGTATGACAAGACAATGGTCTGTCTCAGCTTCTCACTCTGGCGATGAGAATTCTGGACTATTGCATGTTCTTGTCCAAGTTTAATTATAACCGGCTGGCCTCTTTATGTATGCCTACCTCATTCATATTTTTTTACAGTGGAAATATGGTTTTTAGTTAGAGAAAGGTCTAATCCAATTAATTTTATGTGTGAATTTAAATCTTAGAAATAAATATTAGTCATAGAAGTTTAACAACTATTCCTACATTTATTGGTGGGACTTTATATTTACATATTTTTTTTATTAGCTGTTAAAATGTTACTTCAATGTCAGTTTCCTTATAATCTGTGTTTACTTGATTGATGACTTACGGTCGGTCTTTTACTTCTTTCACCAGAAAACTAAAAGTCCAAAACTCATAATTTTCCTTGGTTTTCAGCCTGTGGCTGGGTCATTTTAGTAAAATGTCTCATCTTCCTTTGTCCTTACATCATTCTTGCTCCTTTATTTGCTTCCATTCTTCTCTTGCATGCACACTTGCTGTTATTTGCTCCTCTCATCACTTTCAAGGTCTCCCTTGTATTTTTCCCCAAATACTTCATCTCCATGATTCTCTTTGGTGTTCTCTCCTTTTCCATCCTCATTACATGTTCATACCATCTCTCTTGTTTGCTCTACTATCTCATATACTCCTGTTTCTCTTGGTGACAGCTAACATGCTCTCCTTGTCTCTCTTACAGCCAATGGCCATGCTGCATATGTACAGAGTACATCCTATACAGCTCTTCTTTACACTTTAAGGGAATTTCTCTAATCCAGAGAAAGTCTTTAGCGTATCAAAGCTTATAACGTACAAAACATCTCTTCTTCACACAGATTAAGTAAATTATCACCAGTCAAAAAAAAGTCACCAAAACACAATGTATGCTCGTTGAAATCCATGATTTATCATTTCCAAAGCCTATTTTTATTTAGTTATGTTAAAGTATGGATTTTGTTTAAGGTGGGGATTTGGGAGACACACAGAAAAGGTAAATGTTTTTTAAGTTTTCATACAAAAACAATTGTTTGGTCAAAATAAATAAAGTATTTCTTCAGTAGAAACATAGTTGAATTCTCTTCATGGTGATATTATTAACAGATGTTAAATATGATGTCCTGGAATTTAATGACAACCTTTTCTATTCATTTAAAAAGTTTGTTGTCTAATGACAGATATTCAACAACTGTTGATATCACCATGAGAATAAAATCAAACTATGTTTCTACTGGAGAAATATTTTATTTATTTTGGCCAAAAAAATGTTTTTCTCTAAAAATTGCAAAAACCCTTTCTCACGTCCCCTACACTCCCACCCTGACAAAAGGGGGCTCAATGGCTGAATTATTTTTCTTATGTGCTTATAATAATTACAAAACAGTGGAAAAAGAAAGAGATTAGGAATTGATTTAAAATTTCAAATCATCTAGGCTTGGCAAATGTTTTCTCGATAAACCTCAATTTTGTCAGAAGGTGTGCGATTTCAAAATGTTTAAGGAACGCTTCAACTTAGGTCGTTTTATTTATCAAAATACAAATAAACCATTTTGTTCACTCAACTATTTTCTCTGGTGTGAATGCGTTGTAAGCTTTTGTTCCAATCATATTTAATTCCTTCAATCCACCTTGTATGTACAATTATGTCTTAAAAAATTGAAAATAGGTTTTCCCTAAAGAGTTATTTTTCATGTTTTTTAATCGTAACTATTCATTCAACCTTAGTGTGCCTGAACTAGAAAATGACATTCTTTGGTCTGAAACTGCAATATATGTATGCATTTTTTTAAATGAGCATTTATTGTACACTATGTTTACCATGAAAGAAATCAATCTCATCTTGACCGATTTTACTACAAAATCTTACCTGTTAAATCATAATTGAACCAAACCAGGTAAGCTATGGTCTTTCTGGCTAAATGAAGAGTACATAAGTACATTAATGTGTGTATATTTTTTATATGGAGTGCAACCGGCACAAATTCATAGTTTTTCTTATATTTAGTTTTTTAATTGCCGAGTGCCTTTTTTGTATTTTGAACACCGATGATTATGGTATTCTAGCTCTACATATTTGATGTTTTGATATTTCTTTGCCCAGAAATCTGTTATATTTTCTTTTTGTCTAAAGTAAGACCATAATGCAATTGTAATATGAACAACAGTCACTTTGTGGAACATACGTTGAACTGTTGTCTTGTTTTGGGCAGCTATGAGTGTAACATTCTCAAGACCCACAGGTTTGTTGTTTGTTTACATTTAATTTCCTAAATTATGTATTGAAGTAGAAGATTGATAAGAATATTTTTGTGCTTGAAATAAAAGTTGAAAGTCAAAATTATTGTGCTTTGATTAAAATAAAATCCTCTGGTAGAATTGAATTGTACCTGCTATTTTATTGTGTTTGTTAGGCAGATTAACATTGTTATGTCATAGAACATAAAGTATCATTAATAGCTGTTGAATTAATAGGCACTGGTTGCTTAGAAAGAGATTCAAATTCATATTTTATTATTTTGGGTGATCTAATGAGCTGTTTCTGAATGGATTGATTATATAAGAACAAAACTTAAAAACTAGCATAATTCTAGAACCCAGTTCCACAACTGTTAATTCATTATTGTAAAATAATTAGAACAAAACTTACAAAACAGCTTAATTCTATAATCCAGTTCCACAACTTATTTAACTACTGTAAAGGAATTTGAATAAAACTTACAAACTAGCCTAATTCTAGAACCCAATTCTACAACTTGATCTATTGCTGTGAAAGGGGAAGCCTCATTTCCAACAATGATACATTCTCGACAATGCGAGGAAGCAAACCCTTAACCTTTAATACATTTTTTTTTACCCAATACTGTTTCCAGCCTATGTCCTGGGTAGGGTTACCATGTCACAATTTTCAATTGCAGGACAGATTATTTAGGCTAATATTTAACATTTTTTAAACGGTTTACCTTATGCTTGTGTAGATAATGTTGAAGCTGTGTTGGTTACAGGATGATAATTGTCCACAGCACTTACTTTACTTTTAAGAGAAGAAATGCATTCTTCTCTTGCAACAGGTATTTGTAAATTTCTTCGCAAATTATGTGTTTATAGTATTTTACCACAAAGATCCCTTTATCTGAATGTCAACAAGCGATTTCTTTCTTTAGTCCACTGATTGTTGATTAGAGAGAACACCTTTTCAGTCATTACATTGCTGCTTGGAATTGGAAAGGAAAACTGACAAGTTTAAAGAAGTTCACTAAATGATTCAATGCTATTGTTATGTTGGAAGAGTCCACATCACTACTTATCAAATAAAGATAAATTCTTATCTACACCAAAAATACTACCATACTTTTGAAAATTGCAAAACTGATCAAAATGTTTTGAGGCATCTATGGTCCCATCATTCTTTTGCAGATACTCCAGAAAAGGGAGGATTTCATCAAAAATTATGTCTAATATTTTGAAGTTTAGCCCATTGGAAATAGTCAAATTCCTTCAAAGGATTCATCCTTTTTGTAGATATTCAATGCAGACTTCATAAAAATCTACAATTTTTTCTGAGAATATATAGCATTCTTGTTGCAAACCCCTTTCTGAGAGGGACTTGGCAAAGATTGTTTAAATTTTAGAGGCATACATTTATTGTCCAATCTGTCTTTTACAGAATTTAATGCTGAAACTAAGAGATTATTGACTTCAACAGAATTCTTTTCTTTTTCAATTGCTGAAATTTTCTTGTGAAAAACATGCATGTTAGAATGAAGAAACCATAGATAAAGTTCAGAGAATTCATTTTAAAAGAAACATCAAATCATATTAGGAACATATTTTGTTGACTGAGAAAGAAAATAATCTTTCAATGCTCGAAATAGTTTGATTAATCCTTCTACTGCTGGAAATAAACTTAGCCATCGAGCATGGGCATTGTTGGAGGGGTGGGGGTGCGCACACGTCCCCCAAATAACTGCCCCCCCCCCTCACCCCCAATAATTAAAATAATTTCGATTAATAATTCACCTACATGATACATTTTAGTTAATTAAACTGTATAATGGAACTTGTGCATTACAAAGAGAAAATTCAATTCACAACCCACTCGACTCGGTAACTAAACAATGATAGGGTTTACAACTTTACGTGAAATACTACAGTTTGTTTTCAAATGTGGAGCATCTTGCTTGGCTGCTGCTGGTTTTACCCAACTAGTCTTGCGAGGCAGAGAGAAGTTTCAGCTCTCTCAGATGGCTGAATACATTTGCTTTCCACTGAACCACTTTGCCCTGTCATGATCACAGTGATATCTTGGATTCAATTGATACTAGGATAGTTACTGCAACACTGGTCTTCAGGTCTGAATTAGGGTGAAATACTTTTGGTTCAGTTTTATCCTGTCAATATTTTGAGTTCTTTTTGTTTTATATGTTATTGAATTGGATTTTTGATTTATTAGGGACATGGTTATGGACTCAATTGATGTAAGAAAACTTGATACCCTGCTACATTTGTATCATGGCTCTAAATTCAGAAAAATGACTTATGAACTATATCCATCCTAATGACAATGTTAATTATTTTGTTATTGTTTATTTCTTCTCTTTATTATCAAACAGGATTTTTTATACATTTATTTTGTGGGTTTTGACTTAATGTCTTTTTTGCAATTATATTTCATGTACATAATATATTTTATTGTGACGATGTACCAAAACAATGTGGCAATAAAATTAGTTTTCAATTAAAAATTGTATGTCCCTATCAAAAATGCATAGTTAACGACGCCCATGCACTGAGTTTTGCAATGGTACAATAGCTGTTGATAATTGATTTTAACAAATTCACAGAAGTCTTTTTAAGTTCTTCTGTGCGAATTGTGTATATTATGTGAAAATAATTGAAACATTTTGAGAACTATACTCATCCCTGTGTCAACTGGGAATGTATCAGCACCATGCTGCAAGCAGTTATGCATGATATGGGTTGAACATCCAACAGCTTTTATTTAAATCCCTTTTAATGCAGAAAAAACACTTTCTCTGGGTTTTTGAGCAAGGCCCCCAAAATTGACATTTGCATTGTCTCCACTGAAAGCAATGCACTAGGAAGATATGTTTCTTTATAGTCTCAGAAACATAAGTGGAAATGGTCTCTTGAAGTCTCATTAGAAATGTGTTTAATTCTAATCCTTTAGTCTGAATGCCATTTTCTTTGTAATCAAAATATTGCACTACAGTAGGAAAAAGTTTCAAAGCACCATTACTAGTGTCAGTCCCTAACCCAAAATATGGAACATTGTTATTTAAATGTTTTAGTGAGGATCTATGGAATGAGGGGCAATTACATGATTAATAACAGCTTCTCGTTTTGTCCTGCTACAAGCTAATGTCTTTGCAATTTCGGAATCAAAAATATCACTTTATTTAGTTAAGATGTGCGATCCATAGAATTTTAGGATTAATGATGATGACACTATGAAATGCTGATGCTACCTCTGTTGCCTGAACTTTTTTGTCTATTAAAGAATATTTTGGAGCAAAAAAGGAATCAATGTTGTGTGATACAGCACTATACCTTCCTGATTTTTTTTTTATGTTTTTCGCTATTGATATATCTTCCAAGATCACCAGCACTTTAGTATCCAACTGCTTCAAAAAAATCACATTTCTCACTCTTCCTCAGTTTCTCAGAAAATTTACATTTTCTTTTCCTAGTTTCAGTTTCACCAGATACTCCACTTATAGTTTTAGACATATTTAAATTATTCATACCAAACACTGAATAGAATGATTACCCACCTCGGTGGTGTAGTTGACTAACACGCTAGTCGTGTTGAGCTTGACTGCTGAGGACTGGGAGATCGAGGTTCAAATCTCGGTCGGGTGAACTGGGAGGTTTTTCCTAAATGGTTTTCCACTCTCCCTCACGCAAATGCGGGTTCACTTCCTTTAATTCAACATTCCCAATTCCTAATCCATTAGCGTAATTAGTACTTAAAGCGTATAACTTGAACGGGTAGTAAGAGGTGATGCTAAATAATAATAGAATGATTAATTCAATAAATTGCATCTCTTTCTCTCTTATCTATGATCTCTTTCATTGGCATACGTTCGTAATTTGTACACACTAACTTAAAGCAGTTTTGCCAACAACCATATAAGTGTTGTAGCTAGACTAGTACCAGAAAGTCGCTAGATTGTCGCTAAACGAAAAATTAAAAGTAGTTAAATTTGTTGCCAAACCAAAAATGCATAAATTAATCTGAAACGATAGTAAGATACATCAGTGGACCACCCCAGATCCGGAACAATGTCATTGTTAATTGTGAATGACGGCTAGATAGTTTAGAGCTCTCGTGGACCGAATCAATTCATTATGCATTCTTGCAGTGTGGTAGCTCAAAATCAAAATTCTATATAGCATTAAGAATTAAAATAATGAACATGAACTTTACAGAAAATTAAGGAAAGTCGCCAGTTAAGCCCCTACGTGCTAAAAATGAAAATTAGTTTTTTTTAGACCCAGGGAGGTAGCAAGACCGAAACACAACTTCACAAGTAAATTGAATTAATTTGAAGCAAAAAACAAGACAAGTCTGGATGATGCCTTGATAAAGCGGTGATCTGGATACAATAATTTCATCTCTAATATTAAAAATAGTAACTGGTTGAGTATGTCGCTATACTCCTTGAAGTTCAATAAATTTAATCTTTTTAAGTGACACAATGTAGTGCAAGTTTTAGTTACACGCGAAAAAGTTATTTTCAAGCGGCTACATAGAGCGCAATATATAGTTCCACAATACACAAGTTATTAAATGGTTATCTTTTTTTAGTGGCAATTTACAAATGTAAAGAATATTTTTATTCCAAACAATTTTAAATTAAATAATTTCGATACCGGGTTAAAAGTGCAGATATTAGTAAAGTATCAAAAGGTCGGTATCAATACTAAAAATGCTTGATAATAAGATAAAAGTAAAGATACTGGTATCGTATTAGTAGTACCGGAACATTCCTAGCTAGGCTACATGGAGGTAGCATCATTCATCACGTGGGTGAGCCTGCACGTCATACGCACGCTCTTGCTCTCCTTTAATGTCACTGAGAGATTGATGTCAATCCCGACAGTGTTTTGGACATCAAGGCAAGAAAACGGGCACAGTGATTATTTTAATAAATTACAAACTGATTTTTATACATACTTCATTACTACATATATGGGTTTCAGTATGTTTGACTTGTGAAGAACATAAAAAAAAAGTAAACTTAAATACAGTAGCCCTATGGCTTCTTTGGTACTGACTGACAGCTCATAGCCGACTTCTGACAATCAACATTTAGATATATACCTAAACACATGTTCTTGCAGTTCATTTGGTTTGGCATAGGGATACATAATTTGGTCTGGTAACTTTTCAAAACCGTCAGCTGTGATCTGTCATTCAGCACCAAAGAAGCCATGGGGCTACTGTAGTTACTTAGCAGGGTGTCTACCTGACTATGGCATTGAAATTCCAGTATATTTCCAGTAATTTTTTTTTAAGAAACCCAGTATACATGAAAGGTACTCGGGCAAACAATCCCTATTTCAAAATCATAAAATGATAGAAAGTTAGGGTAGGCCTAGATCAGTCATAGTTAAACATTTTTACCACAAGAATAAAGTGTATTGACGCATATATTCTAGTATATACTAAGGATGGGACCCTAGAACCCACAAGAAATATTCATGGATTCAAGACTCAAATCATAATTTTTTTTAAATAGGTTCCAAGTTTGAGCTATATTTTAAAGGCGTTAAAATAGTTAACTAGTATCTTGTGGTTAGAACCAAAATAATTATAGGAAAAACCTAACAACCAAACCTTTGATTATTAATTTACCATTTAATGTAAAAAAAAAATCAGAAGTGAAGGAAAAAATCCTAGTTATTGGGAAAGTTAAACACTTATGCTAACAATATTTTATAAATTCAAATTTTAATTAGGGGTTTGATGGCAAAATGAAGTTTCAGATTTAAAAAGAGTGTATCCAACCTATTTTAATTCACGTGCATACACACACACATTAAATTTTTTGAATTACTTATACCACCATCGACCTCGGTGNGTGGTCTTGGGGTAAAGTGCTCGCCTCAGGACCCGATGATTGTGGGTCCAAATCCAACAAAGGCCAAAGGATTTTTCTTGAGCGAGAAAAAATCATAGCCCAACATCATTCTGAGGGGAAGTAAAGCCATTGGTTCCATGTGGCATGTAAAATAACCCTGGAAGGTATGTGAAAATACCCCTCCTGGCAAAATTGGTAGGTCATTTCATCTCACTCATAGAACTTTAGAGGTACAAGTAATCAACCTTGATGGCGCAACTTCAAAGAATGATTACTGCCAGGGAGTTTACTCTACCACAAAAACTAACTATTATCCCCACCACCCTTTGACAGTCAATACTTTCCACAAGTTATATTTTTGATAGTGAATTTGTTTAGTAAATATATAGTAATAAAGATATAGGATCTTAAAGGAAAAATAACAAACAAATATTATGTTGATAAAAATTATTTTAAAATAAAGATAATTGCAGTATCTAAAATTATTGAAAACTAAGATGATAAAACCTAAGAACAAAATATTTTTTATAATGTAGACAAAAATTAAAATTTATTCAAACACAACACTTTTTCAATTTTTACATTTCATGTTCTAACACTTCTGTCTCTTCCTTTGCTTTTTGCAAAACTGTTCTTCTTTTCACTTCTAATTTTCTTATTTCTTCAGATGCTGTTTTTCTTTTTTGACTTGTCTACTTCAATCTTTTTCTTTTTTCCAAGCGCTTCTTTCCTTATTCCTGATGCAGTCTTCACAGCATGACTCATCTTTTTTGAAATTGCCATATTTAGAAGTCCCCCGGCTGCAGTGATCACATCATAAGTTACACATTGAGCAATAAGGCTGTCTTCATGTAGGTTTTCAACCAGACATTCTTTTTTCACAGAAAAATTCGCTCAACGGCTGCATTGCTATGGAAGAGAACAAGAAATTTTTTAGTGAAACATTGTAGTTCCTGGGATGCATTTACTGTGGAAAAAATATTTATGACGAACTTATCAAGTTGGTCACCACTTGAGGTGAATTGTTTAAGATAGTCAATAACGTCTTGCTTTGATACAAAGTCCAAGTAGTCTCTTTTTACAACATCAAATTTCACGCTAGATAGTTGTTTCTTGTCTAGTAGGACTTCTAATGCACAAGTTATCATATAAGTCCTAACAGATGGATTGAGCATGACTGCGGGAGAGAGACAACTAGCACTCTTGACAATTTTGTAGGAGAGAGGACACTCATGTAAAAGTTTGTTACAGAGCTCACATAGGAATTTTTGAGAATCTCTTCTGAACTTGAAGTAGCTTGATGTCTTTAATTCCTTTCAAAGCTGATGATGCTGCAAACCCAATATCTACAGTATGGAATGATTTCATGTTGGATCGTTTCTTTAAATCAATGGCTAACAATTTTTTGAAGTATTTGCTGAATTCATTACATCACATTTTACAATTATGTTCATCAAGTGTTCAAGTTGATTATTTAGATCTGCAAATATAAATGGCAATAGAGGTTGATTGCTCTGATATTCGGTGAGAAATTGCTCCAACTCAAGTGAAACTGATAGCAAAAATACAAATTTTGATGTCAGAAGTTCATCCTTCACAAAATTGCTTAATTTTTGAAGATTATCAGAATTTGGAGGATGCTTGTTAGAATAAAAATACTGTTTTAAATACGGCAGCATTGACATTGCGCTCTCTAACACCCTTTAGTTTTCTACCCATCTAATAGAACAAAACTTCATCGGGAAAAGAGATGATGCGGTTAGTCTTGGATAGTCTGCATGTCATGTTGGAAAACCTTTAAATAAATAATTTAATGAGCGCAAAAACTGGTTAATAGTCCAACTTAAGTAAGCATGTGCTATTTTGTAAGCACCATGGTCTATGTGTAAATAACAAGTTCCAAATTCCAGTAACTCAGGATCTTGTGGAGAATCTTCCTTCAAATAACTTTTGAGATCACTTATAGAGTTGAGGTTTACATTTGGTACATCCATGGAAACTTAAATTATTTTTTAAGATCCAAACCCTAGTCTTTTAGTGCAGATATAAAGTTCATTAATATATCTTGAGCTGTTGCATGACCTAAAAAGTAAGATATTAAATATCTTGTATGAATTTCATTTTCACACCACAAGCGAACAACATCCACCTGGGTCTTCTGACCCACAGTATGTATGTTCTCATCAAATGAAATACAATAAAATGAGCATTGTTTAACCATATTAATAAGCTCCCTTTTGAAAAAAGGACCTAGTCCATACATAATGACATATTTAAGTTTATCTTTATACATTTGAAATTTATGAGCGGAGCCCTGCGACAGTGAAACATGGACCGAGAACTGTTCACCGGAATCTCACTGGATTTCAGCGATGCGTGGGTAGACGGCAGGGGTAACCAACGATACCTTAAGGTACAAGGAGGCCCCCCGCGTTGATCCCGCATGATATCGAATGGAAAGCCGAGATTCCCTCTGTCCCCATTTCAAGCCTTCCTGAAGGGAAGAGAGGAGATGAGGAAAGAGCTTCCGACGTACGGCGGCAGGGACGCGTTCTGGGCCCGCCCACGCTTCATAAAAGTGTCCATTAGACTGTCTTTGCCACCTCCCGGTACTGACAGGTCTGCGAAAATCCGGTCGGGGCACCTCCTCGGGGCGGCTCTGGGCAATGTGTCCGTACGGTGGAGTGCGGGCATAGCTAAGACCCCGACAGGTCATCTGTATGTGAGGAGCGGGGCTCCTGGACATGCACTAAGCGGTTGGTAGTGCGGACCCGCGCTGCGGGGATAGCTGGTCAAGACACCTCCATGAGGCCCCCACTGGGCAACTCCGGATGGTTAGTCTCGGAGAGAAGGCGATGAAGGGGCAGAAAGCCAAGTTTGGGGCAGTAAGGAAGAAAAGTTGGGGGAGAAAGTGAAAAGGAGGAGGCAACTGTCCGGAGGCTGAGTTTCTGACCCCATCGTGATTGGGCGATCATTTGGAGGGGCTAACACCTACCCTCAACCGGTCCCAGTGAGGGGGGCGGGATTTTCCCAAGTGACCCAAGGCAGGTCTGGCATGGGAGGGCCGGTCTTGGATTTTCGGGTGCCCTAGTAAACCNCTTGAAAGAGACTGGAGTTTGAAGGTATCTTGTCCCCATTTCAAGCCTTCCTGAAGGGATGAGAGGAGATGAGGAAGGAGGTAATGGGCTGTTGAAGGAGTGTAGGGGTGCTTTGCTTGGTGATTGCAGGGCCACTGTGGGGAAAGGATGAGACGAAGATCAGCCAATGGAGGTCACCGAAGCTAGTTACGCCACGGAGGCAGCTGGGCCGTGGGTACCGATGCCGCCCAAGCCGCCGAGGACTCCCAAGCTGTTTGTAAGGATGGAGAAGATAGTGGAGAGGCCCAAGGCCATCCTCTTCTTCCCGATAGGACAAGGCTTCAGCCCAGACCAGTCAGCAGACCAAGGAGAAGCTGCTGAGTTCTATCAACCTGGGGGCTGTGAGCATCCAGGTCCGCAACGTCAGGAAGATAGGAAAGGGCGGAGTCCTGGTGGAGAAGAAGGACGAGCGGTCGAGGGCCGTCCTGGAGACTTCCGAGCAGGCCAGGGCAAAGGGCCTTAAGGTCAAGAACCCTAAGGTCACTAACCCTAAGGTTCTGATTTATGATGTCCCTAAGGAGCTGTCCGAACCCAGAACTTAGATAGAGAGATGTCGAAGGAGGAGTTTGACAAGGGGTTTGGCAGGCACTTTAAGGTCAGCAGGCAAAACACCACCGAAAACCACTAGGTCTTGGAGTGCGTCCCGGAGATTCGAAAGAGGCTGAGGAGTTCCAATGAGGTCTACATCCAATGGAGCTTTTGCAGACTCAAGGACTATAACTTGATCTCCAGGTGCTACAAGTGCCAGAGCTTCGGCCGCATGGCCAAGTTCTGCAGGTCTCCGAGGGAGATCTGCTCGCACTGCATGGGTGAACATCCCCACTCCGCCTGCCCCAAGAAGAATTTCCCACCGGTGGAGGTTTGGTAAGCCTCATGCTCATGGGGTAAGTGACCGAGATCGCCCTGCTTACGTAAGGGCAGTGCAAAACGGGATTAACCGCACCAATTAGCTCAACGCTCAGCGGTTCATTCTAGTCACGGACGAGATGAAGAGGACCATTGTCGAGGAGGGACTAGATCTTCTGTCTCTGCAAGAACGGTAGACATCGAGTCCTGAGAGCGGAGGCCATAGAAGACTACGCTGGAGTGGACGTTCCTCTCTTCAACTGGGAGGAGCTACATGGCGTGGTCCGAAGTTGCCGTAACATGAAAGTCTCTGGTTCGGACCTCCTGACGATGGAAATTGTGAAGAAGTCCTGGAGTTGTATCTCTGAATATCGGCTGGCTATCGCCAACCAGATGATGCTTGAGGGCCGCTTCCCCGACCCGTGGAAGGTAGGAGAGCTGAGGAAACTGCTGAAGTCACTGGAACGAGACCCGACGGATCCGAAGTCTTACCGACCGTTGACCTTGCTAAACGTGCTTTGTAAGGTGATGGAGAAGCTTCTAGCTTCGAGGCTCTGGGACTACATACAGGTATATGATGTGCTTGATGATCGGCAAAATGGGTTTCGCCCTGGGAGAGGCATAGTGGATGCTCTGGAGAGGGTCCTTCTCGACGTCTCCGTGAGTGACTGCCAATACGTGCTAGCCATTTACTTGGACATCTCGGTTGCCTTCGACAGCGCCTGGTGGCTGGGGATCCTGGAGAAGTTGAGAAGAACGGGCTGTCCGAATAACCTGTATGAGGTGGTAAGGGATTATTTTAAGCATCGGATGACCGGTCTGTACTTGGAACAGACGGAGTCCGTGAAGGTCCTGACTCAGGGCTGCCCCCAGGGGTTGGTACTGGGTCTGGCTTTATGGTACTGATCTTTGACGATTTCTTGAAATTTCATTTCAAAGACGGTGTCAGTTGTTATGACTATGCAGATGACAGTCTTCTACTCGTCAGGGGTGACATGAGAATCGAGCTGAGGCCAAGGCGGATAATGCTATGAAGACGGTGCTCGCGTGGGGAACGGAGGCCCGGCTCAGGTTCTCGAGGGAGAAGACGAGGATAACCCTTCTCAAAGGGAAGCATTCGACGATGAGGCATCCGACGGTGCGTATGGGTGGGGCGCCCATAGGATACGTAAGGTTCCATAGGTATCTGGGTTTAATAATAGATAAGGGTTTGTTTTTTAATGATCATTTCATAATGGTATCAGGAGTGGCGAAGGCGTCGTTCGGGAGGGTCATCCGAGTCTCGAGGACTTCCTGGGGATTGGACTTCTCGACTCTGCGGAGGATGTAAAAGGCCCTGGTGCAGTCGGCGCTGACCTACAGGTGCGTCGTATGGCAGCGCCGGATGAAGGTCAACAACAGCAAGATCATCCTGCTCAGAGCACAGAGGTTTGCGCTTCTCACTGTCACCAAAGGTTATAGTACGGTTTCTCACGATGCTTTGCCTGTTGTTTCAGGAGTGTGGCCGATCGACCTGCTCGTTAGGGAAAGGGCTGGGCGCTACTGCGCAAAGAAGAATGGGCTGGGACAGGAAGAAGATAGGAGGAATGCGCGGCACGATTCGCTTGCCGCCTGGTAGGTGAGGTGGGATGAGTCTAACAAAGGTAGAGAAACTCATCGGTACTGGCTTTTGTGCAGGAGAGGATGGAGAGTGATTGGGTCGGTACCAATAACTATGCTATTCTCTTAAAGTATTTTCTTTTGTCCCAATCAAGCAAGCTAGTTTAAATTATAAATGTGTTAACAATACTATATGTATATAATTTCCATTTAACGTTTGTTTATAATTACATCACAGTTTTTCTTTTAGAATCACCTGACTGTAGCCTGGTGTCAGTCCAGCTGTTTTGTTATTGAAAATTGCTCTTCAAGCCTACTGCATTTGATCTTGCCCGTGTCACAACAAGACAGTATTAATCTGGAACTTCTATACTATGTTTTTGTATATCTATTGTAATCAATCATATCTTTTATTTTTTCTGTTATAATACATCTATTTTTGTTATTCTAATCATTTTACCTATCTGGTATAAATAATTCCCTTGTATACCCGGTAGAAAAGAATGGTTCAAAGTTCCTCAGACTTGTTATATTGGTCCAAGAGGCCGTGTTTTTTCCTATATACATAATTATAATATAGCTTCGATATAGGGGCCTTGAGCTCCAGTTGTAATGAGGACTTAGTCCAAATGGTTGCTATTCTCAACGAGCACTATATTTCTCTTTTTAGTCCTTAAAATTACACACTTGTTTTTATGGCTACAACCAAGTTGTTTATCCTCTTTTTTAAGACCCAGTTGGCTCAATGTGTAAAATATATTGAATAATTCTTGTTGCCACGCTTCGCGTGTGGTATTAGCTTGGGTCCGTAAAGCGCGGAACTCCACTTGTTTCTATATGGGGTCCGCGCAAATAATACATTTTTTCTCTTTGCCCGTTTTTGGCACCTATTGACTGAGTATTAGTATTGTATGAATTATATTAATGTTGTATCCCAGGGAGTGGGTCATTAAATACGTGTACTATTGAATGCTCTCGCAGTACCAATAGGGAAAGGACCGGCCATAGTACTATTTTGTGTAGACACCTGTATGTTAGCCATCTACCAATGTAATCAAATAACCTTTCTATTGCAATTCTTTATACTATGTCTCTTAAAGAGTTTTCTTAAGTTCTAATCAAGCAAGCTAGTTTAAGTTATAAATGTGTTAACAATACTATATGTATATCATTTTAAGTTAACGTTTGTTTATAATTACCTCACCGTTTTATTTTAGAATCACCTGACTGTAGCCTGGTGTCAGTCCAGCTGTTTTGTAATTGAGCTTTGCTCTTCAAGCCTACTGCATTTGATCTTGCCCGTGTCGCAACAAGACAGTAATAATTTGGAACTTCTATCTTATGTTTTTGTATATCTATTGTAATCAATCATATCCTTTATTTTTCTGCTATAATAAATCTATTTTTGTTATTCTAATCATGTTATCAACCTGGTTAAAATAATTGCCCTTGTACACCCGTATCGGGTGAGACATCACATTTATCATTTTTAGGTGAGCAAAAGCCCCCCCCTAAAGTTTTTTTTATAAAGTGGCCCTACACTTTATTCCAACTAGTTTAGTGAAGAAATGGCATAGCTATAATTTTTAAGTGAGGCATTATGGTAAAAGGGCGTGAGCCCCCTCAAATATATATTTATTTTTATTAAGTACATTTTATCAGAATAAGTGGAGTGAAGAAATTACTTCTCTATCATTTTTAGGTGAGTTACGACAAGGGGGCGG